>VZTE01005687.1:1839599-1880508 GCA_013397775.1 Eulacestoma nigropectus | reverse complement strand
TTTTTTAGTATTGTACATCATTGTCAAAACATTCAGAGATAAAGTTTAGCACTGCAGAGAGCGGGTTATTATTTAGACAAGCCACAGCACCAGCATCAGGAAGTTCCCAGGTGAACATGTTTCTGGAAAGGTCTCTATGTGTTGCAGCAATTTGTTGAGAGTGAAATGTTTAGGAGAGCTCTAACAGGTGTTTTGGGAACACATTATGACTTAACCTAGAGCTGCTGCTCTGTAACCTGGCCAGTCTGCTCGCACATCCTGTAATGTAGGACTGATTTTTCCAGAGCTTGTGGGAATAACCCACAGCAGTATGAGTTTAAAAAAAACAACCTTATGCAACAAAAGTATAAGTACAACAAAATTATATGTGGGGCAGGGAAGGGAGATAAAGAAAAGAAGTGGAATGGGAAAAAGAGCATGAGGAATGAGGTGGGTGATGAGGTTAAATGGGATAAAGCAATAAGGATGAACAAGAGGTACTTCTCTGTGAAAATGAGCTGTCAGACTAAGAATTGGGGGAAAAGTGACACTTTGAGGTACACAGTCATTTTTTAGAGCAACTTCTACCTTTTCTTGTTGATGTCTTGGGGACAGATGTGGGGCATTTGGTTCTTAAAAGGAAATACTGAATTGGACCAAAAAGAGAATTTGAAAGAGTGTCTCAGTCTATAAATCTAGAAATCTACAGAAATCTAAATTCTTATGCTTTCAGGGGAATTTTTGTTATAGTTTGTGCTTTGTCTCAGCTTCTGGAAGCATGTGATTATGGAATGATCTTGGATTTCAGTACAATAGAAATGAATCTCTGAAGTGAAGGGTAGGTTTGGTTTTTGGAGTCCTTGCTCTGCCATGGACACAATTGTTCAGCAAGTTATTTTTTCCTTTCTGTGCTTCAGCTCCTAATCTGTGCAATGGGAATGAGTGTACTTGATTTCCTCATAAGAGTGATGTGAAGATAAATACATTTAAAAACATGCAGCGCTTCAATAATCCATAGCATACTTGCCTACCATAAAAAAGTTATTAATACAGGACAAATGCAATGAAGTTTGATGATGTGCCTGTACCTGAATAACCCTAGGGGTGCAATAATCAAAAGCCAAGTGAAGGAAACAATTTGATGTCAATCTCATGGACTCTTGGAACAGGATTCTGGTTTCTTTTACATTAATGGTTGACAAGATTGCCATCAAGAGCTGTGTATAAGGTATGTCTACACTTTAGTTACAAGTAGAGGGTTGAGACACCTGTGTTAGATTTAAGCAGAATACTGACCTAACCACTTCAACATACAGCTCTAAGCAGGGTATTACCAAGGTGAAAAATTGTGGAAACAATTTTACTTTAGTAGGAAAAGCACCAAAGAAAATATGATTCCTCAATAATAGCTTACCTCTTTTAAGGATGATTCTTTGGTACAGGTTGTTTCCAAACCTGTTTTAGCCCCAGTTATGAGCAATGGACTGTGTAAGACAAAGGGAGGGAAACGTGATCAGCTGAGTAAGAGAGAGAGAGAAAAGGAGTACAAGGGACAAGATGTATTCCAGGAATGAGCTATGAAATCTATTTTTAAATTTAGGAGGGAATAGAGCCAGAAGGGAATATAGCAGCCATTTCAGGACACAGCTCTTCTTCTGTTGTAACTATTAGAAAATGCCCATTTAGGGGTTAATGACACATTTGGATGGGTGAGCAAGAAGTGTGGAAAGGATATGACATGAGGGAGAGAAGATGAAAATCTGAGAATGGCCTGGATTTACTCCAATTACTCTGAGGTGTTCATTTAGGCTTCTTCTTCTACTGGGTACCTTCTGTTGTTACCAGAGTTTTCTGTAGGAAGAGAGATACCCACTTCTATAGAGTGATTCAGAAGTTAAAAAGGCCTTCAAAGCCTGGTCTAATTTCACTGTAAACTCTGCTGTGACTTGATGACCTCCAAAAGTGCCTTCTAGCCTAAGTGTCTGTGTGGTCCCATGATTCTTGAAACCACCATCTGGATGTAGCCACTCTCTCGACTGACTGGAAAGCTAAGGAGGAATATCTTCCTGCAGATGCTCCTCATAAATTCCAGCATACGATAGAACCTGAGCCAGGAAAAATTAATATTTTCAGAATGAGTGACAAAGAAAAGTGGTTGACTGCACATAGGTGGAGTCCTCGGGTGAGCACTGTCACTCTAGAATACAAGATATCCAATTACCCTAAAAGTATATAGGATGTGATTTTATTTGGGTAGAAACGCCTTCTAGAAACTAAAATTATTCTCAGTTGGAAACACTTTGAAAAGATATTTGAGCTCTCCTTCTTGCTTTTCTACAGAAAAACCTTGATATTGATTTCATTTTATAGGAGTTACTTCAGTGCGGATACCAAATATTAGCCAGGACATGCCAGTGTTAATCCAACTTTAAGACAAGATGAAATCACATTATTTTCTAATTATATTAGGCAGAGGCATGCTGGCTTTTTTGAAACTAAAATTCAAAATTTCCCATGAAATAGGGCAGAAAAATATTTGTTTTTGAAAATGCCATTGGAAGTTGATATTCGGGAATTTCTCACTGGGTAAGAATTAAAGTTTCCTACAAGGTCTTTATCTTGTTTAATATAACTTGTGACTAATAAAACTTATCTTGTTTAATAATGGATGAACTAATTATCCCTATACATGTTTAATCCTTTTTAAAACCTGCTAAGCTCTTGGACTTGCAGCTATCGTGTGGCAATCAGTTCCACAGGTCAATTATCTATTGTGAAAAAATGTCTTCCACTTTATCCTCTCTCAATGTCTTGCCATCCTGTTCCATAGGATGCTTCATTATTCTTGTAATATGAAACGGGGTAATTGGGAACAACCAATTTTATGATCTCTATCACAACCCTCGTGTTTGTTTATCTTCTTTTTTTCATGGTCTATTTTTCATTATGAGCATTTTTTTGGTGCCCCAAACTTTTCTACTCTCCATTGCCAAGCCCTTACTTTCCTCTGTTTTGATGGTGACAGGAAGTTAGGCTCAGAATTCTACCATTTTTCCCATCATTTTATTGATAATCACGTAACTTGTAATGCTGAACATGTCACTGTCATTGGCTAGTCTTATAAATGTTACAGCAGTTATAATTGATGGTTTTACTCACTGCCCTAAGTTGCTTAGCCAATATGTATGCAGCAATTGTTATTAATAAATCACCCTATGTCTACGATTACGACATTGGGGAGTTGTTGTTATTATTTCCTTTTTCTAATTAAAAGTAAATAATTCAGGTAGTGATGTATTATCCGCTAGAGATGCAGAAAGACTAGAACTTTTCTTAATGCTGCAGTGTCTGATTTTGGCTGCTGGCTGGGGATAAAGCTTCAAAGGGAGTCTGTGCTCTCCCTGGGCAAACTCACGGAATAAGGTATGCAACTCCTAAAATTAGTTTAACAAACCCAGCGAATCATGCTGAGCATATCTGTTAGATATGGGATTAGAAACCCAAATTTTTCCATTCTGCCTGTGTCTGGAGTTATTATCTCTTCCAAAAGTACAATGGATATTTAATTAAAGTGGGACAGATTTACTGGAAGAGATTGTGAGACCCACAATCTCCTGGACTATCTCTTGGTGGTTAGGGTATTCTACTGGGAGGTAGAGAAATAGAGATGTGGTTTCAAACCCCCTCAGGAGAAATTTGCACCTGGGACTGCCCTGTTCCAGGTGAAGCCATGAGACTTTAGAATATAAAGGAGTCAGCAAGAGGGTTATAAATCTCCTTTTCTTGGATGCTTTTCTCTGTGCTCTGAGAATGTTTCTGGCTTAGGTCCTGTGAGCCAGATAGGCAGGGAAACCACCTAGTTTGCAAATCCAATCCATGGTGGAATGAGAATAGGTGTGGAGCACCTTGGCAACATGAGCCTGTTGCAGAAGGTTTTAGTGGAAGAATGGTGGCTGTGGTAACTCTTTTGGTCTGGAGATATAATGTGAGATGAGATTTGCGGACAGTCAGTGCCTTTATTTAGACCAAGTAATATAACTGGAAAAAAAAAGTAGGTGTTTTAGACAAATGAGGCCCAAACATTTTTTTTTCCAGTCTTGCAATAAACTCAGAAATATTTCATGTAAATAACAAACTATGGTATTCTATGTTTGTCTAAATTTAATAACTTTTGTTGTGTAATATAGTCTAAAGGAAAGACAGAAACTTATGGAAACCTAGGTGTCTACAGAGTCAGGCAAAATTTGGCTGTTTTGAGGCTCTAAAACTTGACCTTTGGCTTCTGCAAAATTTTTCAAAAGCTGTGGCTTTGACTTTTTAACACTGTTTTTCAGCAAAAGCATTATGGGAAGCCGGTAGCTGGAGCAGTAAAACACGTAAATCAGTGCTGTTCAGAGTTCCCATCCTCCATGAGAGGAGCTTTAAGGATAGCACGGGGAAGGATGACGGTTAGAAGCAGATGGTGAGTAAACTGTTAAGAGTCCAACTTCATTAGCATTGCTTTGATAGATTAATGGTGCCCTGAAATCCTGCCAGGTAGGCTGTTGCCAAAGGTGCCATCTGCGTGGAAAAGCACGCACATCAAGAAATTCAGCAAGAAAAAAAATAAAAGGAAAAAAAAAACACCCACGACTCACTCCATTAGTTACACTACAAGTTATTTCCACTCACAATGTGCTGATGGACAACCAAAAAAACCATTAGTAATTATCAAAATGTTGAATTATATTAAAAAAAATATATATTGGAACATCATGCTCTGTACTTTTGCACACTAGGTCTCCTCAATTAATACAATAATATCCTCTATTATCATTATTATATTGTCAACAACATCAGCATCATTGTATTTATTATTTTTACCATTACTTGCAATGTGGACACACCTTGAAGGCCAATTGTTGTATAATTTTCATTTCAGTGGTAAGAGGTAAACCCTGCCCCAGAGAGTTTAGCAGAGCATTTTTCAATTCCATTCCAGTTTAAATAGAAACTATTTCTATTTAGTTCCCATTCAAGCCAATGTTTCATAATAAGTTTGTTAACCCTGAATGAGTTTGACATGTTTCACAATCAAAAAGTAAAACATATATAAAGAGGAGAGTTTCAGGGGGTAGAAAAAAGTGGCCAAGGTTTCAGGTGGGAAACCAAGGTAGAAACTCTATCTCCCCTGACAGATCCTTTGCATTTTTGTATAAGAAGCTTTTTTCCTAGTTCCTTGTAGCTGTGTGAGGCTCCCTGAAAGTTTGGTGCTGCACTGGATTAGGAACATGAGTGTTACCAATGTCCTGGTGGTCGAGTAAGACTTGTCGTTTAGAAGAGCTAAGTATCTCACAGTTCTCCTTTCCTCCTTATTCACTTCACCCGCAAGTAAATCTGTTCCTAAACATGATTCATTTCTGTATAACAAGATACAACAGTGAGATTATTTCAGGAACCTCATCAGGCTTGCTGGCTTTTGGTGCATTACCTCTGATAACAAGAATCAAAGATCCAATCTCTTCCCACTGGAGCCAATTTGCAGAGCTCTCACCTGTAGCATGATCAAAAAGCCTGTGGGCTACATCAGCCTTGCCTAAGGTCTACACAGTTTCCCAGCCTTGTGGTACAGAAACAAGGATGGAGGTTTTATGGACTGGACTGATATCTTGTGTGGAAAAGATGAGGAAGGCAGAAGGACAGGAAAGCATCAGTGGGACATTTTTAAGTAACAGAAACCAGCCCAGGTGAACAATATCTTGACTCCAGGCTCCTTTACCCAAATTAGGTGTCTCCATTCAGGTTTCTATATCAGCTGGTGTTTAAACTCCTATTTTTTCCATATGGAAGAGATTCAACTGACCAAATGTAAGTGTGTGGTCCACCTTCCTAACCATGGGCTTTTTCTGGCATTGGGAATACCCTAGGGTACCAGGAAGGGTCAGAGAGGGCCTGAGGGTCTCCTATAAATCCCAAGTAAAGTATGCAAGGCCTACAAACATCTATCAGATATGCTATGGTTTCTCAAATGGCGCTAAATAGCTGTGTGAGCAACTGAGTCAAATCTATATTCATGTAATTATACCTCTAAATTTAGGTGTCTGAATCTAAAGCTGAATAACATCAGCCTTGTGCTGAACTGACCTCTAACAGAAGATTTCGCAGGGCAAAAAGCCACAACAACTAAACAAAACTAAAATCAAACTTTATTTAAATAATACACTTCAGTCATGCAGGTTGCACTCAAGGTGAAATGTTGCCCCAGATTCCTGACTTTTGGTCGAAATAGGTTGCCAGCGTATGCCAACCTTGTGTGAAGTGCTGGGGAGTTGAACACAAACCCAACCTACATTCCAATAGCAGCTGAGCAAAATTTTAATCAGTGATGGCAACAGACAGAAAGAGTAGATGGAAAGGGAGATACCAGAAAAGGAGGGTGGTAATATTGATGACATATAATTATGTGCCATATTAGCAAAGGCTGGGCAGGTGGGGCGGTATCCATTACAAATGTTGGCTATGTTTAACATGTTGGTGAAGTCTGAGGCACTTGCACAATGTTGACTGTGACTTCAAGTCAGTTTAAACCAAGCTCAGTTGTGTTCAAGGCTTAGCTCTCGATTCTTCACCTTCCTTAAGAATGTTCTCAGATCTCACCAGCCTCAAACCTAGCTAAATCCATGTATTAATCACAGTTAGCTGGCATGATGCTGCATACAGTTTTTCATGAGTCGTGGTGAGAATATCCATGGATTCAGCCAGACTTAGAAAAAATTTCCCAGGGAAGAAAAGACACAGAATGTCCCAAGTTCATGTTAATGTTGATTCACGGCATATTGATTTTCCAAGGAAGCAATAAATCTCCTGTGGATTTAATATTTATTCTGACCTATCCTTAAGAACCATGAAAAAGAATTGAATGGAATTAACTATACTCCATTACAGTAATCTTTCAGCAATGTTTTTGCCTTCATGCTAAATTAACAATGTCTGCAATGTTTTTCAATTTATTTTTAATATGCACTAGCCTAGACTAAGTCTAGATTTGCAATTCACATACTTCATTTTTTGGCTAAAGAAAGCTAGTTTACTTATTCTTATGTTTTAACCTGTTAAGATTCTTTTTACTTTTAGAATACTGCACATGCTCAATTTAGTTTGCTAGCAGACCCCCAAAATCTTATTGATATTCTGAAATCGCATTAAAAAAAACCCTCTAAAGGTTCATTAAACATTAGAGACAATGTAGAACTGAGAACAAGATATTATACTGATATTCTATATCATATAGCCTATTAGGTTTTCCTTGGCTATTTTTATACTGAGTCTCATAATTTTGATAACAGTAAAGAACCTCAGTCTTCTGAAGTCTAAAACCCAGGGAAGGGAAAAGGGAGGATTTGGACTTACAATTGAGGGAGTAGGATTTGAGACTCTTTCAGTGTATCTTATTCAAATCCATCCATGTGTCATTTTTTTTACATTCACATCCACAGCTACTCTGGGCAACCTGTGCCAGTGTCTCACCACCCTCACAGGGAAGAATTTCCTCTTTATCTGTCCTAAGTTAAGGTACTGTCATTTGTGAGTCAAGATTGTGAACCCTAAAAATGCTTGCAGACTTTCAGAAAGAAGTAGTTGTTGGGATAAAATGTTCCCAGCTCTGTAGGACCCTGGTAAAAGAAGACACACCAGAAGAACATCAGAAAAATGAAATTGTCTGCATCAATTTGAAGGCTTAGTCTGCCTTGTTAACTACCTATTTATTTTCCATTGGCATTTTTATACATTTAAAAGGATGCCAAAATACTGATGCATCTCAGATTATGTGATATGATGTTCCTCAGATAGCACCTGCACTGTACTGCTTTATGTTTCAGTATCTACTAATGGTCTCCCAGAATATCACTTATTCAGGATTTTCAGTATCTAACATAGATTCTTTTATACCTTCTGGACTAAGGAGAAAGTTTTGTTTTTTATTATTTTTTTAAAATTACTTGAGGGTTCATCTTTCTGCTTCTTCATTTCCCTCTGGTTTTGATGAGAATAGTTTCTGTACCTCCACCTCTCATTTATTTTCAATTTCTGAAGCCCAGGTTAAAGAGTGCCCACGCCCAAAAAACAGTGACTAAGACTTTGAAATAACATGAGGCATCTTTAACTTATTCTCCAAATGTGTAGCAATGAGTGAGGTGCAGCCTGAAGAAATTGGATGAGACAATTTCCCAAGTAATGAATTAATAAATGTTGCAACGCCTATTTGTGCCAGCCAAAATCTCAACTTGGCATGCTAGAACATGATCAGAGCTCTCCTTGTAGCCACCTTTGCTTTGCTGGACAAGGTTCTCTTATTGTATTCAACTAATGCTGAAAAAGAAGGCTTTTGTATTTAAACTATGCTTTAAAATAAATACTAAGGAGGAAATTCACAGAACAATAACTGGAATAATACACCAGGATTAAACTGACGCTGAGGTATGTGCCTGTTTCCAAGAAGAGCAAGACTTCAAGTCAGTCCTACTCCAGCTGACACTGGAAACTACTTAACCGCGTAACCATTTACCATCACCAGAAACGATCATGTAAGTTTATCAGGTGTGATTTTTCAGCCTCCTGAAATAATATACAAGTCACATGCACATTTGCCTGATCTAATTTTGGCTATCTTAAATCTGGGTATTTAATCTAAACTAGCTATCCAAAGTGCCTTTACAGGGGAGAGACAGTGAGAGAGATGCACCTTGCTGGCTATCTAGATGGTGGCTTCAGCTGGGCTTGTCTTGGAGGTGTCTCAAAGGACAGGGGACCATAACCAATTATTTTGACTAAACCCCTTGCACTGAGGTGACCAAAGGACAGCCAAGTTGGTTAGAGGGATGGAGCACCTCTCCCATGGGGAATTGTTCAGTCTGGAGAACAGAACGCTTCTGGGAGACCTGACTGGGGCCTTCCAGCACCTGACGGGAGCCTGCAAGAGAAATGGAAAGAGACTTTTTACAACGGCATGTAGTGACAGGACAAAGGGCAATGGTTTCAAACTGAGAGAGGGTAGGTTTAGATTAGCTATTAGGGGAAAAATTCTTAACTGTAAGGGTGGTGAGACACTGGGAGAGGTTCTGAGAGAAGTTGTAGCTGCCCCACAGTCAGAAGTGTTAAGGGCCAGGCTGGTTGGACCTCTGAGCAACCTGGTCTAGTGGAAGGTGTCCCTGGCCATGGCAGAGGGGTTGGAACAATATGATCTTTAAGGTTCCTTCCAACACAAACCATTCTACGTTTCTAAGATTCTAAGGTGTATCCATCACAGAAGCTCTGAGATTCAATCTGTTTAGTTTTGAAGCTGAGATAATGGAATCATAGAATCATAGAATAGAATCATAGAATGGTTTGGGTTGGAGGTGACCTTAAAAATCATCTTGTTCCAACCCCTTGCATTGGGCAGGGACACTTTTCCCTAGAGCAGAGGTTGCTCAGAGCTTGATCCAGCACCTCCAGGAAGGTGCAGTTATGAAAAATCAACAGTTAAATTTTAAGATAGATGCAGTGTCATGGTGAGAATACCCCATTCCCTTCAGTGAAGCACAAATACACAGATAAAGTTGCCCTTCCAGAGAGCTTGGGGAAATGTTTTTGTAAAGAAATAAAGAAATGTCACCCATCTGCTTGAGAAAATTCACCATTTTATGCAGCTGCATATGTCTTCCAACAGAAGTTTGGACTTGATGATCTTGGGGGTCTTTTCCAAGCTTAATGGTTCTACGATTCTGTAATTCTGAGACTGTGTGGCTTAGGCTGAGTGACTAATTTGTCCAGAGGATGGTTCAGGGCAGAATCTCTTGAGGTGGTTAAGAATATCTTCATTGATTTAGAGGACCTGACCTTTCTAGGAGACCAGGGACTTTTGTGAATGCCTCCTCCCCCGTGTGAGTTTATAGGATCCAAATTCCGCAAACTAAAATGTGAACCGGGATCTGCTGAGTTTCTAGTCAGGCTCTGCAAATCAAGGCCCAGGACTTTGGGATTTTGACTTTTCATCTCCCCAGTGGGACTTAGGAACTTAAGCCTCTTTAGAAATCTATGTCGCTGGACTTGAGCCACCAAAGCACTGAGCTACACACATATTTTTACGGGAGACGGTTGGCTTTCCCATGTTATTTGTGATTCATGTTAAGCATACGCTTAAGGGCCTTCCTGGCTTGGAGTCTGAAAAATATATCTCCTGAAGCCAAATTTTCAACAGCAGCCTGTCATGGGGGAGGGAGGGAGACTTCAGCTCTGGCTATCCAACTTTATCCCATCATATTTGGCATCAGAGACCTTCTCACTGGCAAAACAAAACACACAATAGTCAGGAAGAGGGGCCCTTGACATGCCTGGTATTTTATCTTCTCTATCTTTAAGGAAGGGATATTAGTCCTCACTTTTCACCCTCAGATGGTTGTTGTGAAGATTAATTAGTTAATGCTTTTACAGCACAGAAAATGTAAAATGCTACTGTATAAAAGTATTATTAAGTGCCTGCAGGGTCTTGCTGTCTAATGTGGCTGAATGGGAGAGGCTCTGAACCATGAAGATTAGGCAATTTTTGAATAGTTCTCTTCAGATTGCATTATTTTTAACTCTTTATTGTTCTAATATCCTCTCAACACGGTTTGGAAGTATTTACCCTATTAGTTGTATTTTTCTATTTTCTTTAACACTCACTTTTAAATAAACACAAATCCTGGGTTTTTATCTGCACACAGAATTGTGTTGGCTTAAATAAAGGTGTGATTTTGCACCAATTTCATTTATCCTAATCCTTTTATTTCAATTTTAAATTAAGCTTATTCCAGTTCAGCATAAGCTGACTCAGAACAAGTTTACGATAAACTGAGATAAGCCACTCTAAAACAGAAATTAGTGTGTCCACACAGGGATTTGCTCTAGTTTAAAGAAGGCTATAAATTTGAACACAAGTTATTGTGGCATAAACTACAAAATGAATTTACAGCTTGCAAATGATTAAACAGTACCTGCTAATGCACTTAACCCTGAGCACCTCCTCTCCAAAAAACTTAGTTTTAATCCAGAGATAACCTACCTGCAATTATCGCCTTATTTAAAACAGGGTGAAAACATGCACCTGTTAAATCATGGAGTAGTTTCAGTTTGGAAGGAACCTTCAAGATCGTTGTGTTCCAGCCCTCCTGCCATGGGCAGGGACACCTTCTACTAGACCAGGTTGCTCAGAACCCCATCCAGCCTGTGAAGCAGTCAGGGCTTGATATAATTTCAATGAGAATGGGTGAAAGAAGGAATTTATTTAGGGAAGGACTATCCCACAGCTTGGACTGCAGTCATCTACCTTGCAGGAATGCCAGAGAGGATGGAGGGGGGTTGGCTACCATCCAGCTTGAATGTTGTGTGTCTAGCTGCTAACAAACTTCAAATTCATCCTTCTTGCTCAATCTTATTTGTGTGTCTGTGTGCTGCCTTGGCTGCCTCACATCCATGCAGACGTGTGCATGGACATGCTCTGGACTGCTGTTGTCCCAGTGAGTCACTCTTACCCTAATCAAAATTGTGGCCATCAACACTGCTTTTGTCTTAACACATGTAATTGCTCAACTGGTAGACTGACAGGAGGCTGATGGAAACTCAAATGTACGCAGGGGTGTTAACAGAAAGGGATGGAATGTGGCTTGTTCTGCTACAAGAGCAAGAAAAAATAAGTAAAGAAAAAGAGAAGCTAAAGGAAAATAGAGGAAAACTTAAATAAAGAGAGAGAAAAATAATTCTTTTGTTCCTTGTGCCAATATCAGCTATAGACATAGTATGGATAAAATTAGAGAAAACACAGTGAAAATTAATTTTTGTCTCTAATTTCGGATAATATTGGGTCAAAATATCTGACATAAAACAATTGCAAGGAATCAAAATAAGATTGCATGTGAAAAATCTACATATTCCAACAATATATATTTTTGCTTCTCCTTAATGACTCAAAATTTCAGTTACCTGGTGTCTGTCAAGCACTGATAAACATGATTAGCAAACCAAATAGGGGTATTAAGAATTTTGCCCTTCACTTAATTTTTTATTTCAATCAAAGCAGACTGAAGTTTTTATAAAATCGAAAAACTAAATTTAGGCTCTCGAAACCTTATTTAGAAACTTAAGTGAGAACCTTATTTAGCAAAGATCATAAGCACATGTTTAAATTGATCCTGGTTCAGGAATGTGCTTAAGTATATGCTTTAATCTGATGAAATATGTGTTTAATGTTAAACACATGTTGAAATGCTTTGCTGAATTGTGGCCTGATTTTCAAAAGTGTTAAGTACCTTGAACATCTCATTAAGGTCAAGAAAATCTGCATGTCTTCATGCTCTTACCCATCAAGGCATTTTCTTACATGTTTAAATTCAGATTTAGGAGCCTAGCCATTTTTTTTTTTAGTAAAATTTTGGACTTGGTTTTGCTGAAGATAAACACAGTAACATCTGGATTCATACCTTATCTGAACTATCTACCACTAATGAGTTTTTAAAGTTGGACTGAAGGACTGAGAACTTCAGCATAGCCTCAATTTGTTTGATTTTCTTTTGTTTTTGTTTTTAAAATGTAATTTTTAGTGCTCTCTGTTTCCATTTGGAAAGGCTCTGCTCTTTCCAGTCCCAGACAACACTGAGAAGTGAAAAGGTGTGTGAAAAGAACTATTACTACTAACATTATTAAGTGCTGATAGCATTCTTAGTTCACTACAAGGCACGAATGAAGTCAGACCCTTCTTTGCACATCTTGCTCACAGGTAGTCTGGATTAATTTCAAATTCCAGATGGCTTTTCAGGGTGGTTTCTATTTTATCTGAAACAGTTTTCTTTTTTCTAAGAAAAACAAAGAGATAGTTTAGGCTTAGAAAGCTTTTTTTCCTCCCTTGTTATAAGATTTTAACAAATTAAAGGCCAGCCATGTTTTGGTTTCTAAAACTTCTAAAAGTCTGCTCAATGCTATTGCTCTTTTTGTCATTGTTCTTAAGAAAAAACACTGGCTTTAAAAGAGCTTCTCATTGCACAAATAGATATGCATATATATGTAGGTTTTTGCATCATTTTTTTTCTTCACAAGGAACATTCCTATAACCTTCACCCACGTATTTTGCTTTACATCAATAGCAGCTTTCCTCTTGAGTCAGAAAAGCTTTAGATCTAACCTAAAAGGCTTTCTGCAGCTGAGCCTTGCTAAGGGGAAGTAAATCTTAGCCTGTTCCCACCTGCTTATATTCACTGTTTTCTTCCAGCCCCCTCCTTCGCTAAGAAGGTATTTCTCACTTCTGGCCCCCAGCATGCACACAAAATGTGTCATCAGGGCATCAGCTGCCTGATCAGGTTTTGTTAAAGTGCTCTGGAGGAGAAATTCCTTCTTGCTATTGAGCAGACCTGGGAGGTGATGTAGCTGCACCACGACACTGCTGCAGCTCTACATTTGTGTGAGACCAAACTACTCATGAGCAATTCAGGCTCTGGCATAACTGCAGCGTTTGTGACACTGACCTGAGCCCAGCTCTGGCTCAGCCTGTGCAACAAGGCTCCTCTCAGCCCCACTCCGTGCCTGTCCCCACTGCAGCCTCATATCTTCTACCTTTTTTTCTATGTTGTTTGGTCTCTCTTTTAGAGCAAGAGCCAAAGTGGGAGATATTCCTTCTTTCTTTCTGGCAGAGGCAGGATTTTCTGCTGTTAGGTTAAATCTGGAATGAACCTGAGTTGTTATCAGAAGCGGGAGGGGGCATTAGTCTTCAGAAGAGAAGAGCTGGGGGAGAAAGTCATATAGGAGAACTTGCACTCCATTGTGGAGCAGAAAAGAAATTCCAGAGGGAAGAAACAAGTCTTAATCACTTGTTGTGCAAAAGACTCCAAAAGGGAGTGTCTTCTTCCAGGAACATCTCCTGCCCCTTCCCAAAAGAACAGATCAGCTAGGAAACACAATTTACCCCAAACAGTTCCCCTCTGTCTGTCTTCCCTGCCCCCAAATAGAGGGGGTCCTTGTACAAAATATTTAACTATGCTGTAAGATGGGACAACATTTTGATATCTTAATTAACAGAAATTTTAAATTATATTTCTCAAAGCTATCATGGGGTCTTGTGGACTACAAAAGGGATGGTAAAGTTTTAGGATGCAGGAATGCGATGACAAGAATTTGGGAGCAAACTGGTACTGATTGTTGCTCTGCTCCGGTGTGGGCAGAACATGTCATGTGGCTGTAGTCCTTCAAGCAAGTTAATAAATCCTTCAGTTTGGTCTCACATAACATTAACTAGCTAAAATATATCTTGCCTGGTTGTCCAGGCTCCCTCTGCAGATAATGAAGAGAAATCCATTAGGTGATTCATCCCAGAATCATGATGTTATTGACTCATTTAATGCATGACATCTATCTACACACATTTGGACTACAGAAGGAATTTAGACAGCTATCTTATATTAAACATTATATTTTAGATGCCTAATATGAAATGAAGCCATCCCAAAACCTTTATCAAGAATGCTTGACTATCAGATCAGCAGAAGAATTGCTTTGGTACCTTTACTCTACCTCAGCTGAATCACAAGCTTGTTTCCTTATCGGGACTTGTTTTGTGTGTTCCAGATTAATGATTATCTTGATAATTCTTTAGGGAGATTAAGTAATCCTCACAGTCACCATGTAATAGGTAAATACAGATATCACTGGTTTACAGATGAGGAAATAGTCAGTGAGAGTTTAAGTGACTTGTTCTATCTAATTTAATCTTGTTTGCGTTAATCTAATCTATGTTTTATAAATAAATCACACAATCACTGTGATATGTAGGCAATAGACAGTCAAGACAGTGCTGGAGACAGTACTCAGGAATTCCTAGCTCCCAGGCCTATCTTTGTCCCACAAAACTATTGCCTTAAGAACTAAGACATAGCAGCAAATAGTCTTAAAAGTTTCCATGAAGCATTTCTAGGTCATGTATTTTAATGCAATTGAAGTTCTGGAAACACAGCACTTCTCTTGCCTTCTCTGAACAGATTGGGATAAGGGTTGTTGCTGCACAGAAGAGCTGGGTATATGAGGAAATGGATGAGAGAACTGTGTGGTCAGTGTGATTTATCTTATTCCTTTGGAGTGTTATCTGGGATAAGAGAAGACATAAATCCCTTTGAGAACAATGTGATATAACTTTCATCTTAACCCTTTCCCCTAAGAGTTACAGGGATATTAAAATTAATGAGGGAAAAATATTTGTTTGAATTATTTTACGACTTTGATTTTTAATTTTTTTTTTTAGTGGATTTATTACTTTTTTGACAAATTGTTTCTAACCAGGAAGTATTTACTGCTAGGAACTGAAATCTGTTTGTGAGATTGGCCTTTATGGGCAGTGCCCTTACTGGGAAGCAGAAGCTCAGATCTATAACTCACTTTTGACTTACATGAGAGAAAGGATGAGGTCCACTCTGCCCAAGTTGCTGCCTGCTGGAGCAAGAAGGATGAAGCTTCAATTCCCCTTCCTAGCTCAAATAAAGTGCAGCTATGAACCAGTCTGGAATGAATGTTTAACCTTGGGAGTATTCACTATCTCTGGGCAATCTCTGTTTTCTTTGGGTTTTTTAAGTGGTTGGTTAAAGTTGGTGGTTTTTCTGTAGAAATGGGAAAAGGTCTTGGAAGCTTACAAAGACTGTGGAGGAGGGAACAATTGTTTTATTCAGTTTGTTCAGCTGGGAACACAGACCTGATGGAGATGCTTTGGAGGGGAACACATTATAATACAGTTGCAGGACTGCCTTCTAGGGGTTCCCCAAAATATTGGGTGCATTTGGAGAGTGAAATGCAGTTTTCAGTCTGTTACACCTGGAAATGATCTCCGTTCTCAAATGAATGATTTCTTCCCTGTTCCGTTTTTACTGAGGGTACAGCCAGTGCGGCCTTCTCAGATTAGCTCTATCTCGGAAGTACGGGGCAATCATGTCTCCACAGAAACGTGTTCTACCTCTTTCAAAGCCTCTGGTTAAATTTTTATCTAAGTCATCAGATTTAGCAATTTGTAACTGATCTAATCTCTCTGCAAAATCGTTGCTCACCGAAACTGTATCCAACAGCTCTTCACTGTAAACCTTGTTGTTCATATAAAAATAGAACCGCAAATTATGTCGGCATCTTTTCTTTATTCTCTCTCTCTCTTTTTTTTACAACTTCTTATGACCTATCGCCCTTTCTTTTAACCTAAATCAAACAGATTTTCAAGTTGGCTTAACAGTAGCACATTATGAATCATATCACCAATTGCCAGCTATCATACAGTGAAACAGCTAATAATGTATAATTAACATTATAGGCAAGTAATGAATCACATCATCATTGCTGACTGTCTACCACATTATTAAAAAGATAGATTTAAGTAATCGCAACTACTTTTTTATTTTCTTTCCTCCTTCCCCCAAAGTACTCTAAGAGGAAAAGGAAATTCCAGTTGTGTATGTAAGCTGTTATTTCTATCAAACAACATGATTCATCAAAATGATTGCAATAATCACTTACTAGGAAAAACCTAAGACAGGTAAATAGGTTAAGGCTTTCTGCAACATCATATTTACTGTCAGCATGTGCATTCAAACAAGCAATTTGCTGAGACCAAGAATATCTATGTGCAGAAGGACTAAAAAATTCAATCAAAAAGCCACATTCATGTACCCTGAAATTTGGAAAATTATTAGAATTCACCTTGTTTAGCCTGGAGGAAAGGAGGTTCAGGGGGAACTTTCTTGCTCTCTACAACTACCTGACAGGAGGTTGTAGACACATGGGGGTTGGGCTCTTCTCCCAAAAAAACAACCTGTAAAACAAAATGAAATGGCCCCAAATAGTGCTAGGGGAGGTTTGGACTGGATAATAGGAATAATTTCTTCACCAAAAAGGTTGTCAGGCACTGGAAAAGGGTGCTCAGGGAAGCTGTTGAGTCACCATCCCCAGAGGTATTTAAGACATGTAGATGTGACACTTGGGGACATTGTGGGCTTGGCAATGCTCCACACTGGTAAAGGTACCAAAGGGTTAAGGATTGGACTCTTAGAGGGCTTTTTCAACCTAATCAATTCTATAATTCCAGGATTCTCCAGGCTTCAGAGTGCAGCAGCTGTTCTCTAAGAATTTAACAAAGATAGTCTTTATACCACCAGGTTTAGGTCCTAATATTTTTTCCAAGTTAGGCAACATATTCCAACAGCCTGTTCCACATCTTCTGTACCAAACTACCATGTACTTTTATGGCTCTTTATTTTTCCTATTTTTTTTCTTTTGCCTCAGTGTTTTTTTCAGTTTTGGCCAATAATTCTACCCAGATCTCAGCATCTACATGGTGATTTTTCAGCTCGTGCTTCACTGAAAATAGTGATGATACTGTGGAAGTCTTCTGTTCCTGCTCTCCTCACACAGTTCACCTTCTGTTCCAAGTAGATGAAAGACACCAGAAGCTCTGCCAAAGCTATTAATACATTCCAAACTGGCACTTGAGGAGAGCCCTGTCAATAAAGCCCTATATAATACATGCACTAGGTCAGGTGAAGAGTGTTTGCCAAGCAGTTTCTGTGACCTGTTTGCATCATTCAATCTGATCAGTGGAGTCGCAACAACTAAAGGTAATGATAAAGCTGCACAACATTCGTTTTCACAGACCCTTAAGTGCAACCCAGGGACCCCCCTTGTTAAGACTATTTACACAGAAGTTGAACAGATATTTACATGAAGACAATCAGGGCCTTTTCACTCCTTTGTATGGTCTCCAGAATGATAACAAAGATTCTTCACAATATGTATCTTCTCAACATCCCTCACATTTGGATATATACTTATCTTGTAAGTAGATAGAGAATAAATCCCTTCTTGATAGAAGCCAAGGGTATTGAAATGAGGTTTTCTGCTTCAGTGGCAGATGTTTTTGATACCAAACTAACCTTCCCCCTATAAATGTTTATTGTTGATTTTTTTTTCAAGTATTCTAAAAAAAAATGTTAATGGGGACATTTTAAGGTTTTTCAACAAATGCATTTACATATCTATTATCAAAGAAAATAAACTAAGTGTTTTCAGGTACTTTTGTCATACCAATATTCTAATATTTTCTCCTTCATTTGTCTTCCATTTTTCACTTCTTCCTTCTGAGCAATTCTTCCCCTACCTTTATTTCTACTTTAGTAATGGAAAAAAACCCTAGAAACTTTGGATGTGGCTTGCTGAGTTAATCATTATAGTCTCATTTTTTTGTACTGGAAACACCTGCAAAAGGAAGATCGTCTGATTTAGCTCTTCCAAAGATGCCTATAACTGTCCTTTGAATATAGAGTATGCCTATGGCAACTGGTGTAAGCGTAAATACATGAAGTTAAATGATAGCAATACCACCCAGAAATGAAAACTTGAAATAAATTTGATACCCCCTTCTCCTTTGATATTTTTTTCCCCTCCTTTTGCAAGCCAGAGTATAAATGGGGATAAAAAATGAGGGAAGAACTTGAAAAATCACCGGTATTCAGGTTGTTAAAGAAAACTTGGGAACAAATACTTTTGAAGATTTCCTTTAGCTACACGTTTTAAGATCCTAATAACAATAAGAAACTCAAAGAGAAACTGTTATGAAAACCACTCAGTGTGTAAATATCAATTCCACATAGCCCAGCAGAGGTGTGCCTGACTGATTCCTGCACATTCACCAGCTGAAGGGGTCAATCGTGAGCAAGAAGCAAGCTCATATTTATCCTGAGTTTAAGAAGACTTGAACATATAAGACTCCCTTCCTACAAGTTTCTATTGACCATGTGAAAGACACAAAATATAAAGAAAATGGGAAACAGGATCCTGGGTTGGTGTTACAGCAGTTGAACTGCCAAGCTGAGAAGGAGCAGGTCTGAATTATGACCTCTGTTCCCAGGCTTGTTTATGTATTTTACATTAGGCAGTCACTGAATAAAACAAACCTGGGAGCTGTGCCAGGGGTTGTCCACACCCAAACAGTTGCAGAATTGGGACCTCAGTCTTTCCCACAGATATGTTTGTCAGTTTTTCCATGCAAAAAAAGGAGTAGAGTTTTCTCCTGTAGTGTCAGTCACTTCCCCCCCCCCAACAGCATTTGAAGCAACATAAATAAGGGTGTTTATTTATGTTGTTCTGTGAATTATTTTCCCCATTGGTAATATTTTAGGTATTTTGTTGATATTGTTCCCATTTCCTGGGCTATTTGATAGATATGTTGATATTATTCTCATTTCCTGGGCTATTTGTCAGATATGTTTTTCCTCTTGAACTACAGAGTAATTTATTGCTCTATGGAATTATAACTTCCAAAACCCAAACTAACTCTAGCGACATTTTCCTTTAAGAGAGTCCTCCCACATGTTACCAAATCACATTTCAATGTATCTCACTGAATTCAAATAACATTTCTGGTATTGGTCAATGTACAATTGAGTTGCCTGCTGGGAAAAAAATCAAGCTGGTGTAAGTGTCAATTTTGAAGTAATAATTATAGTTTTATGCAGTAACGTATTTATTATATTATCAAATTAATACACCTTTTAGCATGTCAGGGTCTGTGGGTAATTACAGTTTAGCATTGTGGTAATAATTTGTATGATTTATATTACCTATGGAGCACAACTGAAAGCCAAAAAGCTGTCTGGCATAATTACTGTTAAGAGGTAAGATCAACAGATATCCCCAGCCAAAAGAACACAGCCCTAAGGGTAGCAGACTCAAACAAGGAGAAGTCACCTCAGGTATTTGCTTTGCAGCTTGCCTTTTCTCACCTGAGAGATGGCCCACCCACTATTCCAGGCTGAGTTAACAAGAATTGGGTGCTTTTATGTTACTGCTGTCCACTGACCTTGAAGTTCTCATTTTAAATTGAGGCATAGGAAAGTTGTAGAGAGGGACTCTTTGCAAGACCTAACTCTTCTGAAATGTGGAGAAAAGGGTTTTCTGTGAGATGAAAGTCAGTGAATTATTGTGGTTTCTCCATTTTCTATTGATTTGGGCACAGAAAATAGATTTTTTTGTGTGCCTGTGTACTTGCTTTTATTATTTTTTGTTCTAAGTGCTGTGCAAACAAAACAAAAATAGTCTTTACGTGAAAAGTCAAATTTTAACTATATAGAATTAGCAAAGCTAATTCTATATAGTTAGAATTTATTACAGTTAAAGCAGATTCATGAGTGACTTAGCAGCTTGACTAGAAATAGGCTGAAAGTTGCCATGTGTTCCCCCCAGTTTCTGTGTGTTTATGCAAATAAATGCATAGAAATGCAAAGAGCACCCTCATCTCCTTTGCTCAGACCTCCTCCGGCAAACACTGCAGTTTTTTTTTTCCCCTGAAATAAGGTTTCCAGCATTTTTACAAAAATAGAAATATCTCAGGAACAATCTAAAAATCTTGCCACTAAAATCATGATCACACTGTCCAGTCAAAACTGTAAATGTGTCTTGCTTCCTTCTCCCCTTCCTCCTTAGCATCACCCTTCCAAACAAAAAATGAACATCTGGTACCATATTCTGTGAAGGTTGCAGACTCAGGGCTCAGATGATGAAGGTTATGAACAAAGGCCAAGATCCACAAAGCTATTTAAATACATGATTCTAATTAATTTATATGTGCCTGATCCTGAAAACATTTATGTGTGTACTCAACTTTCACTGGCCCTGTGATCTTCCTGGAGTCAAAGACATTACTCACCTGCTAAAATAGAGGTCAGTGAACTGAGGTTCAGTGAGGAAATATCAAAAGGAGAAGGTTCTGCCAGCAAGTCCCTCATTCATTAAATTACAGAGTGTCACAAACTGTGCCTGATTTTTGGGAGGAAGAAGTTGTTCTTTTCCTTCCTATTGTGCCACTTTATTCCTGGAGCTCTGTCCCACTAGAGGGAAAAGTAGCAGAAAAGCCCCAGGTACTCATTGACCCTGTTCTACATTTTCCGTGTCAACACCAACTGGCTGTGAAGGGGCTGGAACCAAGCCTGAGGGGAGGATATAAGGGTGGAATTCAACTTGCCCAATCTTATGTATTGAAAAGTTAAATGTCTAAATCTGAGCTAGGCTGTCCTCAGAGTCAGCAGAGACATGTGGGGACCTCCAGGGAGTGACTCATCCAGTCTATCTCAGATATCTACGATAGGATAAGATGAATTACACTCTGGAGATGCCCGTTTCTCCCCACGAAGCGAGCTTGGAGTGACGAGCTCAGACTTAGTTGTTTAGTTTTAAGATGTCCAAGTTAGGGCAGATGAATTTTACCTCAAAGGCTTGGAGTGTTTTCCTGAAACTTAAACCAGCCTTTTGAAGTTCCCTCTTCATCCTTATAGAACACAGGTGTGCCAATATCCAATTTCTCATGTTTTTAATTCTATAGGAATAAAGTTATGTGTGTCTGTATGTGTATGTACATACTTAATAGCTACACTGTCAAACTGACCTTCAGCAAATAATTAAAATGCAGTTGAAACCTGCTGCATAGTGTTTCTGTTGGCAGGGACCCCGAGGAAGGTACTCTCCTCCAAGGAGGCAGCTGGTGGACTTTTGCCCTCTGTGCTATCATTGCACAATGAGTGGGAGCTTAAGTAGCTTTTAGCCACCCTACAGCTTGATAAGGCTACTGTGTTTTATGGGGCTAATTAATATAAGAACTCCTTCACTTGGGCAACTGTTATGCCTTTATCTTTGTTTACCTCCTGGAACTACCTCATCTGATGAATGTCATTAGTTATTGCTAATAGTTATGCAACATCCCATGGCATGATCCTAATTCCAGGTTAGCCATTGAAGCTCTGAATTAGTTCTTAAATGTGTATTCACATGGCATGAGATATCCATACATTCAGATAAACCAGAGTGATAGAGTTCTAAACAGTCTGATGAGGCAGAAATGCTTTTGAACTATCAAGGAATTAGAATGATTTAACAAGTAGGCCCTATTATTACCATTTCTTTCTTTTCCATGGTTGTTAATATATCTTTCCCATGTGTTTTCCTTACCTGGAAGATGCAGAAACTTGAGTGCAGGAATTGCTTGGGCTGAGGACATAATGTCAACATAATGGAGCACGTAAAACTGAAGCAGCCAAGTCAGTGTAAGTCATTTCATAAGCCCGATGCATGTGGATGACTCACAGCAGAATGGAGCTGGTTGGTCAGGACCCTTTTTAAAAACAAACAAACAAAAAATAGTCAGTCTCAGACAAATAGTTCCGTCATGCTTTGGCATGCTAATTTTTAAAGAAGAACGTAATTATTTTGTTACCAGTGATGTTGCACAGGCATAAGGGATTTCGAGGTAGTTTCAAATCAGGTCAAAAACCCTGTTCCCTTGTAACTGAGTTCAGGTATTCTTTCTAACACTCACTGTCTATTATGGGAGATAGGATGAGTAACTTAACCTTATTTCCTCAAGTAATAATCAGAATGAGATGTTTAATGGGAATAATAGTTGTCTCACCTGCCTGACAAGGAGAAGGTGCTGGGAGAATTAATTAGTTTGTGCAGCACTTTGAAGATAAGTACTACGTTATTAATAAGTAAAACCCACTGCACTTAGATACAACTTGCAAGTGATTGTATTATATTACAGTGCTTAGATAACACAAAGATAGTTGCCTTAGAAATACCAATAGATGATAGAGTGAGAGATAGATAATCACCAGATTTCTTGTATTTTCATTTTGTCTCACAATTTCTACCAGCATAATGATATTTAGGTCCTAAAAGTTGTTCCAATAATGGAAATTATTACCTGTATTTTAAAGGTGTCACAGGAGAAACGAAAAGCAGTGGGGAATGGTGAGTAAATATGGCTCAAGAGTGAAAACAAAATGACCTCTCCAGAGCCTCTTCCAACCCTGTGTAATCTTTAAAAATAGTTGACTAACCCAGCTCAGATCATCCAGTACAGCTCTGCTCACTGAGGTTGTCTACCATGAGTAGGAGTAGTTGGGGGCTGAGTGAAAAGTGTTCACTAAAGAGCAACATTGTGAATGTGTGAAAACTGGCAAGAACCTGTCACATCTCAAATATAATTAAGTCACTGAGTAAGGAAGTTTAGTAACTTCTGGGTCGGCCATGTGATCCTGTGATATGAATTAATACTCTGGCAGTGGGAGCTGCAGGGTGTTTTACATCTGGAAGACTGACAAAATCTGCTTGGAGGAAAATCAGTAAATATGTGATAATAAGTGAGTTAATGTAGAATTGTTCACACTTAGCTTTGATTGTCAGGGATGTCATCGGCCTGTAAAGAATAAAAGTAAGTGGAAAGGTAAAATCTCAAAGCAGAAAGGTAAGACAGCTGTTGATAGTGAGGGCTCCTGATTCTGCCCTGGTTCCCTGGCTCTTGCTTGTGAATAAGGAAGTCCTTTAGCAGTAATATGGAATTTTTTGTCTCCATGTGGCACTGCATTATCCTGCTGTCACTAAGAAGTCTCCATGCCATGTTTATAGTACCACCGTGTTTATGCTAACCATGTTTCAGCTTTCCCATCAGGCCAACATCTCAAGGTGGAGAATCAAAGAATCATGTAAGAAGGAAGGAACCAAGGTTGGAAAAAACCCCTATTGAGTCCAACCATGAAACCAGCACTGCCAGATCCATCACTCAACCATGTCTCTAAGTACCACATTTACAAGTTTGGAAAACTTCTAGCGGGGGTGATCCTACCACTTCCCTGGGCAGCCTATTCCAATGCCTGACCGCCATTTCAGGAGAAATTTTTTGTGACGTCCAATCTAAACCTCCCTTGGCATACCTTGAGGCCATTTCCTCTTGTCCTATTACGTGCAACTTGGAAGTAGAGACCGACCCGCACCTCACTACAACCTTCTTTCAGGAGAGATAACTGGAGGTCTTTATGCAGTTGAAGAAGTTAACTTCCAGTTTTGAGTGTGATGTGAGGCTTCTGAATCCTTCACAACCTCTTCTAATTTCTTAAAGAAAGAAGTTTTATATATATCTATTTGCATACATACATATATATATGTAATGAATTGTGTGAAACCACTAGGCATGCAAAATTAGCATGATGCTGGAAACTATGGGTACCCAGACCAGCACAGAGACAATAGGGACATCTTTCTAATCTTCTTGTTCCTAAAAATATGGAGAGAAATGGGCTTTTTCCTGGCTGAGCAGTGCAGGACCTATGACACCACCTCAGCAGCACTGGCAGCACGCAGGAGAGGGCAGTGCCATACCTGGACAATGACCACTCTATTTTCTTTGAAAACAGGGAGACTGGGGGTCATAAAAATCAACTGAAAGGCATTTCTGTTCCATTCTCTGCTGAATATGGGGGTGTAGCTGCCATCAATGTTAATGAGTGATCACGTGCATTGGAAGAAGAACATCCTCTTTTGTGAAGGCAAGATGAAAGCCTTTTATAAATATGACCTACTGGTGAAAAAGGCATCCGTTCAGATCAAACCTATGGGTTTATACTGATGGGTTAGATTTTTTTTTTTTCTTAATACAATACATTTTGTTAAGAAGAAGGATTAAAGTATTTGCCAAAATGATTTGTGTTGACAAAATGGCTTAGTACATTTGGCAGATTTATTTTATGAAGCAGAATAAATTAAGGTGTCTCGTAAAATGTGGGTTATATCCAGTGAAACAATTTCAAGTATTTCAGAAACTCTATTTTTATTCACTTTGCAAACGTGCTTAGTTGAACTGCCAGTCACTGTTACATTTCCATTTCCAAGCAATTAATTAAAATCCCAAATCAGGTTTTTTCTTGATCATGCCAGCAGGAGTTGGTTGCCATGGTAATAGGACGATCAGTAGCATTTGGGAGGGAGGAGAGGGAGAAAAAAACGTTCTGCATTTGGGCTTTTATAATGGAAACATAAGTGCAGGTCTGGAGGAGCGTGTTGGCTCATCTGTGCCAGCCTGTGGCCCCATTGGTGACGACTGGAAGTGAGAGAGGGTTCTCAGGATTATGTTATTGTCAACGATATCATTTGGTCCAATGTAGAAATCATTAGTGAAGCCTTTTCAGTCCTACAGTCTACAGGTTGCAACTGTGAATGCAGCTGATCACAGAGAGTTTCAGCAGTTGTAAGGAGGATTTTTCTATCTGTAATTGCCCACATTTGCAGAGAGCTATCACACGTAATGGGTTTTTTCCCCCACAGGCCTGAAAACCTTTAGATTTGAAGCTCATTTTCAGACAATACACAAGATCCATGGTGGTTTGTAAGAGCCATTGCATATATAGGTTTAAGAAAGGATTAATGATGTAGTTAGTGTGGCAAGGTTTTATGGGCTGGTGTCAGGGACAGGTGATTAGGAGGAGGAGAACATATGGCAGACAGAGAAGGAGGAAAGGGGAAACAAGTTCTTCTCTGAAGCAAGTGCAGAAAACAGTGTCCTTCCTGAAGGAGGGAACAGGTCCAGGATAGGGCTGAGCTTATTTGGCTGAGCTTTCTTCAACCTGATCTAGCGCGTGGCACTCCTGCCCATGGAAGGGGGTTGGAACTAGATAGTCTTTAAGGTCTCTTCCAACCAAAGCCATTCTATGACTCTGTGTTATGATTCAATAGGGGAAAAGCCTGTGATTTCACATCCATTTCTACCACATGAAACCGAGCTTTCTTCCAGCAGCAAGAAATGTGCCATGCCCATCAGATGAAATCCAAAAAACCCCACTGAAGATGTTAGAAATACCCCCATGGACGTCTCTGGGCTTGGGATCAAGCATGTGTGTCCAGGGATGCACCTGGATCAGTAGACAGTTCATCTCTGAATGCTGGTCTCTTTTCTGACTTGGCTGCTAAGATGCCAAATGTGTTCTACTCTTTGTTTTGATATATTTTATACTGACCACTTCATTAGTACTACTAACAATTCCTCTCTCAGGCCAGAGCCAGCTCTTGCCTCCAAAGTACCCCCAGGACTGCCCCTCCAGTGTGAAACATTTTCACACAGTTCAGGGAATTTTGTTGCTCTTGCACCCTTGGTTAGTTGTGTCTGAGTTGAACAGCAAGAGCACAGTGACCACAAGTGTTGGGGGGAAAATGATATTTACCTTGTGCATCGCCTGAGGAGAGGCACCAACCAGGAGCAAACAAACCAAATCCCACACTGGTTAGCACAGTCACGCCATAGGGTGCCCGAGAGTCCTTTCCAGCCTTGAGGACATAGACATGGAAAAAAAACCATTTCATCAGACCTTGGTGTTGCCATTGTTCGGCTGCTGAAAGTGTGGCAAGGCAGGCTAGTGCCAGAGATTCCCCGGATCATTAGGCCACGTTAATGCACGGGAACACAGCGCATCACATATGGTGCTTGTTAAGCCCCCCATGAAATCAGGAGATTGGTAACAGAATTACAACATGCTTAGGGTTATAGGTCATACGCCAAATTTCATCCTTATGTATTAGCTGGGACTTAATCTGAAAATAATTAGGAAATAATCCAGATATTAAAAAGGAAAGATTTTGAGAACATTTCATGTTTTACTGCAGCATAAAATTCCCATGTGAGAGAGAGTCTGAAAACACTGCCTGATGGCCTAATGCTTGTGCTGGAGAGGAGAGTGACTTTATTAAAGCTCTTTGACAGGGTCCTCGCTCAGCTGTCACTTCAGAAAAGCCTCACCTGACCCTGAGATTTGTTTGCCTTGTGCTTGTACTGTCTTTGTAGGGGCTCAGTGTGGCTAGGACCTGAAGGAGTTCAGATGGAGTTAAAGAGGCCAACAAGGGATTTATTGATTTGGATATATCAATTTGCACTAGTCCAAACAAGTTGGGTTCAGGGTCCCACAAACTCTAAGGGCAGAAGGGCAAAAGTTGAGCTTTTGATCTTCTATATAGTAGGATGTAGTATAATGTAATGATTCAGGGGGTTCTCTGGGGTCTCAGTATGGGAGGAGGAGATTTGAGAATGATTGCTTTGTCTTTTCCACTCTGAAGAACTTCAGAAAACATTCATTATATAAAAAAAATCCTTATTATTATATGCTGACCTCATTCTGTTGTTTTCCCTGGCATTTATCTAACTCTTTGCTGACCTCAGACCCTCATCTCACATCCAGACACCTATATATAGAAATCTAAAATTTGGGGGGCTCCGGCATGTATATTAAGATATCTGCATTAGATAAAATGACTCACAACTTTACATCCTTGATGCCACACTTTGGAAAACAACCCTCCTTTGAGGCTGCTTGAAGTGTCCAGTACCATTTGAAAGCCCCCCATAAATGTGAGGTTTTCCCATGAGGCTGGAAGGGATTCCCTTTGGAGAGGCAACTGGAGACTCAAGTAGATACTGGATTCCAAGTACACCTCAGATGACCCTCAACACTGCGGAGTGTGTGAGTCAAGTCTTAGGTGACCAAATTAGACAAGATGCAGTTTTCATGTTGCTGAAATTTGGTGAGCTGAGCCTTACCCTCACTATTTTTCACATAGAAGGTATGTGAAATGGGGTCCTTTTTGAGAAACCATAATTCGCTGGCAGTCTGAGGTTGGCAACAAAAAGAAGTGTTAATCGAACCAAGCAGGTATTTCACCATGGTGAGATTTTCCATCCAGTCAAATCTCTATTTATATATATTTTCTTGTTTTTAATATTTTTTTCAGTCCTACAAAAAATTATTCCTTTATTATTCAGAATATTCTTAAATACTAATGTGTTCAAACATAGAGCAGTCCTGAGTTACCAACATTTCTAATTCTCTGCCCTTCTGTTCGTTCAAATGCTACAGCTAGTCAAGCTGAAATCATCCTCAGACAACCTGTGCTATTCTGCCATTTCTTCTGCTCAACAACAGCTATTTTTCAGCGGGAACTGTAAAACTGCAAATGCTTTTAGCAAACCATTATGCCAGCACCGATCTGAGGAAAAAGAGCAGTTGAATATTTCGCTGAATATTTCCAGAAGTCCAAATGTCCAAAAATTGATTGCAAGCATTCTCAGAGGCAGACCTGACTGAACAGATGCCAGAAGAGATTTGCTCACTAAGATGGAGATAGAAAGCAATTTTTCACTGGAGAAATTACGGCAGTACTTTGACCACGCTACCCAAGTCATTGCAAGGTGGCCAATTCTCACGGTGGGCAGAAGATAAAGGAATGGCTTACTCAGCTAGAGCAAGACAAGATTGATGGAAATAAAGTTTTAGATGACAACCTGAAAATGA
The DNA here is from genome assembly GCA_013397775.1 of Eulacestoma nigropectus. Classification (NCBI taxonomy): domain Eukaryota; kingdom Metazoa; phylum Chordata; class Aves; order Passeriformes; genus Eulacestoma; species Eulacestoma nigropectus. The sequence continues at coordinate 1,852,360 of VZTE01005687.1, read as the reverse complement.
AGTTGATCTAAAAAGGGACGTGCCTCAAAAGACTGAAATTTCCTATGTTCTCAGTAATAAAAAGCTATTAACGAAGCATTTTTAAGAGTATTTTATCTGGTATATCATGGAATAAAGATCTAGATATAGGCAGTAATTAAAGATCAACTTTGATTTTGATAATCCTTTTTAATTGCTTTTTTAATTGTTAAATTTTAAAACATTTCTGTGAAGTGCTGTGTGGAAAAAACGCTGATGTAGAGAGATTAACTAATCAAGATTGCTCTATTCTGCTTGAATAACTAGAAAGGAACTTTGAGTGGGTAAGTGTAAAATAAATCTTCTAACTAATGTATGGCTCCTTGTAATCTCATCTCACCTTCTGGGAACAATGTATAACAAATTAAGCTTGGATCATGAAATGTCATACAAATCTGGCAGTGAGATTTCATTTGGAGGGAAGAACTGCTATTCTCTTGGTTCTTAACAGCCATAGAAAATTTCAATTACGTGAGCATCTTGACAAATTCTACCTCCAGGGTATGGAGGATTTTTAAAAAGTTTTTTGTAACCAGCTACAGTGTCCCAGAGAACATTGACTGGTTTTACCATCTTGAGTTGTACCTATTTGCAGTTTGCCTCATGGATAAGAAAACAGCTTCAATAGAAGATATGCTTATAAAGTAAAATACTAATAGATTAATGTTTTATGTGACATAGTAAACATCCCCAAAAGAAGCAGGAAAATAAGTATTGTAACAATAGTAAAGGATCTTGTTTTGTCTTCTTCAAAATCTGATGAACCTGTAAAGGACTGTATATACGCTTAAAGTTGAACATAATTAGATCATTAAGAATGGAATAAATAAGAAGATGGAGAGAAAGGAATACAGAGTGAAACATTGAAAATTTATACAAAAGTGATTGGAGTGAGGATGAAGCAGATGAAGCACAAGAGAAAAATTGTAACAGAGAAATATGTACATGATATATACCAGATATTTTTGGGTTTTCCATCTGATTCTTCTATTTCTTTTATATAGAATTGGTTTCATTAAAAGATCTGGTGATTGTATTAGATAGTGGCATGTGCTTGTTTTAAATAATTGATTCTTGAGCCATGAGAGAAACATAACTTAAGTCAGAGACAAATATGTTAAATCTGTATGAATTGGGTAAACCCTGGACATGTTTAAGACAAAAAAAAAAAGATGGGACAAAAGAATATATTGAAAACCTGCAACCAACTACTAAGGTCTTTTACCTCCTCATCAAGAACAGCCCAGTAAAAGTTCTGCTTTATGTGAGATTGCAAAGTGGTGGTGCTCCAGGAGACAGATGTCATGATTTTTATTTGAAAGGTGACAGGATGACTTGACATCACGGCTTGAAAACAAAGCAAATTTCCAATGTAAGACAAGAAGGGTTAATAATTGCAGAATATAAGTTAATAATGCATAAATGTGTACATTTCAAAGACAATGACCCAGAGAAAACACATGTAGAGAAAACCAGAGAAAGCCCTTGAGGTGATAGACAGAGTTGGGTTGTGGCAAATAATCCACAGTCCCAACGAAGAACCCACAGGATGAAAATCCTGTAAAACTGGTGGTCAAAAATAGGGTTTATTTTGGGCAAAGTTACATTAACATTACTACTGTCATGTCTGCTTTCTCAGGGAGTTGTTGTGAATGGCTATGTAGTTGACCCTTTCAAAAAAGTGACAGAAAAGGAGTTGAGTGGTTCCTTCTATGCCTGTACTGCTCTTCCATGTGCAAATAGGTCTTACCAGGTTTCACTCTTTTCCAGAGAAAGTTTGACATGGTTTATGTCATGTGAATTCCAGTTTCCGAGCTTACCTGCAATAAAGCAGAAATCACAACTCTGCTGACCCATGGTTTGGTGGACAGAAGATGCTCAGATACCGAAGTGCTGGGGAACACATTGATCCCTCAGGTTTGAGTAGGCAGAACTACCATAATTAGCTAAAACTGAAGTTCAGATTTTGAAAAAAATGCATCCAAACTGTTCTCAAACCAATTTAATTCACCACTAACTCAAGTATTATTCCATGTGTGTCCTGTAAGCAGAGCATAGAAGCCACTGACATGGTGAATTCCAGCCTGTCTTCTTTGAATCCCAAAGACTGTGTCTGATGAGTGGCTTGGACTAAATTGCTAACGGCTGGGGAAGATATCTCCCATTCAAGTATTGCATGTAGACTTTTAATAAAAACAAGTGCAGCATTCAGAAAGCAAATAAACTGACACCAAACCTCAAATATCGTAATTATTTAAAGCACCAACACACACTTTCAGTTTTCATTGGTAAAATCAAGAAGCTTTCATTATTAATTAAGCAGCTAATTTTCTCTTGTTGTACGAAAAGAGGGAGAAGCAGCTAATTGCATTTGAAATTCCCTTCAGCATAATTAGATCCAGGCAAATAGATAATTCCCTTGACACCAATGGCATGCATCAGACTCGTTTTAAAGCAATCACTTCATTTGCGAATATCATACCTGTAGTAATTAGGCAAATTTATCTCATTCTCCTAAGGAATTATTTGTGTAACACAAGGATTACCTTGAAAAATGGACAAAATGAAAGACCATTTGTAAAAATAATAGTATAGTTTCCATTATTAGTAATAATATATTCTATTTTAATTTTCAAATATAGACTTAAATTACTATGACAAAAATTATATTTAGACTATAATATCTAGGAAGATAAATTTTAGGTCTTGGGATTCAACTATATTTGATAACAGTAACTCCATCATGAGAAGTTCTTTAAACTGAAAATTGATTCATAGACTAGAGTAACATTAATCAGAAATGAATTTTTAAAATAAGTATTTTTCTGTAAATATAAACAATTGAATTTTAGCATTCCTGAATAAAAATATGTTTTCTGTTTTTTTAAATTGGTTTTTAATTTTTAATTTCTTGTCAATATGTATACTGTAAGTCTACAGCATAAAATGGAATGTAAAAGTCAAATTTTGATCAGCTTAAAATATATTTTTTTCCACTGGGTTTTTTGTTACAGTTCAGAAAAAGAAATTTATTTCTTATTTTAAAAAAATTCATTAACTTTCAAGTTAAAATACCTGTATGTGTGTGTGTGTGTATGCATATAAAGAGAAAGATGGAGAAAAAATTCTAATGGAAGAAAAGATGTCCTTCTATGCATAAGATTTTAACTGTGACAAGCTCAGTTGTACATTTGAACCACTCAGCTGAGTAAATTGGAGGATAAGTGAAGGTCAAGATGTGTTTGAGACAGCTTAGTGCACATCAAAAATCACACTCCTACTCGACTTCAGATTTTAGGGATTTTTTGATTAGTACTTGATAACACATATAATCTTTTTTAATAGTAGTCAGAAATTGAGAAAAAAAAGTATTATTATTGAAATTGAGAAAAAAAGTATGTATCATCTTGTACTGATGAATAAAATTTACCAATTGAAACCCTCACCAATAAGTAGAAAAATGAAAATAAATACTTGTTAATAAATGATCACATTATTTCCACCAAAGATGTTACATTGTCTAAATATTGGTGTCTGGGGAAACAGCTTGGGTAACAGAACTGATGCACAGCAAATTCATTCCTGTATCTTGGAATCACTGCACATTAGATAAGCAAATATTACTCAGTCCTGTTTTATCCTGGTCTGTGTTCTATGACAATTTGACTTGGAAGAAATGGTGAAGTAGACTTTTAATAGTATTAAATATTGTTGATCCATCAATTAGATTGTTGCAATTTCCACCAGCCAAGAATCCATAATTCCAGCATTATGATACTGTTAAGTCAAATATATCCCCAAAATAAGTACCCGTGAGAGAAGAAAGCTTTTGTGTGTTTTGTCTTTTTTTTGTAAGTCATTTGAAACTATTAACATTTATAATCTCTCCAAAATGCAATAAAGAAAAGAAAAAGAAGAACCAGATGTAGAAGATTCTCTGGCCTCAACAACACAGAACTTTCACAAAGTTACAGAAGAAAGAAGAAAAGGTTTAATCTCTTGGACTTCAAATGAACAATAACTAATGTCACCTGATAGTGTTTTGCTGATCTCAATGGGATTTGAAGTAAGCTTCTGGAAATAAATATCTTAAAGCAGTACAAATACGAAGAGCTTTCAATTTAATGAGAAAAACAAAAATCTCCAGAAAAAGTATTTTCAGCTTGGATTAATCCAAAAGAATTTCTTTTCTTTCTGTGTGTGAAAAAAATCTATCATTTTAGTGGACAAGTATTTTGTCCAATGCCTTATGTTTGGCTTGTTTATTATTTATCCTCCTTTTAAGATTCTTCCCTGATGCAAGTTAATCTCTTTGTAAAAATGCCATTTTGAAATACAGTATTAAGATGATTTACTTCACTTTTTCTTTCAGTTCCTTTTCCACTCCCCACCTTATCCTCCCTGAAGTTATTTTAAAATTTGTATCAAATAACATGATTACTTTTGATTTCTATAGAAGTTTGTTCTATTTAGTGAGGTTATTACTTCCCATATATTTTCCCCTTTTTTGCGTAGACCCCCACAGTTTACTGTTTATCAAAATCATTGTGTTCAATGAAACCAGAACTTTGGGATAAGGTGGAGACGGTCTCACCCTAACACCAAGTTGGGACATGGCCAATGTATCTACTCAGACCTTAAAATCTGGAGGCATTCCGGAGTTTAATAACATCTACACAGCCAATACATCCCACCTTTACCACCAAGATCTGAGTCTCAAAAGACAGGTCCAACTCAAACTTATCCCGTAAATATAAATACAAGCTTTGCCACAACGTGTTTCTCTAATACAAAACAGCCTCCCTAATCATTCATCACTTGCAATGATACACACAGGTGCTGAAGTGAAGTGCAGCTGTCGATAAAGGCTGATGCCAAATTATTTTCCTGAGGTGAGCTGGCTTTCAGTTAGGCTGAGTTTTTGTTTTCTTCTCTTTTAATTCTTTTTTTTTTTTTTTTTTTTTTTTTTTTTTTTTTTTTTTAAGAAAGTGGGGAAGAGGAGAAGGGGTGAGATATAAAATATTTTGTTCCCTTTTCTTTAGATAATTTTATGTAATATTCTTTTAATCATAGCAAATGCTTCTGGTCACTCAGTAGTTTGTGAGGCTGCATTCATATTATGAAAATATGTTGCTGTTTGAAAATAGTGCCAAGAATCTCAGGTTAAAACTGAATCTCAGGTTAAAACTGAAAGATTTGAAAACACTGGATATAACTTTCATTTTTGATTTTGATTTCCCCCCCACACCCTCCTCTCTATTCTACATTGAGACAATTGTTTTGAAATTTGGAGGAAAAAATGCAGATGTCCGTCTGCACATGTATGATGCCTTCTGGGACTCACCAAGAATGGAAGGAATCTAAATCCTTTTTTTGTGAGGTCTAGAACTCAGCCTCACATTTCCACAGTCCAGATAAGAGTCATAAACAAAGGGAACTGGCTGAGTTCCTGTGACAGTGACAGTATGGAGGCAGGTGTTTCTCTGAACTTCCCATTGAAGTGCTTCCATTTTCTATAAATAATTAAACAGTCATTAAGGCAGAGACTTAAAATACGATCTTGCATGTGATCTATACAGAAGCACTAACTACTTAACCAGTTTGTCTCTCTGTTTCAATGAAGATTTAATCATTAAATATTAAGTGGAGACAAATTCTCCTTGATTTTCTGTACAGAGCAGTGTTATGGTTTAACCCAGCCGGCAGCTGAACACCACAGAGCTGTTCACTCACTCTCCCTCTGTGGGATGGAGAAGAGAGTTGGAAAAAGGGTAAAACTCATGGGTTGAGATGTAATTTAACAGGACAGAAAAGGAAGTGGAAATAACAATGATTGTAAAAGAATATAGAAAACAAGTGATGCGCAATGCAATTGCCATCATCTGCTGACAGATGCCCAGCCAGTCCCCAAGCAGTGGCTGCCAATCATGTTGCTAAAATACTTCAGGACAGAATGAATTTGTTCATATTTTGTCTCCAATTCTCTGTTGAGAGAGAAAATCTAGTTAATAAGCTTCAACTAAGCATTTCAATCTTATATATATAAAGTGAACCTCCATTTCTCAGGTAGTAAGTATAAATGGTGTACCAAAGTATACCAATGGCCATGACATTAAATTAATAATAAAATAAAGTTTTAGTTTTGCAGTGAAGATGATAGAGTCCAAGCAAAGTCTAGTCAAGGAATACTGAGTCCTGAAAGTCAAATAACTCCATCGAGATGAAGAATTAATGAATATAAAGCCAAGAAGACTTTATTAGTAAATTCAGATTATTGGCTAGTGTGCAGATGGGAAAAAGATCATAAACAGCCTCAAGCTATGTCAGGAGAGATTTAGACTGAATATTAGGAAAAAAATTCTTCATGGAAAGAGCTGTCAAGCCTGGAGCAGTCTGACCAGGAAAACAGTTGAGTCACCGTCTCTGGAGGTATTTAAAAAATGGGTAGATGTGGCACTTGGGGATACAGTGGCTTAGTGGTAGATTAGACAGTCTTGGGTTAGTGATTGGACTCCTTGATCTTAAGGGTCTTTTCCTACCTTAATGACTCTATTATTGTAGAAAGGTTTCTGGTTTGTTCCCCTAGTGCATAAAACGGATCCTCAGCAAGGGAGGGCTGTTCTGCCAGTTCTCTCTTGTTAAAATATTTTTGGTATGTTTCTCCTCATTTCCCTCTCAGCTGGAAAAGGTGCCTGCAACATCTCCCATTTAATAGAACATCCTGGCTAGAGTCCTCAGAGGCTTTTGTTTCCCTGTTAATTGAAGACTTTATTTGGCGATTGCCAGAAGCCGGCACTACTTCAGGAAAAGCCGGTGGGCCGCGGCATGACACAAGTGGCTCCCAAAGAAGGAGGGTTACGGCCCTTCCTCCCTCACAGAAGAGTAATCCCACAGAACCCAGCTCCTGCGCTCGTGAGGGTGGGAATCTGGCTGGCACATCCCAGCCTCTGACTCCTATTAAAACAGCGACAAATACTCCCCATCCCGGTGTGCCAAGTGAACACCCAAGTGCATAACAGTTCAATCCCTCCTCCCTCCCAAATTGCTAAACCAGCTTGAGACAGCCACTTCCATGACCTTGTGAAATGTCTGCAGCACTGCAGAAACAACCAGTTCCTCTTTTTAGTAGGAGAAGAGGAGGTTTTTTTGGAAGGAGGGGTGTTTTTATTTTGTTTTCCCACCTCGCCCTCCCTCCCCCTTTCCTTGAACAAATCCCCATAACAAATAAAGTTACACTTCAAGACTGGATTACGCAGACTGTTAGGTTTGCATGCCAATGTTTACTTTAAGTTAAAAATGATACTTCTGAGAATTCAAATAATATGTTTAAAGTATTTCCAGGCTATTGCTTTGCTTGTGTTTGTTTTGGCACTGTTTCCTTCCACGAATATGTCAGTTTTGAAGGAGAGATGAATGCTGTTCAGTTACAGCCTTTGCCTATTGATCATACATTTAACATCTGTTGACTTTGTTTATGTGCAGTTTTGGAGGGATTCATGGCAAAATTAAGAGTACTTGCTGCAGAGAAATTTTGTTGATGTGACTTTTCTGCTTTCAAGGTAGATATTCTGGGATGGCAAAGAGTCTGATGGGGGTGTAGTTAGAGTGAAGAATCAGAATAGTCCTTTTTGACCTCAAAATTTATATATATCTATCAAAAGGTTTCACTTCAATTTTTTTATTGTAATAACTTGTCTGTGACTCAGATGAAAAGACTACGGAATGCCTGTCTCACCTGACATCTTCTGGAAGATATTCCTTTCCATGAGTGTTTTTTTTCTGAAAGCCAGCTTGCCTGATATCCCTAACAACATGCTGGATCCTGTGCTCTCAGCCTTGATTCAACTTCTCCCGAGGAATGCATATCCTGTGGCTGCATACACCTGAGCTGGCTCCTCACAAGTTACCCCTGGAATCAGACCTGAGAGGAGATACAGGCCAAGGACAGCTGAGCTGACTTTATATGTGTGCATTTAAAGCTTATCAACTCAAGCTGAAAACAGCACAAACATGGCTCTGGCTATAGATACCTGGAGTGATTCTGCACAGCAACAACCGGGATTGTCTTGGCCTGAAGACCTCCTTAACCCACTTTGCTGCATTTGCATGGACTTGACAGCTCTCTCTTTTTTTTTTTTTTTGGTTATTTTGGTTGGTGTTTGTTTGTTTGGTTGGTTTTTTTGTTTGTTTTTGGTTTTTTTTGTTTTAGTCCATTATTTATGGCTTGAAGACAGGCTTAGGGGACTGGGGTTGTTGAGCATGAAGAAGAGAAGGCTTTAGAGAGGCCTCAGTGAGGCCTTCCAGTACTTTAAGAGAGCTTACAAAAAGGAGGAAGAGTGACTTTTTATATGGATAGTGACAGGACAAGGGGCAAGGGTTTTAAAATGAAAGAAGGTGATTTTAGATTGGATATTAGGAAGAGATTCTTTACTACAAGGATGGTGAGGCCCTGGCACAGGTTGTCCAGAGAAGCTGTGGCTGCCCCATCCCTGGAAGTGTTCAAGGCCAGGTTGGATGGGGTTCTGAGCAACCTGGGATAGTGAGAGGCATCCCTGCCCGTGACAGGGGATTGGAACCTGATGATCTTTAACTTTTCCAACCCAAATCATTTTCTAAATCTATGACTCTGTGAATCTTTCCTGCCTCTCTTCTGCATTGGTCTTTGATACATTTAAATTGAGGCAGTGTTTTTACAGGGGCAAATTCCTCTGAGAAGTATGGAACATCTGCAAGTTTAAGAAGCAGAGGAAGGGGTTAGGAATGCCAAATGAACAAATTTGTAACAAATTTACTTTTTTGACAGTTGCAGTTTTTTCTAGTGGTCTCCAGGAGTGGTCCATCTGTTTCTCCTGAAGTTTTGGAAGACTTAGGAAATCAGCAGGGAAGGCAGGTAAAATATCCTCCAACCTTAGCTTGAAAGCAAGGTGAAGCTTACTTTTTTTACATATATTCCATTCAGAAAAAAGGTTGATATTTATTATTGTGAATTACTTGTGGAATAACTTTACAGAATTTTCTTCCACAAAATTTCCTTAGACCCTGTGCTTATTTAAGGAGTACATAGTAGAGGAAGAAAATTAATCTGGAAAGTAACTGATCTTTCTGAACACTTGGAGGAAATGTAGGAACAAAACTATTCAGATATATTTTATTGTTTTAAATGATGGGTGAATGCAAAAGAGGTAAAGTTGGTCAAGTTAATTAACATTTAGTCAAAACAAAAAAGAAGACATAACAGGAGTTTTAGAAATTACTTGAGATTGAGATAAAGGAATAAGTGATTAATTGGTTATCTCATTAGGGCTATAGAAGGAGTGCTAACAAGGTCACCGTGACTTTGACAGTGACCACAGCTATATTGCTTTTAGGAACTGAAAGGGAGAATGTTGATAAGGAAATTGGATAGGTAATTATGCAAAGGTCAGGAGGGGGGTCAGATGATTGCCAAGCTGGTCAAAGGACAAGGCATGTCATCAAAATGGCTGAAATGATGATTGTCTCTAAACTCATTGTCCCTTTTCAAATTGACATCAAAGAAAATGGAAGGCATTGATAATCTCCCTAAGAAGATAATTAAGCAGATGGGCATAAAAATTAAAAGGATAGATAAATAAGCTAATGAATAATGTACCAGAAAAAGAGATGCAAATGTAAATGTTAAAGTATGGACAAGCTTAATAGCAAAATCTTACAGGCTTTGCTAACTTGGAAATTTGAAATAATGGAAGTATGAAGATATTCATTCTTAATGATGTAAATGAATTCAGTGGTGGGAAATGACACGGCCCTGGATCTCTCCCTTTTCTGAAAACAATTTGTCTTGTGTATTTTGTGGCAACAGGGATGGATGTGAAACAAGAGCCAGTCTTTCCTCAGAGTATTCACTATCTCACTTTCCCCTTGGCTCCATTTGTATCTTTCCTTCTCCTCAGTGAAGCTGAATGCTTGTGTGGATTTACTGGGGAGACACTGGCCTTTTTCAAGAAGTGGGAGTCTCCTCCATGCTTCGAACTTGTCTAGCTGCAGACTTGCAATGTCAGAACCTATTCAGATTGAGGCTGTGTCTGCCACTGGCTTACAGCACTGTTAAAATTCAGCTGGAGCCAAGAATTTAAATGTTGACCCCACAGTCTTGCAAATTTAATTCAGCTTAATTCTGGAGCCCCAAGATGTGCCCAATTGCATATGAATGCAATAAATAAAGATGAAGCAATATATCTTCCTTATAGAGTAGGTGGCTTTTCCTCTCTTCACAGGAAAATAGCTCTTTCTCAATTAGAATGAGTTAAACTGTGATTCCTCAAAGAAAAGTGCTGCCATGTAAAGATACTTTATACTGCTAAAATTATTCACATTTTTATAAAAAAATTGATATCATTCCTGTCTAAGGTCTTTGATATAAATATTTTACGTTGTACTCAAGATGTGTTCATGAAGGTAGTATTGCATTGCTTTATCATTAGAACTATAACATAGAGACACAGGGGGGAAAAAACCCAAATGAAACAGAAATAGGTCCTAAATTCTTTTGGTTTCTTGGCTTCAGATTGACTCAGATGGTTTGTGTCAACAAAACAAATGTGATTTCCAGAATATGCAGAATTTTCACTGGAAGATCATAGCAGTTGTTTTGATGTAAAACCAATGATCTACTGGACAGGACACCCAGAATATCTGTATTCTGGTCTGGATACACAGAGCAGGGAGTTGAAGGTGAATTTTGTGTCACTGCATGTTCCTGTATACCAGGCAACTGGAGAAGGAAAACCTTTGTTTTAAATTCTACCATTTTCTAAGATCAGGCATAAAAAGATCAGGCATATATCTCCATGGAAATTTTAATTTTCCTTTAAGTGACACTTTCAAGTGAAAATCCATCTTTTGTAGTTTTAATGATGACATGAATTTCAGAGAACTTCATCAATTTTGCAGAAAACCAGAATCTCCTGCACTTGTAATTCTGGTTTGAAAATGTACCTTTCCATTTTCAGTCTGCAGATGCTCATGCAGTTTTGGACACAGTCTTCCTCATTGCATGTTTTAGGAATAATTTGGGCACTTACTACAATATTCCTCTGTATAATGTGGCGAGATACAAAGGCCTAAAGCTTTCCAAAGTCAGATCTCATTTAGCTGTTTTAGGTTCTTAAAATCCTTAAGAGACCTGCCTCTCAACATAGAAAGCCTCTGAAGGTTTTCAAAACTCCTCATTTCTTTCTTTTGAGCATATAGGAAATTCAGGTGTTTAAGGAAACTTCCCTTTTGCAACACCTACAATGTAGATCCAAAGCAGGCGACTAACTTATTGACCAGATCCCTGTAGCCGTGACCATCTTCTCTTTGCATTAGTGTCAGAACAGCCCATGCAAAATCTTTAATCCTGTTTAATTCTACAACAGGAACCACAGGACTGGTCATGGAATAAAAAAACCAGAGCAGAATCTGGCCCATGAATTTATTTGCTTCAGGGGAGGGAAAAGGAGAGGGTTCTTTTGTGTTTACATAATTTGCAAAATTTAATTCAATCACAATGCAAATCTCCTCAATAGAGAACTTTGGGATCCCACCCAGCTTACCTCAATATGTTGTATCTTGAAATTAATATTACCGGATGCAACAGGAATGTTGTATCAATTCCTATTTAATTCCTCCTATGTTTCATACTAATGATTATCAACTAAAGGCAAGATGCAAAAGAAGGACAAAATTACTTTTATGCTGCCAGCTCAGAAGTGGAGAACTCCCAGCTTATTTCAAGAAAAAGACATTTTAAATTGTCTGCATCTGAAAACTGCATCTGGATCTGACACCAAGATTTCAGTTTTATGCCTGATTAAATTTCTTTCAGATAGCCCTGGAAGTTGCTGATGCCCAGAAATTTTAATGGTGACCTGGTTTCCACATCACTCCCCTTCCATAAGCTCTTGATTGGCTCCTCATCTTTCCCAGGTGGAGCTCCACATATTCTAGCTGGTCACTGACAGAGAGGGCAACACCACCTCCTCATCTCACTTGCCTGTCCTTCCTAAAAAGCCTGCATCCTTCCATTCCAACGCTCCACCATGCCTCTGTGATGCCAATAAGATCGTCACCCTGCAGGTGTGCACACATTTCAACTCCTCTTGCTTATTCCCCGTTAGAGTGTTGTAAAACAGAGGGCAAGGGAAGAAGGCAAGAAACATGATCTCAGTGTTCTGAAGAATTATTGGTTTTGTTCCTGCTTGGTGATGGCTGTTATTTAGTGTTTTGGATATAATGGGGTTTTTTCTGTTCTGAAATTTAATTTTGATGGATAAAATTGGGAGAGACTCACCAGCAAATCAAATTGCCATCTTGGTCATTACTTTGGTTGTTACTTTGGTTGGTCATTTGTAGTTGTTACTCCTCTGGAGTCCCCTTTCTGAAGTCTCCAGAAAATGGGTGCTGGAGCACGATCTTCTGTGACTTTCATCCTCCTTTGCCCTGTCATTTTTCAGTCAGCAGGATGATAACAGCCATTGGGATCTGCTGCCAAGGTGGCAATTCTCCTGACAGACCCACTGGCCCTGGCTGACTTCACATCTTAGATTTTTGTCTCTGGTTAGAAGTTCATCCTGATTTAATGAGAGTCTAGCAGATCTGAGTGTCCAGCTTTGGGCATTCTGCCCTCTGCGGAGATTAGGAGGCTGAAGGGTACATGCACAGCTGCTCAGTTCTTGGCACTCCACTCAGAAGTTGCATGAGGTAACATAATTTAAAAAAAA
>VZTE01005687.1:1802252-1839545 GCA_013397775.1 Eulacestoma nigropectus | reverse complement strand
AAAAAAAAAAAAAAAGTCTTTGAGTCTATCAGAGACTGCTCTAAAATATACTGGCATTTGGAGGACCCAAATGCATGAATCAACAATAAAGAATCAATCAACTGCCCAAAGTTCCCATTTCCACACAAACCTACTTTCCCCACAGTGCAGCTGTAATTTTCCATGTCAGAAACCTAAGGAAAGATGTGCAGTGTGTTACTTCCTTCTCACTGGAGAAAAGCTAACTTTGAAAGCTCTCCAGTTTCACAGACTTCAAGTTCTATTTATAATGCCAAAGCACTAAGATATTTTTCATGTTTTTAAAGCCATCACATCTTTTGATGCACTGCCTTAAACTGCCAAAAATAATGCTCCCAATCAATACAAGCTATGACTTACTTCTTCATAGTGGTGTTAATCAGATTTCATTTATTTTTATAGCATTAGGGACATTAACATTACCCTCTGGAAACATTCCCCTTTCTATTTGCCCTTGGATAAGATATGTCCTGTATTAGGATAACTTTCTTCCTGAAGATAAATGTTCCCTGATAAAACAATAGTGTTAACCTGTAACAAGTGCAACATGAAATAAATGCTGCTGTCAAGTAAACTTTAAAGGGGGGAATTAAAAAAAAAAAAAACAAAAAACAAAAAAAAAATAAGAAGAGAGAAACCCAGGACACATTAAAATACTGTTGTATTGTTCTTTGCTGTCCTCAAAAGCATTTATCTTCCTGGCTATCTCAGATGACTGAATAGCACAGAAGTCACTTGAAAAAACGTCAAATGACAAAAAATGTATTAGAATTGCAGGATAATGTCTTTGTTCTCAGGAAGAGGGAGGAGAGGTTTAGCTGTCATTCCTACACAGCATGCAAAAGGAATCAGCATGGATGAAATACCCTCTAAGCTTCTATGTGTGAACTATAGGATAGACTTCAACTTTGGAACCATTTATGAGTACCTTTGTCTCTCTATTAATGTTTTGAAGCATGCTGGATTTAGGGTTCATCAATAGTTGAAATCAATGGACAACTTCCAGCTGATTCCAGTGAGTTTTTCAACGCATCCTGACTTCAGATCATGGTCCAGATAAATACTTCAAAATCTGCTTGTCATGTAAATGCTTCTACTGCAATATAAGAAGGCTTTGCCAGGAAATGTCCATCTGCCCCTCTGTTATTTTCCTCCTTTTATGTTTTCATAGAATCATAGTTTGGGTAGGAAGGGATCTTAAAGACCATCTTGTTCCAACCTCCCTGCCATGGGCAGGGACACCTTTCACTAGACCAGGCTGCTCGAAGCCCCATCCAACCTGGCCTTGAACATTTCCAGGGATGAGGCATCCACAACTTCTCTTTCTTTCTTTCCCATGACTTTTCTCTACTTCTCTACTTTCTTCTGATATTAAAAGAAAAAAAAAAGAGTTGCTCAAATTGTAAGATAAAATCAGCACTGTCACTTAAAAACTTGATTTTTTTTTAAATGATCATAATTTTCATATCCCCTGGAGAAAATGGTTTTATAGCAAAAGTGATAAAGGCATGAGACATTCCATGAATAAGGGAAAAAATAAGACATACAAAGAGTTGAAGACAAGGGTGACAAGGTAGAATAACTTAAGGTTTAGATTCCTTTTAATATTTTCTTGTTTATTTTTATTGTTTGCTTGCTTGCTTTACACCACAAGGCACTGAAAATATCTAAAACCTATTTTCTTTATTTTTTTCTACACTTTTTTATTAGATATGTTATTCCTCTACTTATTGCTTCCCTTCTTGAAATGTTGTCTTGATAAAGAATACCAGATTTAAAGGGAGTTGCCATTTACCCAGTCTTAATCCCATGCTGATATTCTCTGCTTGGGATTCTAATTTCTCGGGGTCAGTGTCATGAATGTTTCTAACTCTTCCCTGTTCAGCATCAGCTCCATTAACTTTTCCACAGATGGACAAAGGGAAAAAAGATGTCCATTATATGACAACAAAAAAAAAAAAAAAATTGCTGAACCACAGAATTCAGTTCCCTTTCAGGCACCAAGATCATGCTCTGATGCAGTAAGTATTTTCATAATTTTTTAATGGTTTATTTATATATGTGGATATGTAAAAAATACACAGCTGTAGTTTGTGACCACACGGATTCTGTATTTCAGGATTAGGTTATATTTTGAGATTATAATGGAACAAAGTCAATGGAAAGAATAAGGAAGATTACTATCTTGGCTGTGGGTTTGGTTTCACATTTTGGCGTCAAGTTTTGGTGTATTTCTCCACATCTTCAGTTTTATCACAATGACAATGCTCTTCCTGCCTTTCAGCAATGGTAAAAGAATAAAGCTCTTGGTGTGCTCCAATTTGGAGGCAGGGAAGCCTAATATTAGTTCAAACACAACTAGAGCCCTTGAAAACCTCCCCATGAGTGTATTCAGGGATGATGCCAGATTTTTTGGGAGAAATATTTGGAACAGCATGAGAAGAGCACACTGGTGTCTGGAGCAAGTCTTAGGATGCACCTTCTCCAGCTGCTACTACCACATTTTCTTCTATATATTGGCAACAGCAAAAAACGTAGTCTCTTGCAGGGATTTTTAATTTTTCTTTTTTTTTTTTTTACATATTTTGCTTTTAAAGTACACTATGCCTGCTAAGCAAAAGGTGCTCCGTTGCTTCCACTGTTGGTTCAGCAGCTAAAACTTGTCTTCTTCTTGATAAAATACTGCAATTCAAAGGCAGTCTATGGGAAAACCAGAGCTGGGTCTATCTATAAACAGAAGCAGTTTGTTTGGCATTTGCCTTTAAGAAATACCTGTTTGTCTGACTCTTGATCCCCTTACCCAGACATACATGTTGGCAGTGTCACCAGAGTGAACTGAAGAGGCTTTGGACCCCTATCCTGCTCTGGAAAGTTGTCATTACCTTACCTGAGTCACAGCTGCAAAAGGCTCTGCCCTGCTGTTCCGCTGCTGATGAAATTTGATTGGCTTCTCACTTGTTCTTTTGATTTATTTTTCCTCATATTTTCTGACCTTGGCATCTCATGACATACCCCGAAAAGATCTGACTGGATGCCTTTCTGTGCCCTAAATGAGTAGTTTAGTGTGTGTTCTCTTTGTAGTTTCAGAGGAAGGAGGAAGAAAGGGGGATGGAAAAGAGGTTGGGAGCTTTTATAATTATAAGAGCTTTGGGTAAGGCTTTAGCTAACTATTAAGTAAATATGTTTCTTATTTTAACCTCTGGAGTGCCCCAGGCCTCACAGGGATACTTCACATACATGGATTTTTGTGGTAGGATGTAGGTCATGCTATCGCACTGATTAGCATGGACTCTGCCTTTCAAGATATGCCTCTGGGTGGGATGTTCTTCCAAGGAGTAACTGGATTAGTCACTAGGTCAAAGACTAAGTGCTTGGTCTTTGTAGCCTAGACATTCAATACCTTGTCCCAAGCTGGAGACATTGAGCCAAGCAAATGAACTCTTTCTGAGACCTTGTCCAGCATCTACCTGTTCTGTGTTTAAGTAAGAGGCAAATTACTTCTAGCACATGTGTGAGGGCAAGCTCTTGGACAAGGTTTTTACCAGGCCACACGGACAACTCTAATTTTGTCTTAGTGTTCACTGAATTTTCTGAGATAATTTATAAGCTAAGAAATCTAAAATCCACTAAGAACTGTGAGACAGATGAAAAAAATGAATTTCAGTTCCAGACAGAGATCTTAATCCATTTCTGGCTATAAGTTTTACACTGTGTTTAGTGTTAGGGACATCTGCAAATGAGTACACACATGCACACATTGCACTAAGCTGCTTTTTCTCTTTTCCTACTTTCACAGTTAAGGGTTTTCTTCTCACTCCCCTCACCCCCTTTTAATGTCTTTTAAGAGAAAGATGCAGTCAGCAAAAACCAGCATTCTGTGGCTAATGTGAATCAAGAAGGATGTGTCATGTATAATGAGACATGAATAGCTAAGGAGATTGCACAGGCTATATCACAGACACATGGAATTGGATGGTGAATCCTGCTCTATATAGGTCAGCCACTTGCTAAAACACATGATCATATCCCTATTTCCAGGCTAAATGTGCGAATGGACATTTTACATCATCCTTACTCATGATAACGTGGTTTATATTCTCTATCTTTTGCATTTGCCTCCCAGATGTATTTGTAGACCACTGTACTTCTTCCCAGACTTATGTTCCCTTTCAGCTTTGCTCTTCTATTTTAAGCTAATTTTCTTGTCGATGCATAATCAGTCTTGTGCATAATACTCCAGACAAAGACTGAAGTGTGCTTGTGAATGGCACTGTCTTCCTTTGTGAAAAGCAACTGATGTGACACCTTAAAATTCCTAATTATTTTTTTTTCTTTTTTGCCTATCCAAATCACTTTGTGGGATTATTTTTATTCTATTTTGGAAATATTTAATTTTCATCTGACATCTAAAAATCAGGCATACAGTGTAAGTGAATGGTAGGCTCTCTATCAATCTAAAAATCAGGAATAGGCATCTCACAAACATATTTAATTTTACCATTTTCAGATGGGATTAAATATCTCTGTGACTCTCTCGCTTAACCTCAACACCACATATGACCTAAGTTAGAGTGGAGGAGCTCAACTCTCCTCGGTCAGCTTGATCACCCACATCTTTCTCAATACCATTTAATAGGAAAAATTTGTTCATGTTTTCCCACACACGAAACAGAAACATTGCAGTGTTGTGGTGAGTCTTCAGTGAGGTGAGAGTAACACTGTCATCTCATTCATACTGGTATCACCTATGGCTCCATGAGCTGAAGTTAAAGACTTTTACTTCCCTGCACTGTGTACCTCCATCTCATAGATTGGCCAATGCAACCTGGGTCCTACCATTAGGCCTGTAAACTCTGTGCAGTATTTTATGTAAAGCTTGGTATAAGCAAAAAATAGCCAACTGGGTACATATAAGTGTTGTCGTTACCCTCTGAACAATAAAAACCCACACTTGTGACTGAGGTAATGATTACAGGCATCCATACAGCAGGGATATTTATGAAATGGGATCATTAGCCTGAACTCTATGTTTGTGGGGATATTTTTGAAATTTTTTCCCAGAACTGAGGGCCCTTTGTTCTGCTATATCTTATGAGGAGCAGCTGAGGGAGCTGCAGTTGCTTAGCCTGGATAAAAAGAGTCTGAGGGGAAACCTTAACATGTTCTACAACTCCCTAAAAGAAGGCTGTAGTGAGGGGCAGGTCAGTCTCTTCTCCCATGTAACAAATGACAGGATGAGAGTAAAAGGCCTTGAGTTGCATCGGAGGAGGTTTAGATTGGATGTTAGGAAAAATTTCATCATGGAAAGGGTTGTAAAACATTGGAATGGGCTGCCCTGGTAGTAGAGTCACCATCCCTGGAAGTGTTCAACAAACATGGTTATGGCACTTGAGGACGTGGTTCAGAGGTGAAGGTGGTGGTGGTGCTGAGTTGAGTGTTGGACATGATAGCCTTGAAGGTGTTTTCTAACTTTAATGATTCTATGATTCCACAATTCTGTCTCTGCCTGGAGTGGTTGTCACATTATATCCATGAAAATACTGTAAATATGGTATAGTGACTGTCCTTCACTCTGGTAGGGTAGTGCTCATTGATTAAATGGAATCAACAACTCTCCCTCTGCCACAGAGGTACTTTAGGAAACCAGTCATCTTTCCTGAAAGAGAAGAGACCTTATAACTGGGTCCTACTGAGAGTTTTCTTCTTCTCCCCTTCCCCACATTCCCACAGTCCTTTAATGGTTGGCACAGCGCCGTCTGAAAACAGGTAAATCAGTGGTAGGTGGTGTGGAATCATACATCAGTTTTAGGGTCACTTGTCAAGAATGAAGAGTGAAGAAAAGATTTCTTGTCCTACTTGTTGTTTATGCATCACATACCTTAATGCAATGCTCTGCATTAATATGAAATTAATGGAGTTAAAACAACAAATAAAATTCAATTTAATCCTACATAACAAATTAAATTATTGCACCTGAATTAATATTGTCTTTCTTATATTATTACAACTTTTTATGTGCATAAGAAGTCAGTGTAAAAAATGGGATTTGAGAACTTGATCTTTTGCAGCAAAGCAATGCTCAAGGCTTAAACATTCATATTAGCACAGTGTGCTCCTTAAGTCTAAAAATAACCCTTTTTCCATACAGCTGCTCACCCCCTCTTATTTCTTAGAATTTAATTTTTCCCCCTCCTGTTACCACAAGGCCGCCCACCTCTTTCTAACTGTACTCCTGTCTACAAGTGCTGGTGCCAAACACAGTTGATTTTCTCACTCCTTTAGTAAGAACACGCGTTTTCATTCCCACATAATCTGAATTTGCTATGTATACACATTATTATGAATCATTTATACAGAAATAAAGACAGCAAATATTCCCACCTTAACCTTTCTTTAAACAAAAGTGAGGAGGAGGGTATCTGCGTGTGTGACAAATTTGAATTTTCCCAAAGACTGAAGAAACTCTCGAAAATACTAAATTAAATTCCCTTTGCTCTTCAGGTTTCCATTATTTCTGTTCAAAACCAAAGTTAGTTGTGATTGTTATCAATTGCTCAGCATGGAGAAGAGAAGGCTCTGAGGAAGCCTTATTGCGACCTCTTAATATCCAAAAGGGGGTTATGAGAGAGACTTTTGCAGAGGCTTGTAGTGACAGGAGAAGGGGCAACAGTTTAGAACTGAAAAAGGGTAGATTTAGATCAGACAAAATAAAGAAGTCCTTTGCAATGAAGATTGGAAGGAACAGGAACAGGTTGCCCAAAGAAGCTCTGGATGTCCTATCCTTGGAAGTGTCCAAGGCCAGGTTGGACAGGACTTGGAACAACCTGACCTAGTGGAAGTTGTCGTTGCCCATGGCAGGAGGGCTGGAATTGGATGATCTTTATCCAGCCAGACTATTCTATGATTCTACAACTTTATGATTCTGTGATTCTATGATTCTGTGATTTGAGATTTCTCTGGTTCATTTTTTTCCTAACTCTCCATCTTTCAACAACAACAAGAACAACACGATGATTGAAGAATGACCTTTGGTGTGATTTCTCTTTGTTTGTAAATGAGATAGCACTATATTTCTTTCTTCCTTATTCTTTCTTTCTATCTCTATTTCTGTTTTTCTCTCATTTAAAGTCCATTTTTTCCCTCTAGTTCTATATAAGATGATCTATATTCATTCCTTGTACTTTGATACAGGCACTAGATGCAGTTTTCCTTAAAACACCTGATTTCATTACAAAAGCTTGAAAAGAAACTATTTCTCCAAGAATTTTTATTTCTGTGTCATAATTCTAAATTTGAGCTAAAAATGGTCTGTAACAATTGAAAAGGGGAAGGAATTCAATGGACAGTTTGACTTCTCAATAGGAAAGTGTCTTACAGTGTAAAGTCTAAGATTATAAATCCATTTTTGATAAAGAAGTAAGTTTCAATTTTAATCTTGAGTTGTAACCAGATACAAAATGGTTCTTGCAAATACCTCGTACAAGTTCACTGCTAAAACAGTACATTATTTTCAAGTATAAAATTTGCAATTTTACACAAGAGTGAAGGAAAAAGTATTACTCATCTAAGAGAGGATACTTTCAGTTTATATTTACGGCCTAACAAATACATTGCAAACTTCGCTTATGTCTTTATTTTGTATTTAGCATTTCAACCAAAACTGGTATCCTTTGTCGTTACAGGGAGGCCACAATTACATGTTCTGAGTCATAACAACGCTTTCCACCTTCAAAGCAGTTTGTGAACAATCTGAATGACAGTCTTGTGAAGCAAAGCAGCATAATAATTCCAGAGTTAAAATGGCTTAACTGACGAAAAGAGATTTGAATATTGTCACACAAGCACAGGCATTTCCAAAGACATGTCAACCTATCTATTTTGGACCATTTTTCTCAAACTGGGAGGAATTTCACTCTGGAGCTGCCTGTCTCGTGACCCGAGTCACTCATTACCAGAGCTGGGATTATGTTGTCATTCATAAGATCTGTTATAGATGCCAAAAGTTGCTTTAAATAAGAAGGTGTTACGTTAAAACATGGTAAGCATACTGCAGGTTTCAGAGCAAACCAGTGCTCAAGAGAAAGGAAGAATGTCAAAAGACGGAGTTCAGTACAGCATAAACATGCATAGAGAATTAATTTATTCTTTTAGTAAATTTATTCTGCTAGTTTCAGATGGGAGAGAAAGAAGAAAATTTCATCCTTTTCTTGGAAAAATAATAAATGCTAAATTGCCATCAAACTTTCCCTTTCAAGAGTGTTCTTGAATGAGTTCAACTTTCATTCACTGTTCAGCTTTGAAGGTTTGGGATCATGAATGATTCTGAAACTCTCTGGGACAGGTCCAGTAGTGCTGATCTGAACCAAGCAATGAGTACAAAGTCGTGGCCTGTGAGCCACCCCCAGATATTACACAGCATGAAAATGACTCAGACCTTAAGAAATGTCCTCATTTACCAAAGCAGTGGGTGCAGAACTCTGCTGGGTACTTTAGGTCTGTGTGGAAAGTGAAAAAAATCTAGTAACTCTGTATTTACCTGATATATTTATTTTCTTATGATATTCTTCTTATTTTCTTATGATATTCTGCAATCTACACACTACTATAATATTTCTACACCCCATTGCAGTGTAATCCATAAAAGAATAAGTGCTTGATCATACCCCAATTCATAATCAGGGGAGTAACGTACTTGGATAGTTGCATTAAAAGAAGCATGAGCAGCAGGTCAAGGGAGGTGGTTCTCCCCCTCTACTCCTTTCTCATGAGACACACCTGAAGTGCTGTGCCCAGCTCTGGGTCCTCAACACCAGAAACCTGTTGGCACAAGTCCAGAGGAGAGCCATTAAGTTGATCACAACTCTGGAGGACCTCTCCTACAAAGACAGGCTGAGAGGGTTGGGGTTGTTCGGAAATAGAAAATGGAACTGTTTTGTCACAAGGACATAAAAAGACTCATCTCTGCCTTCACAGATTCTCTGAAAGTCCCAATCCGTACCCCAAATCAATGATAAAAATCTGAATTCAAGCAGAATTTGAACTCAGACCCTTCACACTGAAAGTCAGTGAGGTGCTGGTGGCTGGGGAGAGATGTCCTTCTTGAGGTCCTATGTAAGCTCTTTCAAACAGCCATTACTCTGTTGAAAATATACTGTGTACACCCAGGCACTGAAGGTTTCATCACTGTGAGGAAATGCAAAACTATTTACAATACAATAAAATATTTCATTCATTTTTTCATCATTTACCTGGACAGTAATATTGTAATCATGTGGTATAATAAAGAGCTTGCAGCTGGGGTAGCAGGGGGAAAAGGGTTTGACAGGCAAGGACAAGAAGGGGACAAGGTTTGTTCTCAAACTATTTTGTGGTATCTTTGTTGCCCAGCAGCAGCACCGGATTTTCTTACTCGGTTCTACTTTGTAGTTGAAAGTTTTGAAGCTGAAAGTTTCATTAGAGAATGCATTAGATGAGATGTGGGAGCAGGTTCACCTTGTATCAGACTGGGATCTCCTCACAGGATTGGTTTCTGCCTACAGGAGCAGAGCAATAATATAATAGTACCTCACCAAGGAGGAAACAACTCAGCCTGGGATTTAAATTTTATCAGAAACATCTTACCTCAAAAGCGTATTTCTGTGGGTTTTTTTCCTGATCTTTTCACTCATTCAAAATCTTCAGCCTCTAGTGGGAGTTTTATGATACTTCCCTTATTCAGGAGTTACTGAATTTCATACATAACCCAGAATGGAATCTTTGGAGTTTTATCTCTTTTTGGATTAATCTTAACTGTAGCTAAACTTTTGGGGAAAAAAAAAAAAAATTTCCTAGGGTCAAGGGCATGTGAAAACCACCAGGGCTCTGGGAAAAGTTCTATTGTTGTTGTTTTACAAGGAAAGTTGCTGCCATTAGTCTAAATCAGATCTACTCCCTTGCAGAGCTGCAAGCCGGGCATCTGAAACTTGTTAACAGCAGCTGTTGCTGGGTTGGTGTTTTCATTTTTATTAGAAGTGGAATCTTTAGGTCATAACCTGTGGTTTCTAACAGTCATTTCAAAAAGTTTTATCCTTGAGTGTATAGGTAGGTCAGGACTGGAGCTGAAATTTGGAAGAGAAACCATATCTGCTTGTGTCATATAGAGGTTATTGGGAGTGATGCCTGACCCTACAGCATCACAAGGATCAATGTTTTGCAAGGAACTACAGACACATGCTGGTCTTGACTGCAGAAACCCACCTCCAATGCCAGCTATATTTGTCTCCAAAAGCTAAACTCAAATGACTCATCAGACATACTAGATGAAATAGAGAATTTTTTGAACCTGTATTGTACTTGCAAAAATTCTTATTAAAAGTATGTCCTGAATTACAATCTTAGTTTGTGTGTGTGCAACATATTTTTGTATTAGGACACTCTACTACAAGAGCTCAGGACTAACCATAGAATCACAGAATGACCTTGGAGATGAAGTAGTCCTGTGCAGGGCCAGGAGCTGGAGATGGATGATCGTTGTGGATCCCTTCCAACTTAGAATATTCTATGGTTCTATGATTTTATGGTTCTATGAAATTGTAAATTCTACATATTGGTGGTCACCTACAATTTATCTAAGTCACCCATTAGACAGCGCACTGGATGTTTGTCTCCCACCCTGTGAAGAGAACCTCCTCACCACTGCAACAGCCCCGAGTACAAGAGCAGATTAGTCACAAAGTTTTGTCCCGTTGGCACTTCCTTCCTTTTCAACTTTCTGAAAAATTTGAATCAGGTTTTAGCTTAGAATTCTTTACTTACTTATTTTTATATTGCAATTCAACTTTTCAACTTGTTTAGTTTTAAACATAATTATGTTTTTAGTAATAAGGAAGGCATCTAAAGAGGTTTGGCTGAAGATTTTCATCAAAAAAATTTGGAATGTTGAAAAAAGGTATGAAAATATCACTGGCTGTAAAAGCTAGGCAGAAAGTGGAAAAGTAATCTTTCCAATGTTTTACAGATTAGAAACTCATAACAGTGAATTATATCTCAGAATTATCTTTTATTTCCCAATAATTTCCATAAAAATAAGTCAGGTCATGGAAAGAACTGCAACAGAGCTCCATGCTTTTGTGTCATTGAGACCTCGGAAGGACCTGCAATTCATAGATGTAGGAGTTGGTGGAAGGATATTTTACTCTTACATAAACACTTCTGCTATTTCTTAACAATCCTAAAGTAAAATAGTCCCTCTACTACTGTTTCCTCATTCCTATCAGGTAATTCCTTTAGAATCTTCTGCATGAATCTTGTACCTCACATTCTTTGTACCAACAATTCTCCAGACCATTTAAATACAGTCTTTGCTTTTTTTTTTTTTTTTTTTTTTTTTTTTTTTTTTTTTAAAGTCATTTTGAAAAGGTCAGTTGTTTCAAAAAATCTGTACAGATATGTTCTCAATTTGAAACTGATGTAAATTACACAGCTCTGTCTCTAGGGGATTTCAGTTTTTTCTCTCCATGTGACGCTCAGTCTCCAATTTTTAGAAGAAAGTTAATACCACAAATTGACAAAGTGAATTTTGTATTTTTCATTTGAACAGCAGGAAAATTCATGCAGCACTTGACATGAAAGAAATGAATAAGTTGTTCCAGCATAACATCCTTACCATGATCAATACTTTTTTAGACTGAGGATTTCAGGTTTGGGTTCAAAGCAACATTTTTATCCATTATCATTTCAGGAGCTGAAAAACAACCCCTTACATTATCTATCTATCCCTTCTGAGGTGCATTAAATTATTATTTATTTGTTTATGACGTTGAAAGACTATCAGCAAAGCCAGGTAGTGGATAAGGCTTTTATTTAGTCAGGAAAAATGCAAAGGAATTGCTTTTCCTGAAAGATTTGAAACCTCAAATCTGTAAAACAAATATCAAGTTATATAGCAATGATAGTGTTAATACTTAAAAAAATTGCAGTAACTGAATTTCAGAGATATTCAGAACCCATGTCATGCTTATAGATTGTTAGTCTTATAATCACATTAAATTTATAATGATGAATGGTTGCTTCTTCAAGACACAATGATGCCATAATGTTTGTCACATATCAGGCCATCATAAAGAGGTTTATTAAAGTCCAACTCCTATCTGATACTTCTAAAACTGATAAAACGCCCAAACCAATCAAGCAAAAAAAACCCCTGAGTGTTTAGCCATGTATTTCATATCATCAGTTAAAATAAAGCACTATTAGAAAATGGCTTGTTTATCAAATATACATGTTAGAATATAATAAAGAAAGGGGAAATATTTACAACTTCACCATGCAATTTTCAGGTATTTTTCAAGCCTCCTTTCCTGTGTGCTGCTCAAGGGAACCAGGCTGAAGGGAATTCACAGTGAGAGTGTTAATTCATCTGGGGTTTCTCTTACTGTTACCTCTGCAAAGGGAAGACAAGCCCAGTTGTCCATTATGACAGCTTTGGCATCTGCACCTCTACAGATGTTTGTGGTTGCATGAGAAAGCAGAGTTTAGGAAGTCTGGAAGCTTTCTTTGCTTTTCATCACCCCAATGAGTACACCTCATCAGAAGAAAGAGAATGAAATTGAGCTGGCGTAATGAAATCGTGTTTTAGCAGTTGGGGTTGGAACCTGAGACATACAAGAGTGGAAGAGCAAGTTTTTACTTCTTCTTCAGGTAACACTGAAGGTTTGTCCCTGGAAGGTGCCAGCTCATCTGGGGGCAGCCCTGCGAAGCACTTAATATGCGTTTAAGTCACTTTAGGATCAGAACTAATCTGCTCAATATCTTGTTTGTTCAAATCCTAAATTCTGGACCTAGAAGCCATAAAACATTTAGGTTGACCATTCATCAGAGAAAACCAGAAACGCACCCTCCAATGAATTATTTCACTGTCCAATTAACATGAATGATGGACATCAGGGCTTTTGACCCCCACAGCAAATGATATAGTTCTGTGATTTCTGCAGTCATGTTAATACATTTCAGGCACATGAACTGAGACATTTTCATCTTATGGATTGCAGAAGAGCTGATCTGTCCTTTGCAAGGAACTTTAGAAAGAGCATTGAAGAGTTGTCGTTACTCACATGATACTTCTTGTGCACACAGAAACCACATTCATTTACCAAGAACATAACCCTGACAGCTACCAGTGTATATTAGCATTGATTGGATTTAATTTGTTGGTTTTATTCTCTGTTTCTATGAGTTTCTACAATAGGTCAAGCTGACCACAGTGAGAGTGATGGACATGGACATTTCATGAAGTTCTTGTTCCTGAATTTGTCTCAGATCTGAAGCCTGGTGGCTTCTTTATAGAAGGAAGGAACCAGACTCAGGTCTGTCCTCTCAAGCTGCTGAAAAGTGAGACCATCACTTAAGAGGTCTTTGAGTGGCATCTAAATAAATTACATATGTAGTTGTATCAACATGTTACACTATTGTGAGCCAAATCACTTTAATGTAAGATTAGCTCCTGATTCTTAGTATACTAAACCTTTAATAGACTTACAATTTTGAAATTGAAAAGATCAAAGCAATCATAAGCAGTGTGTATAATACATAGTTTGGAAAGACTGGAATCTTTCTAGTATATATTTTTCTTTATTTGTTAATCTGCAGGGAAGGAGCAACATTCAGTAATAACAGAGGGAAACAGGATTTAGCTACACAATATGGCATTCATAAGTCAGTTCCAGCCTATTCCCTCCCCTTTCTTCTCATACACTCATAACTTTCTCAAAATAAATTTGAGGGGCTGGAACTATCCATGCTTGGATTCAACTGAAAGGTAAATGTTTGGGGTTTTATATTATTTTTTTTTATGTTAAGATGATTGAGTGTGAATTAGTCAAGAGTGAACCTAACACATTTTTTCTTGTATGTTTCAATTAAAAATGTAATTAGGACAAATAAAAAATAATTAACAATCAAACCTTGAAACACAGACTTGTGAACATGCCTACGTGCATTTATATTAGTGAGCAGTGCTATTTGTTTTGAAGGCTTCAGGTGGCTGCAGTTTTATGCAGAAAGTTGAGGATGTGCTCAGCTGTTTTAAAATTGAGGACCATTCTTTGCTTTTCATGTAATCACCTAATTATCAAGCAGAATGTGTAGGAAAATGCTGAAGGAATATGAAAAGCATAGGTATATTTCCTAGACACTTTTATTAAAATATATGCAAAAGAAATTTTATTTCCTTAATTTTTTTCTTCTTTATTTTTATTCCCCAGTGGTTCTTTTATTAACTTAATCTCAGTTTAATGTATCTCTTTACAAATTTAAGCAGCTGGAAAACTGGAACCACTGAAACAATTTTTCTCAAGTCTCAATGAGACCTACGAAAGAAATCAAGTTTAAAGGAAACCAGCCAAATAAGTCTAAAGTCATATATGCTTGAACTCAGCACTTGCATTCAGTTTAGGAGAAACACAAAAACTGCATCCTAAACATTTCAGTATTTCCCAAGTCTGAGATAGTTTAAGATGACAGCAGTTTGAACAGGAAGCGTGACAGGAATTTGTAAAAGGTGTCGCTGTTCATATTATTTTTGTTGTTGTATTAACTGACAAAATGAGTGGTAAAAGGGAAATTGAATTTTGAGATGGAATTAATTGCAGAAGTTTAATCTGAAGTGCTGCAATTTCTATCTTCTTAGTGCTAGATAGTTCATTTTTCTTTTTTCAGGTTAGAGAATTACAAAGATTTTTAGGTTTTTTTTACATCTAGCAAATCAGTATGAAACTATTTCATTCTATGATTTTGTGCAAAACCAGGAGAGGGATATATCTATTTTGCACTGGATGCAGATATGCTGATCAAAATTCTAATCATCAGCACAGCTTCCCGAAGCTGTAGGTCCGATAGCAGCAGCTCATTACTGTGCATTCTTTTGATGTTTGATAAACATGAAGAAAATCCTTGTGTTTACCTTAAAACATGTCCATGTTTATGACTTTCAGAGCATCAGAGTTCAGTCTGAAGTCCCATATTTGAATGCCACAACTTATATTCAGATTGCTTTACCCATTTTTATCAGTTTTAACCAGTGCATTAGCATACTTGCAGAGGCTAAAGTTTTACCCCAGTGTGGTTTTTTTGGTTTTTTTTAACATACTTTAACAAGTGAGTTTCAGGATCTAGTCTACAAATTCTGATTGATTTGGCACAATGACAGATTCTGATTACTTTTTTTTCTCCCCCTATGTCATAAAATCTGTCTTTCATGACTTGTCAAACGGTCTCTGATTAATTTGGCCGGGTGATTCATGGGGCAGAATCCAGCCTATTTCTTTTGCGTTTCCCAGGATGTTTTTGACAATTCACTGTGCACACTCCAGTACCCTGGCACTGCTCACTGGCAGAGCCCAGTGTGTTGCTCCTCATCCGTGGCTGGGGACTTGTGCTCAGCTCAATTCTGCTGTGAGCATTTCTAACCAGTATGTAAACCCCCTGCTTGTCAAGATCTCTGCAAAATATTTTCCTATTAACCATTTTGATGTTGCCTTGTTTGCCTAACAGAAGGTGCATCCTGGAAGTGAAAAGGCAACTCAGTAGATTATCAGTATTTAACACAAGGTGACCCCATACTGCTGGACTTTGGGTCAACAGTGATGAAAGTAGTGATTTTGACAGGAAAACTGACATTGAAATGACATGGATATGTGACTTTGTGCATGACTTCAAAGAACAAAGGATTTAGAGGAATGGAAAAGACTTGTTTTAACTGTTTATCTAGTTTTTTCCCCCAAATACATTGCATTCATCAGACAAGAAAAGTAGAGGATGGCAAGCTTGATTGTACCCTAGATTTCAGTCAGCCATGTATGACTGGAATTGCCAAGTCTTCTCCATTCGTCAGCATCTGTACATACAATGAAAACAGAATTGTCCTTTTGTTTTCCACCACTTGTCTATTTGGGACAATTCCTGGATCTTTAAATTGGTCAGTGAAGTTGACATGTCTGGTAAGGGTCAGTAGAATCTACCGGATTCTTTAACTTCTCATCTAATCAGAAATGGAGAAGTATCTCAGAGGTTTTCAAAATGAAAGAATGTTTAAAACAAGGTCTTGGCATAAAAGTCATTAAGCTAGATTGAGTGTCTGTCCCAACCCTGGCAGCTTCTCTTCAATACAGCTGGCCTTCTCCTCTGGGCTGCTCTCAATCCATTCCCTGCCTAGCCTGTGCTTGAGCTTGGCATTGCCCCACCCCAGGTTCAGGTGGGGCACTTGGCCTTGTTGAACTTCATGAGGTTTGCATGGTCCCACTTCTCAGGCTTGTCCAGGTCCCTCTGGATGACATCCCTTCCCTCCAGTGTGTCAACTGCACCACACACTTTGGTGTCATCAGCAAGGTGGAGGAGAGTGCACTCAATCCCACTGTTTGTGTTGCCAACAAAGGTGTTAAACAGCATCCAGCCGAAGAGGGATCCCTGAGGAGCACCACTGAGGAGCACCGCTGAGGATCACTGAACACTCAGATTTCAATCACTGTTATTAATAGAGGTGGTATTTGAAGGCCCTATTCAAATCTTCACTGACCTAGATCACTCCTGCCACAGAATTTTCCTGTGAAAACAAAAGGATTTAAATTAGTGTACTTATTTTAATTTTTGTCTTCAGCTCAGGCTATTTTAGAAGTTTCCTGTGTTTTGTGCCATCTCAATTAAACTTGGCCAAGAGTACTATGGCAAGTGGGTTGCAGACCATGGTTAGTGTTAGCCAGCGTAGTCTGGTATGGGAAGGCTGTTTTAAATACAGCCAAACAAATGGCATAACCCATAAACTCATCCCACTGCTCAAAATGGAACAGAAGATGAGTGAACCTTTGAAGTGGAAGGTGAGCAAACCTACTGTACTGTTGTATGATCTTTAAACCATTTCCCTTTCCTGCCATGAAAAACCTCTCTGAAGTGCATCTGCTTCACTTCCCTGGTCTTTGCTCAACCCACGACAACTATTTCTCTGCTTTGCCCTTCCAAAACAAACATATTTTCTCGTTAAGAAAGGGAAGGAGTAGCAAAATTAATTTCCTTTCCTGAATTTTATGTCCAAGGAGTGGTCTGCAGCAATGAGCCTCTTGGGCATGGGTTATTCCATATGGCTGATGTCACCCCCCCGGGTGATTCAGGCTTCCTACTCTGAGTCCCCATTAGAGCTTATCTTTCCCTGCTGACTACAGGGGGAGCCATCAGTAATCAGGATCCTGGTGACTCAGTGACTGGGAAACCCGAGGGAGCTGAATCATAGCCTGAGGGTTACTGAGTAGATTATGAACACAATGCTACTTTTCAGGATTCAGCCTTGCATTTTCTCTCAACCAGGTTGAACCAGGGCTGAATGCAGTGCTCTTTTTTCTGATATCCAGGGACATTACTCACGTCCCTAGACAGGAAATATGAAAAAAAAAAAAAGGAAAAAAAAAAGAAGGAAAGACTTCCCAGTACCACCTTTCTCAAACAAACTAAGGCCTCAGTCCTGTGCTGTGCAGGATCTCTTTTGAAATGCAATTTGCCGAATGAGATTTTGATAAATGATGATTCTACCATGCAAGGAAATAATAATCTACATCATTGTTTTAACATTCTTTAACAGTCTTCTTGCTCTGCTTCTGCAGTATACAGTGTTTCAGGGCAATACACTGTGTCTTCTTTAAAGCAGGAGGGCTTGACAGTTATTTTGAGAATGGATATCATAATATGAATTGTATAAGCATATACAGGAGCATTTAAAACTAGCAACATCTGAATATAACTTTGCAAAGTTAAATTACTGTAATGTCAGGAGGATAAGAAATGTTTTCAGTGTTATGAAAAAAACAGATACCCTTGTGCCACATACAGTCCTTATCATTTAATGACATAACAATGTTTTTCTGTTTGACTAGCGATCAAATTTTTTTTAATGCAAATAACCTTGTCTTAAATCTATTCCACTCTGATCACTGTGACTGTAAAAAAAAAAAAAAAAACAACAATGCAGCATAATTTTTAAATGGTTTTCAGTCTAGTGGAAAAGGTGTCAATTGTGGGTGTCTTTCAGACGCTGGAGGTTTTAATCTGAGCAAAGGAGATCAATGCACAGAACAGGAAGGAAAAGTCATTGCAAGAGTCTTTGAGAAGTTTTAGGCTTCTCTTCCTCTCCCAACCCTTTCACTCCCCTGTCATCTTAAAAACAAACTGTTGCCCTTGGCAGTGCTGTTTATATGCTACAGAGGATTTCTTCACATTGAGGTAAGAATTAAACTACAATTAAGTATCAGAACTGTTTGAGGTCTTCCACCAAAGCTCCCTGAACCCCACGCAAAGGCTCCTGGGTTTTGTTTTGTTTTAGTTTTTCAGCAAGCCATCTATACGTCCTCAGCACTGAGCAGTCCTCAGATTCCTTCTGCTGTTACTTTAAAGTTTTGCTCATTCCAGCCTTTTTCTGTGGCCAGGACGGTTGGGTTGAAGAGCGATAGAAATCACATGTCCTGAGACTCTTCCTGTACCACAGAAACTAGAGGTTTTGCTCTATCCAAAACCAGAACAGCTTTTTGACAGAAGAAAGCATCATCCTACTACAGTGCTTAGTAAGAGAAGCTCAAATCTGATGTGACATGTCATTTGATATGGATGACTCTGTCAGCATTTATCAGGGTATATGAGACCAGATTTCAACCCCTGGTGTCTTCTAGACATAGTGATTTCATTTGATTGTGATAATACTGAGAAGCTCTCTAGAAATCAGCACCTCACACTAAAAAAGAGAGGCTTAGAGAGATTGCAGCCTAAATTGACCAGGCTAGTGAAGGAGGGGAGGGGAAATAGATGCCAAAAGAGGCAAAATAACCTCCCTGCAAGGTAGGTACATAGAAGATGGATAGAACAAGAGGAAATGGTCTCGAGTTTTACCAGTGGTTTAGATTAGACATTAGGAAAAATTTCTTCCCCACAAGGGTTGTCAAGCATTGGAACAGCTGCCCAGGGAACTGTATGGGTCACAATCTCTGAAGGTGTTCAAAAAGCAGGTAAATGTGGTACACTTGGAAGTGGTAGGCTAATGGTTTGACTCGATCTTAGAGGCATTTTCCAACCTAAACAATGATATGGTTCTACGATTCTAAGATGTGGAACTGGTTTTCAGACCTCTCAGCTGCCATCGTGTTCATGCAACACTCCGCAGTTGCAAGCTAAGGGCTCCACTGCTAAATACAAGGCTGGGACAGGAGGCAAAAAATATTAAATAATATATGTGTTGCTTGGACTGTGAGACTGACCATGGATCATGATAGCTGGGATTGATCGTGGATCATGATTGCTGATCCTGATTCCATTGCTCGGCCTGAATGTGCTGAAATCTGCTGTTGTGTCACAAGGGTAGCTTTGGAACAGCCTTCGTGTCAGCACTATGTGAGCAACCGTACTCCCCAAACCCAGCAAATCATTCACACAAGCTCCCAAAATAAACCATCATCTTTAGTTTTCTTAGAAGAAACTCTTGATGATAAGGTGGGGAAGGTTTTCATGACTAGTCACAAAGGAGATTGACTGAATGCAGGAATTTTCTTTAGAATGAAAACAACCCCTATCCAAATGTCCGTGAGCGTTTGCTTGACTTTATGTTCCCTAATCATAATTTTGCAGTTTCAAATCCTTTGAAGCTCCATTTTTTTGCCCTTTTTGGTGCTATGATGGGAAGCATTTTGACAGACTGTTTGTTCTCTAAGAACAAGTGTCTTTTCTGGTTTTTTATTTGTTTTGTTTCAAGTTTGGTTATATAATGATTCATAACTATACTAACACCCACAGACAGTGTCTCTAAAAAATGATTTAAACAAAATGTACTGCATTTTGCACCTTTTTCCATTGTTCTCAAGAACTGCATTTGTTCTCATTTAGCTTTAACAAAGATCAGATTGAGCTGGAACTTGGGTAAGAGAGGTGATAAGTTTGCCGATAATAATGCATCTCATCAGTCATGAATTGCACAAATTAATCTTCAGATAGGGGCATGTCATTCAAGAATTTACATGCTAGCACTTTAATTGTCAGAAGCTAGTTTCTATTAGGCAGATGGACTGAGAATGAGTAACAGCATTTCCCATTAGTGGAGGGAAAAAGAAAAATTAAGGTAAGTTCAAAAACATTAAGGAAATGTTTTAATAATGTTGTTTAACTCAGCTTGTAATGAGAAAAAGAGTAAGACCTTAAGTGAATTAAGACCAAATCTGCTTTGTTTAATAAATGCTTTCTCTTTGCTTAGAACAAAAGATGTGTATGGAAAAAGATAGTGAATGAAAGATGTATTATACAGGAAAAAGTGTGAGAGAAGGAAAGATCTATTTAAAGGAATTCTTTGAAAAGGGCTAAAAGAAGTTCTGTGAAAACCAGTGCCAATTTTTTTTTTTTTTAATGAAATTTAAATATTTCATTTTTTTCCTACTCATGCTGGTAAAAAGCTGGGTTTTCCCTCCTATAATAAAGTGGACCAGAGCGGCCTCTGCTCTGTGAGTGGTTTGATTTGCATAGAGAAAGAACGTGGCTGCCAGACACAGGCCACAAACTGATTGGTGTTTTTGTGCTGTACTCAGATATTTTAGCGTTTCAGAGCATCAATTGGGCCCTGTGTGGATCTAGGAAATTCCATGTCCACACCGTGGTGTGCCCTGGCAAAGTGTAACCCTCTGTTCATGGGGAACCGACCCTTTGGGCAGTGCTGGAACAATCTCAGTTCAGCCCGGTGATGCCTTTTCACGCTCTGCCCTAAATAAACACTGAGATATTAAAGATTCACCACAGGCTCAAATTTCTGAGAAGAAAAGGATTTGGGCCACATCCTCACTTGGAATAATCTGGTTTCCATGAGCAGATATCAGTGAACAGCACTAGTTTACATCTTGTGTAATAGCCTTTCACAAGCTTTCTTTGTCACTAAGGGCTTGTTTAATTAGTAGACAAAGCTCTGCAGGTTACAATGGTGATAGTACTTTGTACAATTGTTCTTTGCAGTTGTCATCTGAAAGCATTTTTAATGTATTTATTACGCTTAAAAAAAATAAATTATGAGGGAGCAACCCACAGGCAGCTCAAAATTATTACAACCTGTTGTTTTGCAGGTGAATAAAGGAAAAAGAATCCATTTTGCCTAAGGTTGCTGTGAACCAGAAAAAAAAAAAAAAAAAAGAGGATTAAACTCAAGGTGATATGACTACTAATCTTTGGCTTTAATAACTGAACTGCAGCAGGTCCCACCTGGGCTCAGGGTTCTTGCTTGTCATTTAGACAAGTAATTGAATAAAAGCTAAAGCAAAGAATCAATCCTCATTCTTGTTACATTTAGGGGGATTTCTTATCATGGATCTAAATGTGACATAAAACCCTAATGAATTTCATGGGCAGTAGGGTATGTTCTAGATGCTGTTTCCTGACCACGATGAAAAACTTTGACCTTGAGCTGTCAAAATAAATACATAAACACACAAAACCTGTTATTTAAAGGGACAATTTGTTTATGTGTATTTAGTATTGTGTATATTTGTGTTTGCACTAACAGAGGTTCAGGACTTCAGAATTAATTTGTCCCTCTCCTGCAATACTGTCCAGATACTCAGAGGCAGAGGAGTTCTGCTGTCATGCATGGTTTAAAAATCATTTACATACTTACAAAAAGTATTGAAACATTTTATCTTAGCACATGAAATTACTGACTTTTGCCATGCTATCCCATGTTTTTATCTATGATTGCTCTGATCATCTTAGCTTTCTGTACCATCTGTGGAAATATATGACAAACTCTCCATTTTTGTTATAATTTCCTCTAAAAACCCCTGTGGCTAATCTGTGATTTTTTTGCTTGCTGTTCACATATTTTCTACAGCTTCTTTTTCTACAGTTGTTTAGGTTTTTTTTAATTCTGTTTTCTATTTTTGAAATTTTAGCATGGGTTTTTTTTAAGAGAAACACACTGATATCCCAATTCCTACTGCCTAATAGCAATTGATGTCCTAATTAAAAATGGTCCTATATACCTTGGATTAATGAGATATTTTGGCTCGGTAATATTTTCACATTATCTCACATAAATATTTTTATACCAAATATACAGAATAATAACTCATTTTTGCTGAATAATAACTAATTTCTGAAATAAGTCACTAGGAACAACTAAATGTTTTACCTAAGTTCAGTGAAACTGAAATTTTTGTATGTTTTCTTCTTCTCACTAGAAACTGAGTTTGAACGACTTTTAAACAATATTTGGTCTTGTTTTGAGAAAGAAGAAAATTACAAAATTCATTAATCCTATATGTAAAGATTGGGTTACATTTTCTTTCACTATTTTGAAAATGTAATCTTAATAAAGACTCTAAGGAGAGGTATATACATGAATAGTTACTTCCTGTTTTGGTTTCTTTGCTTGTTATCTCACAAAACTCCACAGTGTTTAAGAACTGCATATATATGTTTGAAGAAAGGAAGATGAAGTTCTAATCTTCCTGATTTATCACCAGTTCTAAAGCGTTGTTCTTAAAAAAAACCCTGAAATTAATTTTTTTTTGAAAAAGAAGGAGATTCCTCCTTCTTTCTTTTATTTCTGTTCTCCTCTTTCTCCCTGCAATTCTTACAGGCCCCTGCTACGTAACTCTACTTTGTTTTAGGGAATATTTGAGTGTTCATGGTTTCATGGGAGTATCTTCTGGCCATCCCCTATATGGATGCACACTTCCAAATTATTCTTCCAGTGTAGACTAAGAAGTTAAATGAGCTCTCCTACTGCTTACTCAATGTTGTTTTTTAAAATAAGCCTCTAAATGAAGTTAGATGGATCAAGTCCTAAAAACACCCATTTCCCTTTACTGTTTGTAAAGGGCACCCATGGGGACCAGCACTGTGTACGTGTGCACACACAGTCATATCCCTCCCTCAACTGCTTCTTCCTGTCTTGGGTAGAGATAAAGCTTATCAGACAGAAAGCCACTTCCATGCACCACCACTTTGTGCTGATGGGAGATTCTCGTGTGTAGGAACGTCATCAGTTGTGGCCAGAGTTTTCTTTATGTCATGGCAGCTTTTTAGGCTGGTGGCTGATTTCAAACCTGGTTTTTTCCAGTGATTTCAGTAAGATTTAGATCAAGTGTCTTGAGCTCCTTGTTGTCCATGATTTTTTGCTGAACATAGACAAACAATCCGTTTAAGACACGAAATGCCCAATTGGCAGGATATGCATGGCCAAGGTAGAACAGGCTTTGAGCAAACTGGTCTAGTGGAAGGTGTCCCTGCCCACCTCCCCATGGCAGGGGATTGGAACCAGATGATCTCTAAGGTCCCTTCCAACCCAAACCATTCCATGATTCTGTGTTTTTCTGATTCTATAGATGAAGAAATACTATATGCTATGTGTTTGGATTGACTCACAAAATTATGTGATAAAGCCATGAGTAAACTTCCTGAACATCAAAAGAGAAAGAATTCAATCAAATTTCCTACGTTACATGTTTGACATTATGGTGTTTTAGGCCTTGCTTTGCTTTTTTTAGTGAAAGGCACAGCAGAAACTTGTGTTGCTGAGCAGCAGAGAACACAAACTTCATTCAGTGCTAAATAAGAAAGAGTTTGAGCACTTCAGAGTTTACAAGGCATGCAGAGGAGCCATTTCAGGATCAATCATGGTTCACACTGGTAGATATTTGGTAACTAACCAGAAAAATTGTCTTAAGAGTCATCCAAATCCTGTTGTAGCCAACCTGTAAGTAGAATACATTCTGCAAAACAGAACAGTTACAATCCCATCCTTTGTGTGTTTGATGCAAGCACACCAGTGTTACAAACCATAGCCTGATAAATGGACCTCAAATATCGGTAAAAGAA
Source organism: Eulacestoma nigropectus (assembly GCA_013397775.1). Lineage (NCBI taxonomy): Eukaryota > Metazoa > Chordata > Aves > Passeriformes > Eulacestoma > Eulacestoma nigropectus. The sequence continues at coordinate 1,815,671 of VZTE01005687.1, read as the reverse complement.
CAGAGTTTTCATCCGTGCATAACACAGAAACAAATTGTTGAACTTACTCAATTCTAAAGGCCTTTTCCATAATTTTTGCTCATGCAAAAGACTCCTGAGGCAACAAGACAGCTTACCTGCCAGCTTTGACATTTCTATAACCAAAGCAATATTTCAGAAGCCTCACGCTATAAATCTGATGTGGATTTGAATTTCCCGAAAGTAATAAATGATCCAATTAGAAAACAAACAAAAAGGTGAGAATAATTACGCTGTTTATTCTTCCATGATGATAAGGTGAGCTTGACAAGACAGAATGCTTTTCCTAAACCCAGAGTTTCTCTGTGCTTGCAATTGATCTTAGGAGTTAAAGATTCTGTTTGCATTTTTAACATGCCAAGGTAAAATGTATTGCCTTGATAGAGATGTTAAGAAGCAGTTTGCTTACAGCATCTCTTACCCTTCATTTTCTATTCCTCTCAATTATTGCAGAATTTCAAAGGCATTTGGGGATATATTATCTGTGTAGAAGTAAGTCTTACACTGCAATGATTTACAGTAACTCAGCTTTTAAAATCCTTTCTCAACAGCTTTTCTCTGCACTTAATCATTCACAAATGCGTTGTTAATTAATTACACAGATTATTTTTAATGAAAAAAAATCACCACAAAAAGAAGGCTGTTTTTCCAGCTCCTTTTTTGTATTTGTAGGTGCAATCTGAACCAAAGGCTGTTCTATTAGGCACCACAGTTTGTTTCTTTCAAACTATGCACAATCAATCCTCAGAAAACCTAAAAATGAATTGCAAAGGTAGATTTTGTGCAGCATTTTCAATTGACATTTGTGAACCCAATCTAAAACCAGCTATGCTTCCATAAGTGTAGGCAGACACTCTTAGAGGTAAAATTAGGACCCAGGGCTGAGGAAACATCTGACATTGCATCATCTCTAAGTAGTTTTTTATAGGTACATCTGTTATGTATATGATCTGTTGTTTGTGTTTGCTTGAGGTATATATTTCAGGACACCTTCTCTCCATGCGTGTCCATTCATCCTGGAGCATAAAATCATATAATATTTTGAGTTGGAAGCAACATTTAAATGTTATTCAGAATACCCCCCCTAGATAAGAGTTTTCAAAGAGGTGTCTAACTAGGCAACTAAGGCCAAGTCAGATGAATCCTTACTTTTGGGGATACTAATAAAAAAGCTCAAAAAATAGTTTTTTGTGGAAAAAAAAATCTGATTTTGTCAAAAAAAAAAGAATTCTGAGGCAATCACATTTATTAATTGATTGGATGTTTGCTGGTCATCCCTCTTTCAGATGTTCTGGTTTTTTTGACTTTTAAATATTGGTGATTTATTTAAACAAAATTCATCAAAAGAGTTGAAGTTCTGAAGATATTGAATCCTGAGGAATTCTTTAAAAATAGGTGTCTGAGTAATGAGAAATTCCCAGTTAGTCTGGACTGAGAGAAAGGCCTCAGTTTGACTTGGTGTCAGAGAGGTCATGGAAGACAACAGTTAATGTCCAACCTGTGGGAAACCTACATTGAAGATCTTCAAAAAGTGACTTCAGTCATTTCACAGGTCACAGAACTTGCTTAATAAGATCTTCTTTTACATGTGCAGTGGAAAACAGAAACCTGAGCCCATAAAATAGATGTGTCGGTTTTAATTTGATAATAATAATAGCAGTAGCATCAATTTAGGAACACACAAAAAAGAACAGTAGAAAAATAATAAAAAAGAGTATTTGCTGTTTTGCACAGAATATTGGCTCCGTGTTTCCACTGAGCTGTGTTTGTGCTCATTTGCACCAAGTGAGGTGGGAGTAGAAGGAGCCTGTGCCAGGATGGAGGACAGTAATGATTTCCACCCACTTTGCTCTCTGACGGTGTTGAATCAACCCCGGTAACTCCATTCCTGAGTGCTAAGGTTGCTCTAAATATTTTCAATACAAGATTTTGTTTTGTTGAATGTCATAAAAAAAGGGCTCTGAGTTTATTGTTTGCAGAGTTTTACTGTTTTTTCAACCACTGCATGGCTATGAAAATGATTTCATTCTTATTCTAATGTTGTGGGCTTCAAGAATAGATCTCCTTGCCTAGCATTCCTCTGAAATATGAAAGAGATGCCCTCTGCAGCAAACTTAACACTGCTATCATCTGCATAATAAAGATAGTCTGTATGTATAGAATATGCACAGACACATAAAAATTTATATTGATATGCTGTGTGGGCACAAAGATAAACAGAATAGGAATCAGACCAGCAAAATAGAAGAAGAGACCTGTAACTCAGTGGCTGACATCAAGAACAGATCTCGTCTGTCAAATGACTGAATTGAGAGGCTTTTATGAACATCTCTTCTAGGACAAAGTACATTATATGTGCGAAATGAATGTACGCAACCTGATAGTGTGTCATTTCCCTAACAATTTCATTTAAAAAGTTGTTACTCATTCTTTCTTTTTTTTATTCCCCTTGGGAGTTTTCTCTCACCTCCTGTCCCTGCGGCAAAAAAAAAAAAAAAAGAGGATTCTCCAAAATACATGTGCTAAATTTTGCATTTCATTATGTGGAAAATTATCTACTTAGTCACAACTTCAGATGTTTTCAGAGGCATTGAACACATCTCAAAAATAATTGAAAATAGTAGAGTTACATCAGAGACATTCTTCTTCCAGATCTGTGGGGAATTTACTTATGTGGTTGCAACTGTTTTTTCTTGAGGGATGTAAAGAATGGCAAAGAGGTGCACAAACCTTAACATTTATCAGGATTATATCAGCAATGTTATTTCCACAAACACTGGTTATCAAGAACCTGCTAATAATATGTCTGCTTATATTCAAATGCAGAACCAAAAATCAACCTACTTAGTAAAGCAGGCAAATATTATCTTCCAATGGAAATTATTTGATGGTAGATTCTGCTAATGAAAGTTTTGTCATTGGCATAGGGCCCTGATTCAGAAAGGCACTCACATATCTCTCTTTATTCATGTGATTGTGCCCCTGTTGAACTAAGTGGAACCACAAACATGCTCAGGTTTCATGTGGGCTCCAGAAGTTTGATGAATCAGCACCTGAGCAGCAAAAAGAAAATGCACTTAACTGTGGAATCATGTCAATGACTCAAGAAAAACTCAACTTTTTCCAGCTAAAGACTTCCCTCTAGGAAGAGACAGAATATTCTGCACTTTGCAATGTGCCTGTTTACATTAAAATCCTATTCTTCTTAACTTGATGATTTTTTTCCACATAGCAGAAACTGATGAATTTCGAGCTTGGCTTATGCAGTTTTTATCAAACTCACTGGGGGTTTCTGATCTACCTTTTTAGATAGGTTAGGCTCCAGTAAGCAGCAGCTTGTAGACTCTAGTTTGAAAACAAGCCTTTTTGAATTGACATTGAAATCCTTGTTTGATTGAAGATGACGGCGGAACTTTTCTAAAGCTGAGATCAAGACAACAGCTTGTCCCTCTTTAAAGCAGTTTTGAGTCCCCTAACACCATGAAGGCATCACCAAAGGAACTAAAAACCAGGATTTTTTGCATCACAGCCAAGTAGAAGAAACTTCTCTTAATTTTTTTTAATAGATAAAAAAGGGGGTGAAAAAGCAAAACTTGAATAAAAAGGTTGGATTTGCTTATGTTCTTTGAAGCTTTTCTTTGTAGGCAAGAAATCAGCGTGCAGAGAGGGGAGAGGGGAAAAGAAATCAAAAATAATTTAAGAAAACACTAAGTTCTGTCTTTGAATTATATAAAAGCAGCTGCTTTTGATTTAATTTTTCTTTAGCATAATGTGCTGTATAATCACTGGCTTCATCATTCCCTGGACCCAAGCTTCTTCTTAGCACAAGCAGTGGGAGCTGTGCCACAGAGTTCAGTGGAAGCAGAATTTGACACACACTTTGCTTTAAAAATAGAAGGTACCTCTGTCACTTTTCTCTTTTCTAAGAAACTCTTTCTTTTGAGATGCTAAATGGTCCTAAAAATCATTGGTTATGATGTCATCAGTCTGCTCCCCAGTAAACTATCAAAAGAAACCAATAATTTACCAAAAAGGTAAAAGTCCACAATCCTGTGGCTCATCAGCTGGAAGGATCAATAAATGGAAGAAGGAGAAATACTGTAATCTGCTAAGGGGATTGACTACAAGACTTGCTTCAACCCCACTGCTTAACACAGGGCATGGTTGAGGGTGGGAGGAGAGGGGGAGGAAGAGGATGAGGGAGTCTGTGGAGAGAGATGAACTTGTTTCTCAGTCCATTTAAAGGCTGACTCTCTTCCGAGATAAAGCAACTTACTTTCATGAGGGTAAAGAAGGTTTTCCCAGGGGAAAAATTTTCCCTCAAAAAATCATTAGTGAGAATTTGAAATGAAAACAGACTGTTGAAAAATGCCAACAATTCCTCAGTTATCAAACAGAGTTTAATGATATGTTTGGGATTTTTTTTTTCCACCTCTCTCAAAACACAACCAGAGAGGACTGTGGCATTTCAGAGATTATTTGAGCTATTAACTGCAGACAAATAAATATTAACTGAGTCTGCTTCCATATGGAGTAAATAAGAAAATTTATAGCACCTTTACTGAAAGCAAAATCAGAACAAAACATAGTTCTTTTAGCCTTTAAGCCTGAAAATGTAAATAAAATGAGCAAAAGCAAATAAATAATAATTTGTCTCTCCTGCCACCTGGAGAACTCTATGTACTCTAAACATTGTTTAATTAAAACTCACAGAACCCTGGTCCACTAATTATTTCTTAACTGCTTGTTTTAGAGGAGAGAGCCTTTGGCCTTCAATTACAATAAATTACAGAGAGGGCAAGCATGGACAGGCAGGATTCAATAGCCTTTAGTCAGCCTCATCTTCCCAGCTATGGAAAGCAAGGTTCTTTTTACAGTAGGACTTGACTCTGCAAGCCCTGAAGTCATGGTTAAAGATCCCATTGACTGTCTGGGCACAGACACAGCCCCCCATGCCTGTGGGGATGAGAGTTAACACTTAACTTTGCATTAAAACTGTTTTTCTGCACCAAGAGTTTTTAGCTTCTTTTTTCTTCTTTTTCTTCCCAAAAGTGGATTTCTCCCCCACCCCACATTCTTCTCAATGCGGTTTCGATGTACTCATCTTCTTGAGATCACTTTTACCTGATAAAAGTGCAAAGCCATGATGGCCTTATTTGTCAGTTTGGTGTGTGGGGGGAGAAACGAGATTGAATGTTGAGGTTCTACGGCTTCTCCAGCATGTGGTGATTCATTAGGACATTATGTGGTAGGTAGCTGCACTCCGGCATGCTCTAGGCATCGTGTACACAGCTGTTTGAAACAGAGCAACATAATAAATCCCTTTGTTAATAACTCTAAATGATGACTTATACCCTGGAAATTCCTTTTCCTCCTGGCGCAAGCAACTATAATCTCCGTGGTGCTGCAGAACTGAGTAGACATCCTAATACCTTTACTGGAGGTGAAACAATATGCACCTCATTAGCAGGTCACAGATCAATCTATTAACAACATGGTGGGAAGCCAGCTAGGATTTGGCGGGATTTATAAAAGGTCATCTTAGAGGCAGCATGCAAAAATGCTTTTTGGTGGTGAAAATGCCTCTGATCAACAGATTTCCCACTCAGTGGGCACGGGGAAGACATTTTATCCCATTGAGCAGACTAGTTTGGCAATGGTGATTACGTGGGCTTAAAGCTTTATGTATCTCATGAAATCTGCAGCAGTTCCTCTTGATAAATTAACCTTCATTTTGTTACATAGAATGAGGAAGGCCATCAGCTCATCTCTGTTTCCTTTGCTCTTTATCTCTTCGCACCATTCATAACAAGAGGGAAAGAAGAACTAGAAAACACTGCAACATCTGCCACAAGTGAACAAAGGGTCAAATCCTTTGTCCTTATGTATAACCAGGGGAGTGTTCAGCAGCTTGGAGTAGCCTGAGATGTTCCTCTGGATGCACTGTAGCTGCACCAGCCAACTGCATTCTTCAACAAGTCATCATGATCATAATATTTCATACAGTGTTTCTTTTTAAAAAAATCTATGTTGATGGTTATAAATGTTGCGCTGGTGGTTGCAAACAGAGGTCAGCATTTTTATTCTGTCAAAAGGAAAAGGAAACTGAGGCAGGAGGACAATACCCCAAGCCCATCTTGTGAGGCTTGCAGGAAGTACACAAATATTACCAGTCCTGAAGCTACAGGAGTTTAGTCACACACAGACAGAATATTTTTAATAAATTACCCTGCCCAATCCTTGCAAGGATACCTTACCAACTCCTACTTTTCTAGAGTTCCCCAAGAGACAGGATGGTCTTTTGTCTTGTGTGGGCCTATTTTCCAGCCTTGGGTGCCTCAGTTCTCCTGGGTCACTCCAAGAGGTTTGTACACTCTCCCAGACCATTGTGCATCCTCTGCAGAGCAGCATGGTGCTGGTGCTTCCACCAGAGAGCAGTGAGGTGTAAGATTCCCTGCCAAAATTCAGGTCAGAGATCCTCACTGGTGCAACCAAGTTTACTTGTCAAATATTTTTAAAATGTGGAGATTAGCTCCTGGCTATGATCTTTGGTTCATTCTTCTCAGCTCATAAAATAACTTTACATGCAGATGCAGCAGACAAAATGCTAAAGAAATGGAAATAGGAAGCTTGGCTCCTGCTTATCCAATTTTCTGTTGAAAAGCACCCTTGGGAAATTCCTTTTCAATTGGTCACTCCAAGGCCTAGGATATTTGTATGCTGTCAAGACCCAAACACACCCAGCTAAATGGTCCATCACATTTTAAAAAGACACCTACAAAAACATTTAGACTTGTTTCACTGATGTCTATAGCAAGAAGATGTTTTACCATTTCAGAGGACATGCAAAGCATGAGAGAGGAAGGAAGAGTGGTTCTGTGATAGCTTTACTGGTGAGAGTGGCGTGACAGTGAGAGACAGCAGGCTCGCATTAGAAAAATTAGGTTCCCTTTCTATCTAACCCTACTAGTGAGCATGGATCATTTAAGTCTTCTAAAATTTCTGATTACTCACCAACAAAACAGAAATAATTTTCTGAAGTTCCTTAAAACTCTTTCTCTTTATTAAGTTTTCTTAAAAATTACTAGCCCTTTCACACTGACAGCATCTTTCTTCCGCATAACTTAAAGAAACAGGACACAGTGTGTCTACATAGTCTAAAATCAAGCACTTATTTAAAGTTAGGTGCTTTGGGAAGATGCAGGATATGGCAGGATGGATTAAGAACACCTAACTTAAGAGGATGCCATCATCCAGAGAGTATACATTGGCCTTTAAGGGATGTTTCTCCAAGGGGAGAAACAGGACTGTAGGCAGAGAAAAAGCAACATTCTCTGAGCTTGTGACAGCAAGTATCAGAATCAGTAATTTACTGTTATTTGTAAACTCAGTATTTGTGAGGGATCTTCCCTTCCCACCCCTCGATCTCGGGCTGAGCAGTGCCAGGACTGTTCTGAGTCACTGTGCTGTCCTCCAAGAGAAGGAAAGGTGCAGTTCTTTTAGGAGCCTACAAAGAGATTTGCTGCTCATGGCAAATTGATTGTGGTCATCACCTCCTATGGATCTGGCTGCTTTGGGCATATCCAGAGCCACTTTCTACAACCTCATATCTCCTTCCCCTTCCAGGACAAGGTAATAGCAGGGGTATAAAGAATACAAACATAAATTAACCCTGTGCAAAGTGTCTGGTTCCACACAGCTTGGAGCTCACCACAGACACTGCAGCATAGTACCATGCCATGTTCCCATCTATAAAGATTTGGTTACCAAAGGGTGCCCTGCAGTCATAAAATACAATTATTGGGGTTTTTTTGGGTTTTGGTGGTGATGGTTTTGTGGGGTTTTGGGTTTTTTTTTCTGTTGCTGGTTTATTTTTAAAGTTTCTGAAATAACTCAAGGGCTCTGCTGAAGTCCATCAAAGCATTATTTCTGTAGTAGAACCTGAGAATATGTGTTCTGTAGCTGACCAGTGCTAATATACTGAGTGAGGTGTGTGAGCATAGAAAGCTCACTGGAACAGTGCTGGAGGAATGCATAAAGCAAAACAACCCAAATCCAGACCAGTTTCTCCCTCACAGTATTTCACTTCCTGTCCCTGGAACTGCAGTTGTGTTTAATCCTGCACAAGAGTTGATTCACACCCAAAGAGAAGCCAAGAGCCAAATAACTTTCAAGAAATTTGGACACCAAGGCCATCAGGAGCAGAAGGAAAATGAGGATTTATGTTTACCAGTGGTGGAACTGCATCCAGTGGACTCTGGCTCCAATATCTCACCAGTGTTCAACTGTTGAAGTTCCAGTGACAAGATTTTGGTTTCTGGGAGAGTAACTATTGGCAAAGGAAGAACAAGGTGGAGAGAAAAATAAACTAAAATTCTCCCAAAAGTCTTGCAGCAGCTCTCTTTGGTTTTCTGTGTTTAGCAAGAAAAAAAAAAAGGTGATATAATTTAATCTGCATGAGAATGCATGAGAGAGAAAGGGGTGTCTCTACCACATCTGCCCAGCTGTTCTGTAATAAAACGAAGATAACACAATTTCAGCGTGTGTTAATATTTCAGTACAGACTCCTGCTCCAAAAGCATTCAGGAAACAAATGACCAGGTAGAGGGCTGTGCAGAGTAATTTCCCTTTCAGAAAGGGCAATTAAAACTGCAGAAGCCTTATCTCCTCACAATTTACATTGTTTTAGAACCACAGGACAAAAAATATTACTGAATGGAATTTCTGAAGGATTGGTAGAAATCAGTATCTTTTGTGTTAAATGCCTTAGAATCTATTTTTCTGCCATATAAATACATTTATAATATCCCTAATGCTGATAAAATATCATCTTGATAATCTATTCAAACACCTAAGAGACTTCAGTTTCTGTTCTGACACGCTCTGAATTTCAGTTTAAAAATGCATTCTGGTTTAACTGTCATCAATAGCCTAATGCAATCTCAAAGAAACAGGCATAGGCTACTCAAATATGTTTCCAATATAAGTTAGAGATTGTCAGACAAAGAAAAAATAGCTTCCAAGCTAAAGACATAAATGTCAAGAAATAAGAAGAGGAAAAAAAAAGTGTGTGAAATTCTGATTTTTTTATTACATTCTTCTGGTAGGGGTCAATTAATCAAAAATCATCATAATTTTAATAAAAATACTCTACAAAGCACAGTTAAAAAGCGTGACTTAGTTCATCAAGATCTAAGAGGGTCTTTCTTTGCTGTTGAAATTTTAATTATTCACTCTCTCAATATTCATAAGTCACCTCATTCTCTTAATTGTGAGGTGAGCCACACAATCAAGAGATTTAAAAATGGGAAAGATGGGAAATTTAGGGTGCTTTCCTGTATTTAAGCATTTTATTTTGTTTTCCTATGTTTGAGATTTTGCAAGAAAATCTCTCTCTACAGTCCTAAGATCTAAAGCCATGCTGTCATAAAAAATGAAATTCTGATGGGTCTGTATGACTTCAGTAAGTGAAAATTTTTCAACTATGCCAGGTATTCTAAATTTCAAAAGGTAATTAAGTGCTATGGTCACTTATTGTTATTAGAAACTGGAGTTTTTAAACCAGTCTTAGTTTTTAAACCAGTAGTTATGCTACATTTTAATAGTTCACTCACCAGTGAAATGATCTTTACAGTCCCTTCTAACCCAAACCATTCTATGATTCCACGAAATGTCAACTGGTGAATTAGAACACTACAGAATAGATTATAAATGTAAGTAAATCCCTTTAGGTTTTTGTTTCAAAGCTCAGATCAGAAATTTCAACCTGTCCTTTCCAACAAGACAATCTTGCAAAAAGCTGTGATACTTCATCTTTTATTCCTTCTCCTACACAACAGTACAAAGGCTCAGGATGCAGCCAGTCTGTGAGTACTCTGGACATTCTTAGATTTTGACAGTAAACAACTTCTTTGCAGCAATTTTTTTTTTTTTTTAATGTCCCCATTTTGTGGAAAAGCAAAAGTTACAATATCAACCCTGAAGGTCTATTAGTGCTGTCAGTGATATCCCTGCGTGAATGAAGAAATCTGGACTTGAAAGGACAAAATAAAATGGTTCATGTAAGACATAGATACTTTTCTACTGCGAAAAATATTTGAAAACCTTGCAATTCTCTTTTTTTGCCTCTTTTAGCCCTGCAAAGGTCATACTCAGCAGCCTGAGAGACACAGAGAAGCCGTGCCAATTTTCCTTGAACAAGAGATGCGGTTCTGATAGCGGGATCACACAGCTCGGTAGTTTCATCACCATTCGGATGCTTGTAGGAGTTCCTGTTCATCAAAAGGGACCTTTAAATTTATGGTTATTCTGTGTATTTCCTTCCTTACTAAGCATTTTATGATCAGCTCTTGGGTTGTTCGGTTTTTTTGCTTAAGACCACATTCTTTGCTTTTGTTTAACTTGTGAGTAGACTTTTCCATGAGAACCAGAAATTTCTAGATCAAGATCAAGATGTTAATTTTCATCTTGGGTAGCTCCCTTACGTTCTACTTGTTTACTGCAAATATTGCCTCTTATAGAATAATTAAGATTGGAAAAGACATCTAAAATTAACAAATCCAATCCTCTTTCCATCACTCTTCTTAGTGACACAGCTATGGGCTAACTGAGGCTCTTTTGACATTAATAAGGACAAGTTAATATGTTTGCTATGTGCACTTTGAATTTACTTTTCCCCTCCTCTAAAATATTTCCAATGAGATAACCTTCAAGTCACACTGAATATCTCTTTCTCCAAGAGTCTGGGAGGGAATTAGGGTATTGAAAAATGGCAAAATTTTAAAATGAGTTATGAGATCCTGAAGGGTTCTTGGCATCCATCAAGATCATAAGATATTGTGGAGACCTCCAAAGGAAACAAGATAAGTTTATCGAGGAAATTTTTTTCAGGAGCTGTGATCATAGTACTCCTCCTCATTGGGAAATATCCAAAAATTTGCAAATCAGAGGATTGTGAAAACTAAAGGGAATCTGATCACCTGCAAAGCAGAAGCCCTACACTTTCCATGGCCTTGTTTGAATGAGACAAAATGATGCGGTGAGAAACACTCCCAGTTTTAAGTTAAAGATTTCAACATAATTTGTATTGATCTACTTCCAACATGAAAATATGTGGTGGATTTCTTGCCAGGGTGGTGCCCAGCTTCAGTTTCTAGACATTAAATCCTGTGATCTTTGTCTCTGCTATATTGAGTCGAACTCGTGTGTATTACTCCTCTGTTGCTTTAACTGAGGAAACATGCTGAGGTTCTTGGGCTGCTGCTGAGGTGTGTAGCAGAGATGCCATGTGAGGAGAGATGGCCACTCTCCTTTAGTATATACAGTTGACACAGTGGTATCCATTCAAAAGTTGGACTTGATGATCTTGGAGGTCTTTTCCAATCTTAACAACCCTATGATTTTATTTCTCTCCACAAGCACAGATGAAAGCCCATGAATATCAGTGTAATTCCAGTAATATATATATATAAACAGCTAAATGTTTGCTCTCCTTATATTTGTATGAGAGGCCCTTTCCCTCTACAGATTACTTTACTTTCTTCAACACTGGCAAGTCCCTGCAGAGTGCAGCCAAAGATGATATTTTTTAAATGAGCAGCAATAAAAATTCCCCATAGCAAGTTTAAATCCTGATAATGGTGCACTTTTATTGCATTGTACTGAACTTTTACCAATCAGTCCAATTATGGGCTAATTCATTCTCATCACTTTGGAAAGCTTTTTTTTTCCGGAGCCCTATCTGATTTTTTGGCGTGTGAAATGCTTACAAAGGGAAGTTAATAAAAGAGCAGTTCATCTGCATATACAAAGGAAGATCATAATATAAAAAATTGCCACATTAGAGAAGTCTAGACCTTGACTATCTGTCATATATTTTTATAGCGTCTTATCACTGCGCTATCTGATGAAGCAGTGAAATGGTTAAGATAAATGAGACTTAATTAGCGGAACTGATACCTGTCTACTGCAAGCCTTAAATTTGCATCTGGGAGCTCTGATTTTCAGAAAGGAAGCGCATGCCTGCAGTCCTGATTCCCTTTGAAATCAATGGGAGTTTTCCCCGCAGTGAAAACAAATGCTCGAGGTTTTACCCAGAGCCAACCGAAACTTTTGCCGTCAAATCATCTCTTGAATCATGAGCTAAAACATGGGGAGACAAGCAAACACCAGAGCTTTGAGATGGAGGGAGAAGCAGAAGAGCCTAGACTTGACTTCTAACACGTCAGGCCGCAGAGCTCAGCAGCCTGCAAAGATAAATAAGTTGTGTCAGGAAGAGGGTTGGTGGGTGCAGATTATTTTCGCTCTGGCACAAAACTGACCAAAATTTGGCTTGTTTTTATTTTTTTTTTTTTTTTTAGCTTTGCTTGTGGAGCAAAGTATTTACATTTGAGCTCAAGGATTCGATGGCCAGTTGCCATTGGTGTCAGCTATTTCGGTAGGAATGGGCTGCAGCATAACTTCCCTGCCAAACGCTCCCTGTGCAGAACAAACGATTTACCACAGAGCTCAGAGATGGAGTATTTACATTCATTTAAGTTTGGTATAAACATTTACAGAACATTAGGACAACTACCAGCATTCTCAGCGAAATGTCTGACCACAATTATTTCTGATGAATAAATGGCCTGTAGAACGACTCTAAGATGAGAGGCATTTTTTTCTTTCTTTTTTCCTCTCAAGCCAAAGGACTTTGAAAAAAACAGTGCAGTATGCAGCTAAACACACTGTGCAAAGGTTCATGTAGAGTTAAGGAAAACCATAGATGTTTGTGAGATTAGGGAGTGAATATCTAGATTAAACCAGTTTATGTTGTCCTTCATCTGCTGTTCTGTTTTTTTCCTTCAAAATCTCACCTTCAAATCTGACCCTGACAGACATGCCTGGTTCAGTAAAGATGCTTTGTGCTGACCAAGTGCTTTTTAAACCAAACATCATGAGCTGGCCACTGCAAAGGTACTTTTCCAACTGGAAATGGTGGCATGAGGGTTGTTGATTACAGCACAAGAGACTATTTACCAAATATTTCTCAGAGGCACCTGGCTGTGAGAATAAGGAAGCCAGTCAAAGGTATCTAGAACTACCTAAGTGTAAAGTGCATATTTTCTCAGTGTTAGCACAACAGGCTAATGTATTCTTCATCAGTCTTTTAATTATTATTTTTGTTTTATTCATAAGTGTACGACAGAAAAGTTGCAGATGTAAAGATTTCTGTTCAGTGCTGTTTGTGGATCTCTTCTGCTCATGGTCTTCATAAAATCATAACATCATTAAGGTTGGAAAAGACCTTTAAGATCAAGTCCAACCATTAACCTAGCACTTCCAAGGCCACCACTAAGCCATGTCCCCAGGTCCCACTTCTATACGTTTTTTGAACATTTGCAGGGACAGTGACCCCCCCCC
>VZTE01005687.1:1765683-1802192 GCA_013397775.1 Eulacestoma nigropectus | reverse complement strand
CCCCACTTCCCTGGGCAGCGTGTTTAAGAAAAACAATCAAACTCTAATAATAGTTTTTAAAAAAATCGTTGTTCATAATGAATTTTCAGTATATTTCTTCTAGCCAGAACAGTCTAGTAACTGCAGGGCTCACTTAACACGTCAGAACAGCTCTAGTTTCAGCTCTGAAGCAGGGACCTTAACCTGATTTTCAGGCACCTTGGCTGAACATGTAATTATGAGTTGATTGACTATCCTGAGATGTGTCTTTCTTGGTTTGGGGGGTGATTGTGCCTGATTAGGGATTTTTTATGAGGCTAATTTAAAGTTTCTAACAGAAACAGTTAATCAGTCTCTCAGCATTTCTGAGTGAAACCGTATTCTCTTTTTCTGCAGCCTCCTCTATGTTCCTTTGGGCCTGTTCTTCATCGAAATGCATTTGTCCCTGTGAAAATCATGTATAAGGCAGATAACTAAAATCTGACCATTAAAACACAACTTATTACTCCTTTCCCCAAACACCCTAATTTGACAGGCTCAACTGTTGATCTGGTTCAGATCCTGGATCCCATGAACGGTAGATCCTCTTTTTCAGTAATGACAGAAGTCTGTGAGACTCCTATTGAAGTTTGGAAGCATCAGCTTGGGAGAGCATCGGGGACTTCATGGTAGAAGACACTTCCAGGCAGAAGGAAACCACAGTCTATGGGGTTTAAAGCCGTAAACAGAGGCTCAGATGTATAGGAAGTTTTTGTTCTGGATTTGTTTGTCAAACAGTACTATGGCTGATTAACCTTAGTTTTGAATTCCTGATTTCTTCTCTGACATAATTTTGAACAGGAACATAGTATTTTATTAAAAGAGAACGAAAAGGTCATTGACATCCTGCATCACCACATAAATTATTGAGGTCTAGCTACTTTGGGGGATTTATAAGCAGAAACCAAAGAAAAATTACCTCTGAGCATTTAGGTGAGGCTCAGATGAAAATCAAGACCACTTTGCTCTGATTTGCTTCACTGTGCAATGAATATAAACTGAGTTTAAAAGCCTGAGTTGTTCACAGAGGCAGCATTTTACACCCCTCATCCAAAGGTGCAAAAGACTGAACAACAGCCAGAATGGGGATGAATCCTGACTCAAAAGTTGCACGCACATTCAGTGAGGGTGGGGGAGGGAATTTTAATGAGCTCAGGATTTCTGTCGGCAGCAGCTTTAATCATCAGGTCTCCCCCAAAATGAAGAATATTCATGCATACAATAATTAATACTGAACAGGAGATTTGTATCAATCTGACAGATAGGAGATGAAATTAACTGTGCTTTCATGTACAATTTTAAGTAGGTCAGATAAGAGCATCTATTGTAACGTACTTTTATTTTATAGATACACTCTGACACATACAGACCCACACATACACATTTAAGAATGTCTATAAAAATCTCACACACAGCAGAATACCCTTAACCTGATGTTTGCAGGCTGCCCAGTTCTTTCCCTGGAGCTCACCAATTTTCCTTTCACTGATTCTGGGCTCTAGGGTCACAGGGGATGGTTGTGATACAACCAAATCTTCTGCAAACATGAAACTTAAAATACCATGCAGTAATTCCTACATTGCATCCTGTCAGCTATGGATGGACTGGAGCATGCTGAAAATATTTAAATAAAACCACCTCTTATGCTGCATTGATTTTCCTTTAAATTTTATTCTTTTGCCTCCCTCCCTTTGAAGAGTTAAGCTGGATCAGCATTAGCTATCTAAAAGTGTTTTCTCTTTTAATAATATTTCCCACTAGGTAGTAAAAGCAATAGTAAAAACAGAATTTAAGAAAAAATATGTATCAGAATATGACATTGATGTGATGGGGCTTCAGCTAACTTAGTTCTCTGAAGGTGTTCATTAGTTGTTCACAGCACTTCTTTCAGCATAAAATGGAAATGCAGAGAAAAGATGTCTCTATCCCTCAGTGTGATCTGTATGCATATTTTTAACACCCACCTAAATGATAAAGATATCTGAAGTTTGTTTTAAAACAGGCAGGCTCCTTTGCAGTGATGCTGTTTTACCTTTTTTCTAAACCGAAAAATTAAACCTGTTTTTAGCAATTATTTAAAACCTCAGCTGTTGGCTGTGTTAACATATAACTGCTTGAATAAAATAATTTATTTGTGTGTGAATTACTTAGGGAAAAAAATTAAAGCATTAAGACAAACTCTGAAATATTTTTTGCTAATAGTTTAGGTCAAATATCCTGCTCTACTTTTCCTTCCTTTGTTTTCTTATTTGTTGAGAAAGAAGAAAGAAAAAAGAAGGGAAACTGTAGGAGGAAAAAATAAGAAAAATCTCAATAGACATAAACTGGGAGAAATCATTACAAAAATTAACCTAGTTATTTAAAAAAAAGCTGATAGTATTTTTTTTATGGGAAAATATATACACTTTGTTTTGAAATACTAAAGTAATCTAGCAGGTAAATGCCTGTACAAATGCTACAGTAATGTGTCAGACAGTCACTAATCAACACTGCGTATTTAAATGATCATGCACATCATGTCCTTAATTGCTTGTTGAACTGGGGACTAGTTCAAAGGCTCTCCAGAACCAATTTTGGGGGTGATTCTTCTCTGGTTAGAGAGTTTGCAGATGGCCATGGGAGCCTGCAGAAGAAAAAAAAGGTGTCCCCAGCATGCAGGAGATATGGAAATTAGGTGAAGTAGACTTGTGTTAGATATTTTGTTTGATTGTTGCTTCTAAAGAAGCAACTTCCATCCCTGGAAGTGTTCAAGGCCAGGTTGGATGGGGCTTGGAGCAACCTGGTCTAGTGGAAGGTGTCCCTGCCCATGGCAGGTGTTTGGAACACCTAAGGTCCCTTCCAACTCAAGCCTTTCCATGATAGCAGATGGAATGAAGACCTACACTTCTGAGCTTGGTAGAGGACCTGCAGCACCCAAACCTTCAGCCAAAGCAGTGATGGAGGTGACTTGGAGGCCAAGCACTTGGAGGGTTGTGAGTGTGAAATACTTACGTGCTGTAAATCCCCTTGCGTGGGAACCAAACCTGTCATAAAAGCAAGGGGGAAGAGAACCAGGACAAGCGGGTTGCTTTTAATTTTTTTTATTCTTCTTGTTAAGAAACTTTATTTTTTAAAAAAGTCCCCTTTGGCAGCTGCAACCTTATCAGAGTACGATCAACAGCTGAAACCAAATGAGAAAGAAGGTGAAATTGTCTAGACTGAATGAATCGCAGGCAGCACGGTGAAAAGTAAATTGGAAGTTTAGCATTCTATCATTTTTAATGACCTGAAGTGTTATCGATGATGTCTGTAATTAATTTTTTTAAGATGTTCATTTTAGATCAATATTACCCTCATTAAATGGGCAAGGTCATTTATCATATTTAAACCAGTAAAGTTCAAAAAGCTCTGTGGTGAAATCATAGCAATTGACATTAGTGAGGGTGCAACTCTACCATCTCCTATTTCTTTTTTTTTTTTTTGGTGAGGTCGTCAGCCAAATATATACCTAAAAAAAAAAAATTGAAACGGTGTATTTCTCCCCTTCTCCTTCCCTGTAGTTATGCATTTGAAGTGTGGAAAGGGCTAAGAACTAGTATCGCTGAAACTGTTTCACTTCTGATTCTCAGGGAAGTTATTTTCTGTAGAGGTGCTAAAAATATTGGCCCTCAGAATAGCATGAGCTGACTGCTGCAAAGTCTGTAATTTAAGGACTTCTGTGCTCTCGGGTCACATTTAATAGTTTCATATGGGCATTTTAGGTTTTTCCTACAAAATACTTCTTGAGCAGCAGGCTTTGACACAGTTGACAGAAAAATAATAAAGCCAGTAGTACATAGAAATATGGGCTTTGTTATAAACATCAGAGCAAATTCTCAGATCTGTCCTCCCAAAATAAAGCAGCTCTACTCATGGCAGAGCCAGTGCTTGATGGATCAGGCCCTTAACTGGAAGCTTAAACTAAGCTACATCTCTTAGTGGGAGAACTGCAGGTAGAAGGCTGCTTCTGAAATCTGAGCATGAAACCATAACCTCTGCATCCTGCTTGGTTTATGGCCCAGGCTCAGGCCATATATTACATGTATTTACATGTATTTACACCCTGGACTTCACATCTCACCTTCATGACTGAAGCATTAAATGGAGCAACTTTCATTTTGCTGCAGAGCTGTAGGAAATACAGGGCTGCAGGATCACTGCTGGTGCTGGAGTGAACTCACATTCAGTCCACACCTCACTGCTCTCTCATTCTTCTTCTTTTAACTCCTCATTCTTTTGTTCCTGCTTCCTTTCATTCCAAAACACTCAGTGAATTACCCTGGAATCATCAAAACATAATAAAGACTTGAAATGTCTCTCTAAGCACCCTCAGCATTACGAGTCAAAAATACCCAAGATGACCTAAGACATATTTCTTTCTGGTTTTGTCTAGAAGGCTGAATTTTACAAGGGATCCACCCTTCATAGTTCCTTTGTTGTTGTTTATTATGGTCATATAAGAGAGCAAAGAGTGCTGTATACAACACATAAGAATGCCTTAAAAGAAACTTCGAATGAGCTGAGCCATAGCTCCTCATTTGAAGGGAGAGGATGAAGTAAAGGAAAATTAAAATTTAATTTTGTTTTCTTGATACTTATGTGGGAGAAAAAGTGCCCTGTTCTTACAGGATGGCTTTACCTGATGTTTTGAACATGGTATGCCTGGGAGACAGTGTGGAGTTCTCTATTTGCTTATATATTAAGAATGGTTTTTCCATATAGGAAACCTGAAGATGTTATACATTTTTTGTGACTTTAATGTTTTTGATATCTAAAGTTCATGAAAAAGCCATGTAATTGGTACAGAACTTTTTTTTACTTGCATCAAGCCCCCTAATCTTTGAACATTAGAATAATTTTGCATCTAGCCTGGGGTAAATTAGTTTCTTCAGGGTTTTTTTTTCAACTTCCCAGCATTATTTATTTTCAATTTGAAATTCTTTTAATATCAAAGTGGGTGTAATTAATTCTCTGTTTCTGATAATCTGAAAATTAAAATGAAAAATTACAAATAATATATCAAAGAACTTTCATAAAATATACCTGACCAAAATAGTTCAGATTTACTGAACCTACATATCAATTTTTGTGGAGATTTTTTTCCCCTGTATATAAAAGCCATGCTTTAGTGCCATCTAGTGCACCAAGAAATCAAAAAAGAAACTTCCCTCAATGTTTATGCTCTTGCCTTCCAGTAAACACCTTAAAAATCTAGATTAGAGCCATGGCTATCGTATTAAGTAAAAAGTAAAAAGACTCTTAATTACCGATTTGGAGCCTGACTACGTACAGTCAATGGTGAGTGTAAAGCAAGAGTTTCAGGTCTTCTCTCACCAACCATCATCGAAACTGAAAAAGACTTCTGTAGTTCAGATTTAATCTCTTTTCCTCTGGAAAATTAGAAGTGTCTGAGAAGAATTCTAACTTTCAGCTAAATATCATGAGTTTGAAACCTACTTGGGGAATACACAAAATATGGTGTGTGCGAAGCCTGGGTTTTTCCTTTTCCCATAAGTGAACATTAATTCTCCCGATGGCAGGGAAAAAAAAAAGAAAGCAAAAATACCAAAAGCCTGCTGGTGCACAGAACAGCTGGCTAGAATAAAAAAACATAGACTCATAGAAGGTTTTGTGTTGGAAGGGACATTAAAAATCTTCTAATTCCAATAGCCCTGACATGGGTAGGGACATCCAACCAAATATTTAGTATTTTTGTTCCTCTGTTTTGGGGTTTCATGGGGGGTTTTTGGTGAGGATTTTTTGGATGGATTCTTTTGGTTGTTTTTTAATTTTTTTTCCTTTCAGATTTTGTCTATGAAAAATAAAAACCAAGTTTGCAAGGAAAAAAAATCTGAATGGGATATTAGCCCTGGATTGCTCTCCATTGTATGAAACTCATGATGGCCACACTAATAGGAGAATTTGGGCCGCAGCGTCCACCCAGATGCTTGTCTTGTCAATGATCTCTGGGTTTTGGAGTATTACATTTTTATCAGCATCAGCACTCCGGTGGGATGTGTGTGACTCCTAAATGGCTAGCAAGGTTTGAGAGGATTTGATCAGATGATATGAGCTTGGATATTTTTATTGGAGAAGTCAGATGATCTGCTGAAAGCATCCAGATCTTTGGAGATCGAGACACTGATTAGAGGCACAGATTTTACAGTAGGAACACTCATTTTGTCAGGTTTGACAATTATAGTGCTTACAAACAGGTAGGAGATTTCTTACCCCAAATCAGTGACAAACGTGCTTCTGTGCAGGTTTTATTATCAAAAGGAGAGGTGATAGCTTTGATCAGAAGGTGAGACTCATTCTGACCATCTTGCAAAACTGATAATCTGTGCTGATTCCCTATGTGTATCCCTGATAAAGATTTCTCTACCTTTTTTTCCAGCTTGGTACCTGAGTTCGTTGCCGGGGTGACACAGTGACAGCTGAGGGTCAGGGCAGAGGCATAGGAAAATGTTAAAACTTTCCCACAAGGAAACCAGCTGCAATAGGTGACAATTTCAGCTTCATGTTAGGCCATGACAACATTTCAATTAATATTATAATAATAATAATAATAATAATAATAACAACAGTAGTTGAAAAATCTTTTTAGGCCTTTTTGGTGACCATGAGGCAATGCTTGGGAGCTGGAGTTCAGCTAAAGCACGAACTCTCTGTGACAATCCATGTGACAACCTGCATTGCTGGGGGGGCCTGACCTCTTTGAACTTCCAGGTGTAAAGTCATGACAATAATCCCCTTCCAAGTGCTCACGTGGTGGGCAGCAGTGACAGGAGTGAATGGAAAGGAGGAGAGGGAGGAAGATGAGGAAGATGCTGCACTGAGATGCTGTTTCAGTGCATCAGATGATGCCTCCACTTCCCCAGTGGTACAAGGGGCCACAAGTAAATTCTTCACGCTGATGGTTACATGACTTTCAGACCCCATGAGCTGGATGTAGCTGTCCTGAAATGATAAGATCCTTCCCCCTCAATAAACAACCTGCAGGGGTGTCAGGAGCTCTGCTTACCAATCTCTGCCTTGCTCCTGTCTTGCAAAAAGAAAAAAATAATGGTGATCTTGTTAAGAGAAATGCATTTGTCAGCACTCTGAATTTTAATGTGAACTGGCAGCGGATCTCAGTGATAAAGAAAAAGTCTAATACGGAAGGTAATTTTGCAGAGACCTTGCTAACATGTGTTATCCACTGGCTTTCTTTTGTTCACCGCTGTGAATTATCAACTGACTCAAGGCAATAAAGGGAAAAAAGTTGTATTTCTCACTGTGTCACTTTAATAACGTCATCCAAAGCTCACTGCAATAATTTAATTTTGCAGAGAAAGCACAGAGTTATTACATTTCTGACCCCCTCCTCCCCCAGCATTTTGTAGATAGGTATTGAGCAGTGATTGACCAAAAGTTGTGATTCATGGTCAGCCATAGGGTTCTGCCAAATGTCAAAAACATTCATTTCTCTTGGAACAAACCATCACATTTCCTAATCCTCCAGTAAGGAAGCTTGATCCAACACATGATCTGAATCACTATTACCAAAGAAAGTACAAGAAGCCCTGCAGAAAACTTGGGATTAAGCAACCCAAGAGAAATTTTCCTCTTACCCTTTGTCAATTGTAAGCAGAGATAGCAATGTGTATCTATGTAAAGTATCTAAATTAAAAATAGGGGGCTTATACAATGTTAATAATCATAATGTTATGAGATTGTTACTTCCTTCTTCTCATCAGCAAATGGGAACCTTTGGTGATAATTTGGGATGCTATTTTACCAAGGACTAATTGCAGCATTGCAGCAAATGCACTGAGGCTGTGTATTTATAGTATTCACTTCATGAAACTTTGGATTAAGTTCTTAGATACAAGCAGAGAGATACAGAATGTAGTTCCTCCACTGATTCATTTCAAATGTCCAACAGTGCAGGTTAAAATAATTTCTCTCAAAAATTCTGAGCCATTGTCCTGCATCTTGCTTCAGTTTTGTTGTGCAGTAAGGAATTCCCCAGGTTCTACATGTGAAAGGGAGTTTTCTTGATGAGCCACAGATGCATTATCTTCTACCACTACAGCCTCAAAAGTTTTCTCCCTAAAGCTCTTGATGCTTGCCACAGTTTACACCAGTCAGCAGAATTTAGCCCATTAACGGAATCTCTCTGTTCACCAGAAATCCCCAGTGTCCAGCACACCTGCTTTAAGTGTTACTTCTGGAAAATGCAGAAGATAACCTTTAAAGTCATAATTAAGTGTATTGCTGGGAGTGTCATATAAATATCTTATTTACAGAAGCATTGAACACCATATGTTCAAAGGAAGATGTGCCAAAAAGTGCTAATTACACTGTTACTTAATGCCAATCAGGTAATTACACTCAGCCCACTTAAATGCTCTCTGCAATCTGGGGTTGCCTCAGCAGCTGAGGAAGGATTACAGGCATCCCAAAATGCTCATCAGTGCCCTTTCCTGAGGGCACTGGGTATTGAACCAAACTTTTGAGTATGACCCAAACCTCCCAGGCCTTTATTTCCTCTGTTCCTCCTTTTCTAGATGCTTTTCTCTCTTCTCCACTCAGACACTCAGGAGCTTTTTCCTTAACCCAGAAACATCTGCAAGAAAATTTTTGCTCTCTTAGAGTCTTCCCCCTCCTTTGATTACTTTCTGACCTTGTAGGAATTGTTTGGCCTAGGGTTTGTCTTCTGATTCCTGGGAGAGAAGTGACCATTGCTTAAGCTTGGCACATCTCCCCAGCAAAGCACTGAGCAGTCCTTGCCAGGGTTCCTTGGTTGAGAACTTCTTTCTGCACCTCCACTTTGAACTCTTTGTTTAGCACTGATATGCTGTGTTCAGCAATAGGATTTCTGTTCAAATCCTTTTCTATTTCTCAAATCAATTTCTGGTCCAAAAGCCAACCCAGAGGCAATGTACAAGCATAGATATGCATGTATATAAAAAATATATATTAAAATAGATTATATATATGTGGACTGTGTATATATATCATACATATATTTAATATAGTATAAATATGTAGATATTTGGAACCTTCCTGGAAAACTGACAAAATTCTGCACTGATGTGTAGCTGTGGGGCAGCTCATCAGTACAACATGTGAGGCTGATATGCAGATCTAATCCCTATCATCTTGCAGGCAGCCAAACCAACAGGTACAGCAGTCCTGAGCATTGCACAGAATTTGCATGCAAAAAAAAAAAGTGAAATATACTCAGTAATCAGTGGCAAAATTTGTCATCACTTTAATGCAGCCAGGAGGCAATCAGAGACAGTTTAACAGATGTTTCCATATTTAAGCCAGAACAAACAGAACAGATTAATTTCCCCACTTTCTCCTCAGAAGCAAATGCCAGAAAGTTCTGGGTCTGAAATTTCACTGTGCAACACAAGGGAAAAACAAAGTTTTGATCCCTCCAGCTGCAGAGGCGATGTGTGCAGCAGTGATGAGCTTAAGAACCAGAAGCCAGTCTGTGAGTTCAGGCTGCTGCTTGGGGAGAACAAGGTTGCAGTGAGGTCCATTAGTGCCTGATCACACAACTTTGAGTTCAAGCAGTTTAGAAATATTACATGCTGCTACTATTAAACATAAATACCAAAGCAGATTGTCTGTGACTAGGGCAAGAATTTCTCAGCACAGCACCAAATTCACTTTCTTGTCCAAACTGTGGGGCAGGTTGAGTGTGGTGTTGCTTTTTCCTACCTAGCACATTTTTGGCTGAAAAAAGGGATGATATGTGCTCTCACTCACTGCCTGTGCTATCCCACTGATTGCAGAGGGGTCTCCCAGGGTGCACATCAACGATGGATATAGCCCAGAGGTCACAAAGCACCTCTCAAATTGCAGGACTCCCACACTTAATTCACTGCTCTAATTATACCATCAGCTGTCATTACTCCTGTTATTTAGATCTGTCATCCTGACCCAGCAGGGAGGGCTGGGGGTGAGCTGGTGCCTGGTGCAGGCAAGAAGGAGAAGAGGAAAGGCTGCAGCATCCGTGGATCTTGCACCTGAGGTTACAAAATGGAGCTGTTTTGAGGCAGCTGGAGGGGAAACCGCTCTGGCAGCAGCTTGTGCCTTGCCTCAGATGGGAGGGGCTTTCACAAATGTGCTTCCTCCCTCTGTGCCTGTGTACCAGGGATTGTTTTTTTCTGATTTTTCTCACGCCATGTGGCTTGGAGCCTACTAAAACTGGTTGTCCAAAGCGAAGAAGTCTTGTCTGGTGATGAGGGATAATCAGCACTACACCAACCACTTTGTAATTTCACCTATTGTTTTACCTGCAGCCTCCCTTGTGAGTTGCTTCCCAGCGAGATTTGGGAGGGCAAAGGGGGAGAGCAAAGCATGAAGGCTCCTGCTTTCCCCACCTGCTGGTGAATTTGTGTGGGTTTGCTCTTTCCTGAGCTCTCAGCGCTCTCCACCCCGAACGTGAAAGTTGTGTAATAACCCCTTCCTCAGCCTTGACTCAAAAGTTGCCAGCTCAGTGATTCACCTCAGCTTCACCACCTGCTTTCTCTGGAACTGCCGGCTGAAACCCCAGCTCAAAGGAGCCTGCGTGGGGGCCAGGGGAGATGCTGTCCCCCAGCCCACTCCTGCCCACACTCCCAGTCCCAAGTGACAGCTGTGGGGTTATATTTGTCACAGGTGTGAAGTTCACATCTGACATTAAAATGCCCTGGGGGGGAGGAGGAGGGGAAGAGAAGGTGTCCCTTCATGGGAAGCCTTCTCCTCTGTTTGCCATTTTGAAGGTTTTACAGTCATTAGACAGTCATCTTCACAACTGCCTCACCCAAACTTTGCTGGAGCTTAAACACATCTTCCCTGTGACAACAATTTCAGCCCTGGCAGGATCTAAAAAAGGCTTTTAATCCTAGTTATTTTCTGTTCCGCTTAATTGCCTTACCCAACACTTACACTTCATATAAAGACAATCCATCTTTTCCCTACTTACTTCTGTAATAATCATTATCCTCCTCTGCAGAAATAAAATAAAATAAAATAAAATAAAAATTTAAAAAAGAGGGAAAAAAGTGATAGGGGTTAGGAGGAAACTTGACATTGAAAACAGACACTCAAATTATAGATGTCTTTGAATAATCCACAATATTTTTCATGCACTTCACAGAGTTCCTTTCTGGAGCTAATGGAGCTTTAATAGGGGATGTTTTCCCCCTCCCTTCTCCATGCAACTTACCCTCCCCTTTCCTCTTCCACTGTGAAGTTTCCATGAGTAATCCCAAAAACAATATTTAGATGACTGAAACGTTAGAGCATAATGTTACTGTATAATACACCATGTCCAGAACGTTCCTCTGGGATGGAAATCTTTTCAATATATTAAAGGAGAAGTAAACACTCTAGTGGGGATAAAAATGGATGCTTTGAAAAGCTATTTTACATTTTTGCCATTTTATTACACTTGTGTCAACTTTATTAAAGCAGCATCAGCTATCCTAAAAGTTTTCTGGGGACAAACCCCTTTCTTTTCATGATACTTGGGAGCCCACCTGGTTGTATCTATCATGTCCTCCCTGTTCTTTATTGTGTTTCATTTGCCAGGAAACCACCAGGTCAGGTACCATTTTTGCAGTGCGCTAAAAACACTGCTATGCTTTCCCTAACTTCCAAGACAACCAAAACTACTTCTGTTGCCTTTATCTGGTGTTTGTGTGATCTGGCAAACAGTGAAATCAGACTCTGTCCTTGGTGACCCAAGCGTTTATCCACATATATCAGATTAGTATTTTTCACTTCAAATTTGACCATTTAAAGAGTCCTGATACAAAAATGAAGAACTAAAATATTTCCAGAGTTGTGTGGAATTGTTGTTCGCCCAGGGGCAAGGATGCTATGGCAGCAAAGCACTTTTTTTGAGCAAGATTGAGATAATGCGGGGGCAGCTCCTTGCTCTTCCCCAGACTCTCTGCTTGAGTGTGGGCAAGCCCCACTGCTTCACCAGGAAGCCATCTATCATCTCCAAAACAGGGTTGACAGAAGATATTAATTCTCTGTCTTACAGGATCATGATGTGAATAAATCCACAAAGAAAGGTTCTGGGCACGTCTGCACCAAAGCATCTGTGGTTTCAGTGGAGATTCCCAAGCCATCTCTAAACTGCCTCATGTAGGTACCAAGAGCAGCCTCTCACACAGCTCCGACCACACTGAGACCCACTGCAAAGTGTGCCCAGGTACAGCCAAATTACAGAGCAGACACAACAGTGAATCGTGTAATAAGGAGGGGGTTAAAGACAGATACACTGATTGTCTTTTAGGCACCAGATCTATGGCATTAACGTGGTAAGAGCAATAGAAAACCTGTTATTAAAGAGTTTTGTTTTCAGATCAACCTTCTTCTCACATCCATTAGAAACTTGTGGTGTGGTAAATTGGTCTTGACAAGGGTGGGGTTTTTTTTGCTGTGCTTGGGTTTAAATACAGCTACTTGCAATTCTCATTTCCCACTGCATCAGTGTCTTCAAGACAGAAGATTTTTTTTTTCATATGTAAAAATAAAAACATCTCCATGGAAATTCGCAGATCCTGCAGCCACTTCACTGACCTAGTCAGCTGGCCACTTTTTCTCATGCAAAATGTTTCAGGTGAACAGCTCTTGCTTTATGCCTTGTAACATTTTCATGTGACTCATGACAAGTGATTCATATTTCTTTGGTATTCGCCAAAGATCATACTTAGAAATCTGATTCTTAGAAATTTTTCATTCCCTTGTGTAGGAGAGGTTGTGGGTGCTGTAGTCAGGTTCATTATGATAAGGCAATCTCAGACAGTGTCACATAAGCCAGTTTACAGTAATAAATAATAATAATCACAAATTCGTTAAAATCTTTAGCTTCCAATATGAAAAAATGTACATCAGAGCCAGGAACAACTTGTCTGAGAATGGTTTTTCACTTTAAGCTGTTGCTGTTGCATTTAAAATATGTGAATAAAATAAATATTCAACCTAAATTTTTGAGTTGTAGACTGAGGCTTGAGGTCCAGGCTTGCGTCTTTGCCCTCTGCCAGTGAACTTCCAGTGTGACTTCAGGCAAATTGCTGAGTCCTTGTGATTCTATTTTCTCATATTAAATATGCTACTTGTTAACATTTTTGCTTGTTTTGATATTAAGTTCTCCAAGGGAAAGAAGGAAGATAAACTCTTGAGTCTACAGCAGTGGTTAGCAAAGGCAGTGAAGTGATGAGAAAGGCTAGAGGATGTTCATGATATTGGCTGGAATTTTGGCTGGGATTTTTCAATATTTCTGTAACGCACACGAGATTCAAACAATAATGAAAAAATTAGAATTTCCAAATCTTTTTTCAGTAAGGGATTTTTTGTAACAATTACAAATACTTTGAAATTGAAACATGGTGAAATCTAATTTTAGGAACTCGGATGCTCTGCCCAGTCAAAAATTGCACAAAAATGTAGTAATTCAACCATCCTTGGGTTCTTTCATTCTTCAAGTGTGAAAACCACTAAAAGTGATGAAAAAAAGGATAATGGGGAACTGGGGATGAAGGGGAGGAAATGCGTGTACGCTAAAACAAAAAAAAAAGACAAAAAAAAGAAAGAGAGTGTTTTTTTTCAACTCTTTGTGGAAATTCAGATATCAGGTGAAAGTTGGCTGCTGTTTCCTATTTGGCCTGAATTGGCTGGCTCCTGCAATTTCCACTTCTGTTGATAAAGTCATACTGTATCAAACCTCCAAGAGATGCTAATACACAGGGGAGGGATGAGGGAGTATTTAACTGGAAGAAGGGAGTTTTAGACTTTGATCTCCACTCCCAGATTTTTAAATTTTACTTTAAAAAGTTTAGGACCTTTGCCAGAATGATTGTATAGATTGAGTTGGTGAGGGATGCATTTGTTGAAGTACTCTCTCACTGTGGCCAGCAGCCTCCTCCAAATTCCTTACACCAAACCTGACACTGAAAATTTTCGTGAAATCCCTACAAGGTTCCTTCCAACTTTCCCCAAACCTTACCTTTTGTTTCTCAGTGGAAACTGGGACCAGACAAAAAGTGATCTGGTGAGAATATGCTGTAAATCTTCATTGTGAGGGAAATTATTATTTACTTTTTTTTTTAACTGAGCTGATCATCAAGTTGGTCATTCAAATCAATGCTTTTGGCTTATATGCAGCTCTTGGGCTTCTCAAAGGTGTCTAGAACCTGCTGGTGCCCTGCTCTTGCTTTTAGAGATACATCACTTGTTTTATGTGTTTTATAAATACAATAGTAAAGACACAACCATTTTGGTTTTTATGGGACCCAATTAACAGAATGAAAGAGGATCTTTCCTTGGCTTTATTGATCTTTGGAGCAAACATTAGGAGAAAAAAACCCCACATACCACACAAGTCTGTCTATCTACTATTTTAACGCTCCTCTTTTCATATAAATTTTTGATATTTTAATTTGAAAATATTTAGCATGATGGTATTGACCTTTATGGTTACATGGAATTTAAAAGAAATTTTTCACGTTCATAGATTAACTCAGAAACATTTACTTAGTGTCAGTAGAAAGTACGTCCTCCCAAATAGTGACAGATGCATTAATGGTTAAGATAATGTCCATGGCTCTCTTAGGTAAATACTATCAGTCTGAAATCTCCTTTTAAGTAGGAGATAACCAAACCCACTCAAGAAATAACAGCAAACAAAGCAAGACAAAGTAAACTCACATTAAAAGAAATTAGTACCTACAAAACAGAGTAACAGCTTAACAAGCTACTGTTGTGGCACAAATCTCCTCTAAGTACCAGGAAATAAGCCATTGAAACTTCATCACTAAAGTGAAGTCCCCACTTGTAAAACTTCAGATAGCTACAAACTCCTTTGATTTGATGCAAATAAGAGGTGATTTTTTTTTTAAGGTGCTATTTGCTTCTAATACACCTAAGCAATAGGTGAGCTGAGAAAGACCAGGGATGAGCAAACACAAGGCAGCATAACCTCCCTGTGCTTATATATACATTGAGGATGGGCAAATTTAAAAACAACAATAAGGACTTTTAAGTGTTTATATTTCTGTTGATTTTCTCCTTTCATCTTCTGACATAGGGTGATATTTAGTGTGAGACCTGAAGTCTTTCTACTTTGTAATCCTTACTTCAGAGTCAGTTTTTATTTCCAACTTTAAATAAGGTGTTATACCCACACATGGAGAGGTAACAATAAAACTTCTCTTATGACTCAGTATAAAGATGGATTCCTTTTCAAATTACATCTTCCCTGGCGTATGCAGCCCACTACTCACCGTCTGGTCTGCTTTCTCCTCAATACACGATCTAGGGACAATACAAAAACTGTTTCAACTCCCAGTAAGAGGCTTAAATCTGTAGCTCAGACTATAGGCTCCCAGAGACTTTAAGCTCTGAATGGACTATTGGATCAGCTAGTCTGACCTTCTATACAAAGCAAACCCTTACATGTCATTCAGCTACTTCTTCAAGAAGTGTTGCAGCTTGTTTGACTAAATCAGCACTTCCTCCTTATAAAGCACATCTCTCAGAATGTGCATTCAAAAAATATGCTCCACTTTCTTTGACAGCGTATGCCAATGCTCAGCAAGCCTTGCCTAAAAGTAACTAATTGGTAATGTAAATTTGCCTATTGCGAGTGTGTTGCTCCAAAGGTTCTAGACTGATCTGGGGATGTTTAAGAGAATTGTCACTGCATATCATCTTAGGCAATGATTTGCCTTGATATATTATAGTATCATAGAATTTGCTGAGTTGGAAGGGACCCACAAGGATCATCGACTCCAACCCCTGGCCCTGCACAGCACACCCCAAGAGTCACACCTTGTGTCCAAGAGTGTTGTCCAAACACTCCTTGAACTCTGTCAGCCCTGGTGCTGTGACCACTTCCTTGGGGAGCCTGTTCCAGTGCCCAACCACCCCCTGGGTGAAGAACATTTCCTAATATCCAACCTAAACCTGTTTTGATACAGCTCTGTAAGCTTCTTCCATATTGACTTAATATATTCTCTACTTTTCCTCAGTAATATTGAGTCCTTTAAACTGTAGTGTTTCAGGATGTGCATTCTTGAGCTGCATCTTTCCACTCATAGCATTTTGGACCTTGATGAGTTGCTGTTAACTTGAAATCATGACATAGATTTATGCTGAAGTCGAGCGGCAGGCAACTTAAAGCCAGAAGGGAGCTGTAGAAGAAGTGTGTCATAAAATAAATGGTTGGAGGGGCTAAAACCACAGGGAAGAGTTATTTAATATTTTTCCTCTTTATGTAGGATATGCTGATGAACCTAAACAAGTTCAGGTACCAATTCCAGCCTGGTTGTAAAGATGCATCAAACCTGGCACTCTTCCACTGTATAAACATGGAAAAGATGTCAAAAATCTACATTTCTGCAGGTCCCAATCCCAGTCATTTTGCTAGTGAATATTTACAAGGTCTTGGGCCATAATGAGCTCATGAGTATGAACATATATAAAATACTCAAGTTACTCCCTCCATAGTGTAAAATTTCCATTCTTGATGTCTATGTAAAAATGAGATTTGTGCCTGATAAGTCAAGAAGATTTCAATGCCAAAATATAAGTAGATAGGGGTATTCATTAGCCTTTGAGGTGGTGGTTTTATTTTCCATGAAAAGTGGAGTGATAATGATAGATGAAATAAGCATGACTGGAATGGAGATGGGGAAATGCAGTGCTGTGCATTAACACAGGCTGGGTAGCATTTATTTTGACTCTGTTCAGTCTTCTCTGAGCTTCAAAATCAGTCTTATCAGAGAGACAGCGACAGATTTCCAGGAAGGAATTCATGTTCAGTATGTCATGGTGTTGCCCAATTTCCCTACAAACCCGCTGCTTGGCATAAGCGAGGTTGACATTCTCCTGCAGGGTGGCCTGCAAATTGGAGCCAGCTACAACAGAGTCCCTGGGGATCCTGGCTCTGTAATTATGTCACCACTTAGAGGAATAATGAACACTGATGGGTTGAAATGAATCCTGGTCCCAACAGATTGAACTTTTTAGCCTGTCCTGTATCAGCCATCTCTTAATTTCATATAGAGTTTCAGTAGAGTAGAGGGCAAGGCCAAGTTCAGAATGGCACCCTGAGTAGAGATTGAAATTAATAATATTGGTTTTACTTATTTGTCTGAGGACATTTTTTTGCTGCTATTAATCCAGCTGGACTTTAATGCTTTTTGTCAGCCTTGAAACCAGTTTTTTAAATCAATCAGAATAAAGCTGTATTTGCTGGTAGCTTATAGCATACATGCAGTTATTAATTTCTACCTCATCGTGAAACTTCTCTGTATTATATCATCTATCTCTAATAATGGAACTAATGACATTTATCTTGCAGATTTGCCCAGTGTTAATTTCTGATAGCAATCTGATAAGAGGAGTTACTGCATGGCAGAGGACTGTGGTTAAGGTGGGACCAATTTACTCTCTGACTCACGGTTTTGACAACTCACCTCCACCCTCCCTTTTTTCATGTCAGTGAAGCAAACACTGTCCACTAAAAATCGCTGGTGTGTGTCTAAGTGTGTGGCTGTATTGCCCTCTAGTGCTGACCCTCTGAGGGGAAGGGTAACATTTCTACAATTGAGGACTGCAGATATGGATCTTCAGGTCCCCTCCTGAGAAGCAGCATGACTTTGGCTTGGGACACCCCATACGTTCTGGGGGTGAGAAATTCTTGTGTGAGAAGGAACACCCGAGGTTTGCTTAAAAGAACTTGAGTATCTTATTACTCAAGGGGGAAGCCTGTTTTGGTTGATTTGTTGGTTGGTGTTGATTTTTCTCGCTTTTTTTTCCCTTTTGGGGTTAAATAAGACTGATAAAGGCTTTTCAAATGTTTCTGTTGGTTTGGGTTTTTTTTAACAGAAAACGTTGTGTATTTAGTATCTGAAAACACCAGAGACTGCAAACATGGACCACAGAGGAAATATTTTCTTCAGCCAGGATGGGATTGTTCATCAAAGTGGGGATCATCCTTCTAGGATCATTCACCAGGATCCACAGGGTAAGAAAACTACATTTGACAGGGAAGACCAGGGGACAAATCATTTTTCTGCGTGATTCAGTACAGGAACTTTCACCTCCTCCATCCCAACTACGATGCCCTAAATACAGGACTACTGGTTATATTAAGAGTAAAGCTGACAGCATCAAGAGTATCTCTCAATTTTAACACGAATTAATTTTTTATTTTGTTTCTCATTCTGTTTTTTCTTCTGTCCTTCAATAGGTCTTGCATTTTTACACCCTGAAATTTTAAATTGTATTCAGGACAACCATGACCTATGTTAAGATAAAGCACAGTCTCAGAGTCAGTGTGTTTAAAGCACTGTGATCTCTGAAGCCTCATAATATTATTGTTTTAAATCTACCACTGTTGAACACAAGCACTACATAAGAAAGAGAGTTGTTTCCAGAGTGCTACACAAAACGTGTTGTGGGACTCAGCTGTGGCAAGAGATGCCACATACAGCTCTAGTCAGCCATTGTCCCCCAACCTGGTGTTTGCCCGACCAGCTAAAGGATTGATCAGTTTTTCCCAAATGTAACTATTAATTCCATGTGCCCATATATTTGAGAGTTTAGTGAGAGCTGTCTCAAAAATTGAATTATTTTTCCTGAAAACTAGGTCTCAAAACTGATTTAGGATATGTCAATATTCTCTAAAGTTGTTCTCCTTTTCTGTCCTCTTTGACCAAAAAAAATAAAAAAGAGAGAAAATAACATATTAAAAATGAAATAATAATGATAATGATAATAACCTCATCAAAACAAAATCATCCTTTAAAAAAAAAAACAAAGAAAAGCTAAACTTTCCAAAGAAAACAAAATCTTTGCTGAAGAAGCTATCTTTCCCCCCTAAATGCCCACTTTTGATACAGAAACAGTAGTAACCAACAATCTTTAAAAACCCCATCAATGTTACTTTTTTAAATGGCAGCCATTCACTTGATGTGACTGTCACTTTCCTTTGAAGACTCTTTGCTGTGGATTCAGAGTGTACAGGCTTTGCAGGCTGCAGCACAGCACAAGTGAAGCCTCTTCAGAGTCTTGGCAGTATGACATAAGACAGGGAAAACATAGGAAAAAAGCTGTTTTCTAATGTTATCTGAAAGGCTATCAGGGGAAAAGTTCTTAGAGAAAAGAAGTTACCAGCGAACATGTCTGCACAGGACATCCTAACTCACCGAACAAGTTAATAAAGTGTGGAATAGTATTTTAGCAGTTTGCTTATTATTAGCAAGAGACCATACCCCACATGAAACATGACTCAGCCAGCTGCAAATAAACCCCTCTTCATCCTCTGGGGTTTCTCTTTGATGCTTGACTTATCCAAGATACTTCCCACCGCCTGCCTCCAATTTTGCTTTTGTGGTAAATTGTTTAGACATGATTTAAAAACACATTATGGGCTATGGAGCGAGATAAGATGTAAATCAAGCTCATCCAGTCATTCAATCCAAAAATAATATGCTGGCATGGCGGGATATTAGAACCTCTGCAGGCTCCCAAGTGAGAAGTCTTGAAACAAAATCAAAGTTATTGTTGTTGTTATTATTACCCTGTGCTGAAGAGCAGAGGATCCTTCCCTATCTGCGACAGGCATCTTGTGTCAGGTTTCCCACACTTTGAAAACCAAAGCAAACCTTTTGATTAGAAAGAATAATACACTGTGGCATATGTGGTGTGGTCTGCTGCTGCCTTGTTTGAATCCGTGTTAACATCAGTGATGGGCAGGCTGACTTGGGTTAGGTGAAATTTGGAGAAAACTAAAACTACTATGAAATTCCTTTGGAACTCCCTTAGCTTAAATGCCAAAAAAACCCCAAAACCAAACCAAAAGTCATGTCCTATAGTTATTGAGTTCTTTATATAGGCTGCAAGTTTGGAGTTTATGATAATAGCTGGTAGGAAAACATGACAAAAGGAAGGTTAAATCCCCACCAGTGAATAGCATCAAAGCTAACGCCTCACCAGCAGTAAAAATATATTATTTAAATGATCCACAACAACAGATATATTATCTTTTTATTTGATATAGACCATATCAACTATAATACAAATTACTTGTGGCCTAGAAAGTGGTATGGACTGGAAAGTCTTTTCTTCTAACTAATGCCACTTACAATTTCTCCTTTGAAAAGCTAATCTATTGGCAGACTTTCTTGTGAAAGTAAATAAATAAATTATTACATGTCCATTCTGCATAGTAGAGTGGACAGACAAGAAATTCATTATAAGACAAAAGGATAATAATAATGTCTTTCAAAAAAGCCCATGAGAGCCAGACATGTGATTGGTGGTCATTGTCCAGCACAAGGTAGCTTAACCTTTCACTAGACTTTCATTATATCAAAGAAATAAAATGTTCACATGAGCTTCATTCCACAGTTTTGGTATCCTTTTGATATGCTGTCCCTTGAACACCTCGAGAAGGAAGAAATTCTGGTACTGATTTCTATGGTTACTGTATCTTGTACATCGTGAAAGAATGATCATGTTTGTGGCTGAAGAGATGTCATCTGGTACCTTATGGTAGAGGATCATAGAATAAAGGAGGTTGGAAAAGACCACCAAGGTCATCGAGTCCAATCTTTGACTGAACACCACCTTGTCAGCTAAACCATAACAGCAAGTGCCATGTCCAGTTGTTTCTCAAACACCTCCAGGGATGGTGACTCCACCAGCTCCCTGGGCAGCCCGTTCCAATGTTTCACCACCCTTTCAGTGAAGAAATTCTTCCCGATGTCCAATCTGAACCTGTCCTGGTGCAGCTTCAGCACTTTTCCTCTCATCATTTAACTTGTTCCTTGGAAGAGGAGACTGACCCCCACCCTGCTGCAATCTTCTTTCAGGGAATTTTGGAGAGCAATAAGGTCTTCCCTGAGCCTCCTTTTCTCCAGGCTAAACAAGGTGCTCAGCCTCCCAGCTCTCCCAGCTCTCCTAGTCCCCTTAGCCTCTCCTCGCAGGACTTACTCTCCAGACCCTTCCCCAGCTTTGCTGCCCTTCTCCAGACACAGTCCAGCACCTCAATGTCTGTCTTGTAGTGAGGGGCTCAAAACTGGACATTTACAATGTCTGGAGCATTTGCATGTTACACAGTGTGAAGCACAGGTATGAGATGTGCTGAAAACATCCTGGGAAAGGATGAACACAATCAATGCCAAGTAATTGTTCACGTAGGTGGAACAGAATTCCCTCACTTACTGAAAACAGGGATAAAAAGTGAACTGTCTACCTACCAGCAAGAGGTACAAAACTGAGGAGGAATCCAGCTGTGTTTCAAACCTGCATGTTGATCTGGAAAGTTGTGGATATTTGGTCCTAACTGAGTGAAACTCCACTATGGAAAAATACTTGATTATATTGGAAATCACTTAACCTCTGTTCTTCTCTGTCCAGGTGAGACAGACAACTTCTGTTGCCTGTGGTCATGCCAATAAGAAGGTCACCTGTTCTGGCTGAGAACAGAAACTAAACAGTTCTAACTGTTATTTGATGACTCAGGCCCTAAATTGTGAATAACAGAAGTTGAATGTGATTCAACCCAAACAAAAGTTGAACTCTTTCCCAATGCTGCATTATTGTCCAACATTCCTGAATAAGTGGTACAACCTTATGCAAAATCCAAACAAATGCAGCATGTGAAAATGGCATTTAAGCCTGAATAAAGTGTTAAAATAAATGTATTAGGCAGCAAGGATATGTTTTGTAAACACATCAGGATTTGTGAACAGATTGCCATATTATGTTAAAACCATTTAAAACTCCATTTGTGACTGCAGCCATTTCATAACATCTTTTTCTAAGTGGCTAAAGAGACACACATGGTGTGTTTAGTCTGCTAAAGGAGAAAGCAGGAGCACGATGAGGAAGGGTTCTATTCTACATCACTGAGTCTGTGTCACAGCACCTTTGAGATGCTGCTGTCAGTCCTTGCTGCCCAAGTGACCTCTTCTGCTTATACTATTAACAGACCTCAAAATTGATGTTCGTGGTAAAAAACCAACAAAAATTATGAAGCCTGGCTCAGCTAAACTGTTGGCATCCATACCTTTGTCTCAGTACTGACCAGCAAAGCACAAAGACACATACTCAACACTTTATATCACGTATTGTATTTAGATTACTTTGTTGAATGAGAATCAAAGACCAGAGACCATCCCAAATTTGTAGTTTTCTTTCTTGTCTACACTTCTGTTAGGAATTTTTCCACTTTTTCCATTCAGCCCAAACCTTTCAAATTCTGGGAAGGTGACATCTCCAAGGGCCACCAAGGTCTTTGAAGTGATGGTGATCTCTCCACTGGCTACCCATGGGGCCCAAATCATGCAACAAGATGCGACTTTTTGATTAATTAAATTAGAGAAATTAATTTTGCCTACACATTTAATTGTTTTTAAAAAAGTAAAATTAAAAACTCTGTTACAGAGCAAGACTGTGGAATAGTATGACTGACTTCTATGAAGATTCTTTTTGTTGGAGCCTCCCCCACTAGCAACAGCTGAGGATCTGGCCCAGGATTTTCTTTACTGAAAATGAACAAAAGCATTAATATTAAAAGATTCAGTCATGAAGAGCTTGCTTATTCAAGTTAGCTTTTGTCACACGACAGTGTTGTGAATTTCATACACTTGAAATCAGGAGGCTGGCTTAAAAAAAAATTAAATTGCAAAATAAATGAATGACAGGAATGCGCTTATGTCTGAAGCATTTTAAATATATTTAGATTTTACTCCCCTACCCCCTCTTCCCTGATATACAGAAAAAAGAAAGAATAGAAATGCTGTAAAGCAGCTGCAGTGGCTTTATAATAAATTTATTCCAGGAGGTGGGGATTTCTATAAAAGAAGAATCTGAGGCTTCTGATCTGTCCAGTTCTGAGGCTGAATTTGCAAAGGCAAGTGTGTAGTTACCACTCAGGGTTTAGCAACACTGGTCACTCAGAGATGGGCACAGAGACAGCTGTGGCAAGTCACAGTGCACCAGTGGCTGCAAACCATTAAGGCTTTGTTATCAGTGTCTCCGTGAGATCCACACTTACTATTTAACTCCCTTCCCAGCCTGGAGTTTCCAAGTTTGCTCACTAGCCCCAGTCATTGACTTTTCACAATAGAATTTCAGTCTAGCTGAAGTTAATTAATTTAAATTTGGCTCTAGCTCTGGTTCATCTCTCATTAAGCCGTCACTTTCCTCTGCCTCAGCAAAACCCTATTACCTCATCTGTTGGACTGATCCTCACAGGGCAGTGTCCAGTCTGGACACAGGTGTTAACCCTTCCCCAACCCCCTGGTTACCTCCGGGATGATTTGCAAAGAGACACTCTTTGAAATTTAGGTTTGGATTAATTTTTCTCAGACACAGCAATACTGGAAAAATACACACAGAACTTGGTTTTTTGATTACAGCAACTGCAGAAGGGAAAGAGACATTAAGGCAATTCATGATGGTTTATAATTGCAGGGATTGCTACCAAAGAACTTAATTCATGTTTAGAGTAAGGCTTCTGTATCATACTGGAGCACTGCTGAGGGACTCCAAAATGGAGACACATCCTTGCACTCACTGAGGTCTCTTCCAGGGTGAGTGGGCTGCTGTCTTAAGAAGTCAGGCCCCGAATATCTGCTAAAATGGAGGCAGAAAATAAAAGCTGTTCAGCCAGTAGCTCCCCGCTCCAGATCTTTCTGCACCTCCTGTTTCCAAAACTACCTCTGCTTTAAATTCCCAGAGTGTGCTTTCAGAAATGGCTCTGAAGCTCAGAAACTCCTGTTTGGAATATTAACTGTAAATAACCTTCCAAGATAAGCTTTGTATGGCAAAGTGGAAAAATTTCCTTTGACTCTTCCTTGACGGTGCAGCACGATATGCCCTTACTGTAAAGTTCTCCCGCCTGTGTATGCTGCAGATATGTCTAATGAAATGTCTTTCAACTCTGTAGACACTTGCTATACACATCCCTGTTAAACCACCCTGCCCAGCCCCAGCAGACACATCCCCTGGCACAATAGGACAATCCAAATGAGGTGATGTGGTGTGTCT
Organism: Eulacestoma nigropectus; assembly: GCA_013397775.1. Lineage (NCBI taxonomy): Eukaryota > Metazoa > Chordata > Aves > Passeriformes > Eulacestoma > Eulacestoma nigropectus. The sequence continues at coordinate 1,778,096 of VZTE01005687.1, read as the reverse complement.
CAGCTGCCACCGTCCGGGGAAGATGCACAATGAGATACAGGCAAGAACTCAATTAAAATTGCCATTTTAATTCAGATGACTTAAGAATTTCCTTCTACTCCTAAAGATGGATGAAGAGGTTTCCTATCTTTACATTTCAACCCACCGGCTGATAAATTCAAGGCACTTCTTGTTGGCAGATAGAGCGAACTGCAGAAGCTGCCATGCCATCAGAAATGACTTGAGAGAGACAGCCAGGGATTCAAGCTGCTTCTTAGCACCACTAAATAGGTTGATGCCTATAATTCCTAAAACCATAACAGCTCACTAGTAATTTCTGTCATTTCAACAATATAGTTTTAGAAGAGATTTAAAAATGTATCACCACTATTTCATCAAATGCCACATTTCACCTTCTGTAGCCACTATTTTGTATCCTTCTTTGCTATTAAATTGACTTCAGTTCTTCAAATGACACATCTGTTTAAGCCTTATCTGTTCAAAGAAAGCTAATAAGCATAGCTAGGTTTAAAAGGATTAACTTGGATGGGAATTCTAAAAGTTTTCAAACATTCTTGATAGTATTTGCTATTAAAAGGGGGAAAAATGAAAAAAAAAAAAAGCATTTACCTTCTTAAAAACTCTCTCAAACTTACAACGATGTGAGATTAATTTCTTAGCAGGTCAAATGGATGAGGATGACATTTCTGTGCTTAAGGAAGCTCCTGATAGCTATCTAATATTTCCATGATTACTTTAAGAGGAAATGAAGAAAAGTTGTGGGTTTTTATTTAGAGCAGTAAAATTCAGACAAATATATACATACATACATATATATATATATATGAATCGTCTCCTTGGTTATACACAGATAAATCTGAGTTGCTGCACAGACACATGTAAAAATGATATGAATTAAAATGTACATGTACAACACTCTTGTACATGTACATTAAAATGTACATGTACAACTAATAAAATGAAAACCAAAAATTGTTCACCTCTTTTCATCCTATAAATCAATGCTCTTATGCTTCATTGTGTGCATCTTCCTGCACCTCCAGTGTACCTTCAGTGAGCATTATGTGAAGATTAAACACTATGAAGTAATCTGAAACGCATCCAGAACTATTTCAGGTGCAGTAGATAGATAAATTCTCATCAATGGCAAAAAACCAACATGAACCACATGGTGGGCTCTGGGTGGGGCTCCCAGTCCTGCTCCAATCAGCCCACCCTCTGCAGGGAATTTGATGGAGTTGATGTGAGATTGAGGAGTTGACTTGCACTGGAAGAGACACCTGCATGCATGGATAAAAGATGGATGAACTGTGTGGGACTGTATATTAAACTGACAGTCACTTGAGAGGTCATGGCTACAAAATTTGGGCTCAGAATGGAATAGTTTAAAAGATGAGCGAAGAGAGAGTGAGAAATTGTTCCAACTCCTGCAATAGTGAACTTCAACATATCAAACTCCTTAAGAAATAGCTGACCCCTGAGAAATAGTAAATATTTCTAAATTTACTTGCTGTCTGCCACCAGCAACAGATCAGTACAAGAATAAAACTAACTTTTTATTTTTTTTTGAGTGAAAATTGAAAGCAAAAGCTGTTGCCGCCATTTTTCCAGGAGAGACGAACTCTGACGAGTAACTCTGACTCTTTCAGAGTATGGATTTTAGATGCAATTACAATGGAAAGAGAGAGAAGCCAAGCAAGGCAGACACAGGTGCTAATACTGTATCTGTCAGTCACAAAGATGAGCTACTCACCTCTAGCTTTAACCAAATTAACACATCAGTGACTTATGCATAACTGGGACTTTAATTCATAGCTTGACGTACCACAAACAAGAAACCAAGGTACAGATTTCATATTTTTTTCAAAAAATGCTTCAAAGGCAGCTGGAGTCAGTGAATAGCCCAAGTGATGCAGTAGATGTGTTTACAGTGACAGAATATCCCAAATCCTCTGATACTCTGGGTTTTCCTACTGAACAGAGATAGGCCAGGAGGTAACAAACACAAATGCATGAGGACAAAATACAGCTTTTGTTTTGGGTTTAGGTTCATCCCAGAGACAACCTAGAAATCTTTTCATTTGTTTTGCTGAGGTAAAACTGAATAACATAAATCCAGGAAAGAAAATTCTATCAATTTTGGATCTGAACCAAAATCCAGACCTCATAGGTTGGCTCAGCCAAATGTTCACATCAGTATCTACTTGCATCAGAAAGTCAGAGTGAGAGGCTGAGATCCTCCTCTGGGCCCTTATTCATGTGCAGGCACTAGGGAGAGTTATGAACCCACTGAATATCTAATCGAGAATCTTTGGAAATCTTGTTTACTTTACCTTCTTATTTTGTCTATTTTAACCCTCTGAAAGACCTGGACCTCAACACTGTAATCTGACTATTGACTTGAGTGGATTTATCATTGTTTGTACTAGGTTAAAAGAGATGGACTTTTATTTAACCCAAGCCAAATATTGTTCTCAAATAAAGATCATTTAAACAGACATTGGTTTGGGATTAGCCTTTTGAAGTAGGCTGTGAAGCTCCATGTGAACAGTATGAAAATGAGCCTTCCCATAAAAGTCTGGATCCAGCCCTATGTTGTAATTCTAATCCAATTCCCTTCAAAAATTCATCATGGTTTAGCTCCAAAGATATTGCATCACTTTAATTACTAGTGGAAAATGATCATTTCACCCTGTTAATCTAGTTTGTCTTTGAAAGTATAATAAAGTACTATCTAATAATAAACTATGTGCTTATCATCTGACCAAGTTTCTAGCTAAAGTACTGTTTACTGATCTAATGATCTGGCTTTGCTTTAAACAATAACATCCAAATATAAACACTGATTCCTCCACTTGATCTCCTACACATTTGATTTTATGTAGGCCATTAACGATGTCAGTAAGGATAGGCTTTAATGTATTAAAATAAAATAAAGTTGGAGAAACATGTGAGAGAATAAGAATTTTGCCCAGCGGTTGAACCACTTTGGGTAACAACTTCAGGCATGGCAATGTGTCATTACTGCCTGTCCATAGGGCAAGTGTCTTGTTTGGATAGAGCCACTTCCAGAAAGTGTCAAAGGCTTGGAATGAAAACTACAGGGCAGAAAACCCATCAGGACCCAGATGGCCATTCCTGATATAGTGCGTAGGTTCACACATTGAAGGAAGCAGCTACAGCAAAACACTTTGTGAACAGGTGTAGAGAAAGGATGTGAAATAAAGTTCAGAATGGTTCTCTTTTTCCTTGTGATGAGTCCAACAGATTGAATCCTGGCCATGTTGTAATTTCTGGTAAAATTCCAGTATATTCTGTTCTAGTGGAAGATGTCCCTACATGTGGCAGGGGACTTGGAACTTCGTGATCTCTGTAAGGTCCCGTCCATCTCAAACCGTCCTATGAGTCTGTGATATTCCCCAAATAAAGGCACCCATGAAATGAATGCTGACAGTTCAGCATGTCAGTAATCAACAAATTGCAATTCCTTCTCTTCTGTGCACCATCTTCTATGTGATAGAAGCTGAACTGTAATGAGGATAATGATTTGGCACAAAAAACACCAAGTATCTAAAAAAACCTAGGGAAAAAAGTCCTAAAGTCCTAATGATGGTGCAGCCTGGCCTCTATCTCAGAAGAAATTCCATGAGTTCTCATGGTTAGAAAAAAAATCAGGTCCTCCCATCTTTTCCTCCTACTTCCAAGCCTCCCTTCATTAAAGGAGACTTGATTTCAAAAACATGTGACTATGTGTGAGACTCATGCAGAGCTCCATGGGAAGGAGGTACCAGGTATAAAATCTAATTCCAAGATGGGTGAGGAAAAGTGTTTTGGTTCCATAGATTAAAACTCTTATATAAAAACTAGGATTTCTGGTGACAGTGATCAAGACAAAATGAAATCTGTTCATTTGAGGGAACTCGTCACTCTTAACAACATCCTCAGAGATACCCACGGCGGGGGAGAATTTGGCCTTCTGTATAAAGCAGATATATCCTATATTCCCAGCAAATCTGGGTCTCTATAAGACTGTCACTGAAAACATCACTGAAAGAACATTTTGGGTGTCTTTGGAACATTTGAAAAAAAAAAAAAGAGCAAACGACAGTTCTCCATGGCTTGAGGGTCACCCAGAATCTGTTCCCACAGTTCTATTTAGCTAATAAAGTCATACAAGCCCTGCACAAAGTGGCACTGGTGACCCCTGTGTCGCTGGATGCCAAACTTTAAAGGTAACATGATAATGGTTTTGGATTTAGAAACAAAGGCAGTCTATGTGCAACCACATAGGCAGGGGAATGACAAACAAAGATGCTATAGAATGGAAATAGATAATTTCAGGCAAGGAGAATGTAAAGTAATCGCTCCTGCCAGTTCCACTTCTCATTACCATGCAGGTTTGGCTTTCTGTTCTCCTTCTCTGCTTTTCCACCTTTTGTACCCAATAGAGAGATTTGTTTTGTAACATGGAGCAGATACACATAAACAAAGTTACTAATTCCCTCATATTTTCACATACAATCAAACACAAACTATCCTACTTGAGGCTGGGAGGCATAATGTCTTCTAGCATTTGAAGACTCAGCATAAGATACTCCAAGAATATCTCACAAAACATTTATTTTCTCTCTCTATTTGTGTGACAGATACATCTTTCTTTTACTTCACAGTTCTCTCTTTTTTTCTTTCTCTCTTCCTTCCTTGTGTTCTCTTTTCCCTTTCTTTCTTTCTTTCTTTCACCCTCTCCTGCTCGCTTTTTTTTTGGTGTGAACTTTAAAAATAAGAATGGAAAAGTAAATTAATAATTCTCATGTATTTATCACCAACTTGTTTTCAACATGAAAATGTGTAAAATTTTTGACTGCAAAATTGACTGTGAAATAATTTTTTAATGTAAAGAAGACCAGTTCCCTTGAATTCAGAATAATTGCAGAAGAATAGTTTTCTCATGTATGTCAGAGGATTAGAACTTCAACATCAGGATAGGAATTTCAACATCAATTTCATGAGTTTGCTGTTATAAGAGTATAATTAAGAAATGAAAATATGCTAAACTCCCAAATATGGTAATTGTATTGGTTTTACTTTTTGGTTTCAGATAAGCATTTTTGCAAAACAGTATAAGATAAAGAAAATAAAAATATTTATCTGCTTTTGGAAAGTGCACTATCTTATGCTTTTAAAGTACAAATAAAATACACTTTTCCCATGAAAGTTGTGTCCCTTATTTTTTAATACACTTATTTTCAGAGCTGTCATTCTTAACAAGAGACTGTGATCCCCATTTTACATCTAGAGACCTGAGAGATGAAGTGCTCCTGCAGCACCTCACTAGTGCAGAAACACACAGATGAGCCCTGTGCCTTGGCCCTGAGGCTGAGTGGTGCAGCCTGACTCATGTCCACGTGCCTAACTCTCCCTCCCCAAAAAATCCCCAACAGCATGGCTGCATCCAAACACCCTATTGAGAACAATGCTTGGCTTGTGCTGTCACTCACGTTATGCCTGAACATTCCCTGGTAGGGTTTTAGCTGTCCCAGCCCAGATCTCTGCCATGGACCAGGGTGATGTCTGGACCGACCAGACCACAGCCCTCCACTCCATCCTGGGACCCATGGTTCCATGGCACAGACACAGCCATGAGGACTCCCAGAGAGAGCAGAATTTGGCGTTTTAACACCAAAAACCGTTATTCCAAACTCTGAATAAGCCATTAGACCTTTTTCCTACATATTTGTTTAGTCTGGAGAAAAGGAGGCTCTGGGAGATACTATTGCTTTCTTCAACTACCTGAAAGGAGGTTGTAGCCAGGTGAGGGTTGGTCTCTTGTCACTGACAACCAGCAACAGGATAAGGGGAAATAGGGCAGGACAAAGGATTAAGAACAGGACAAAGGCCTGAAGTTGTGCTGGGGACATTCAGGTTGGATATTTTGAAAAATATTGTCACTCTTGCTTCACTTAAAGGATGGTCAAGCATTGGAACAGGCTGACAAGGGAAGTGGTGGAGTCACCAATTCTGGAAGTGTTCAGGAAATGGCTGGACACGGCACTTGGTATACGGTTTAGTTGATATGGTGGTGTTCAGTCAAAGGCTGGACTTGATGATCTTGAAGGTCTCTTCCAACCTCTATGATTCAATAATTCTAATTTTCGTGCAAATGGGAACCAGCCTTCGTGGAGCTCCTCCAGTCCTGTGCCAAGTGTTTGTAAAAGCAAAACGCCGCCTGGCAGCACGTGAGCCCACTTCAGTTCAGAAGTGGTGTGGGCTCAAGCAGCTGTGCAATTTTGCAGTTTCTCACACAGCTGTACAGCTTTTCCAGACCACAGCTGGCATCCACCTGGCCAGCTCTCAGCAGGAGGAGAAAAGATCCCATCTGTCCATACTCATCTTTGGAGGCACTGCTACAATTTGAGGTCTGTTTCTAGTATAGCTCAACTTTCTGTTGTTCCCTACTTTGGAGTTATGGTAGAAAATAATTTTAGAAATTTCAATCACCAAACTCTTTGCATACATCTATTAATATCTAGATGTTAAAATAAATCTGCATTGGTATAAATAAAGAGTTATTTTTACAATCAAGACACATGAACAATGTTTCACTCAAAATCTACAATCTGAAAGGACACATTTTCTCTTAATAAGAAATGTGGTGCATTTCCTGTATATGACATTGAAAATAGTGAATGCTTCCCAATGGACCATTTAACTACAATAAATCCAGACTTGTTCCTTTTAAAGAAATGTTGTCAGCAGCAAATTGTTTCACAGTTGTTCTAAGGTCATGCTTTCTAAACCCACTTACTTCCCACAGTATTTACGGCACCACTATTTAATATACTTAAAATGTGATTGATTGTACATGTGTGTGTGGGCATGTATGTGATTATTTTCATTAAACAAAATAGTTCTTTTGCCATCTTATCAGAAATTGCAGAAAGAACTGAATGAAAATGAACTGAATTAATAACAAATTGAAGGAGGATTGTGCAACACTGGGATTGCTGCTAAAGGTGAGATGAACTTGAGCTGGAATGTTTCTCAAAACCACTTCTTTTTGGAACACACTTGGGCTCAGAATCCTCTTTTTTTCAGGGGCATAGTAGATTAATAAATCAGCAGTGTCAACCCCTCTATGGCAGACATTTCTAAATGGAGAAAACTCCCCTCCGTGAAGAAAAACCTGTAATTTGGACTGAAACCTTCTAGGAAGTGCTTGTTACTGACTTCTACCTCTGCACTCAAACCATTGCCCCAAGTTTTGGTTGAAATAGAAACCAACAGCTCTTGTCACCACAGCAAAATCAATATTGGTGCCAACTGGTGCCCTGGGTACACTGCTCGGAAATCCTTCATTATGCTATTTCCCATCTTTACTCACATATGAGGCCAAAATTGTCCTAGTCCTTACCCTGTCAAGCATCTTATCAATCCAAAGGAGCTATTTGCTTTCCTGAGTTTGAATAAATCTTTTTCAAAGGACTTTATGAGTGTGCACTGGACACAACAAATATTTACATATGTAATAAAGTGGAACAAATTTCCCATGCAAATGTAGTTATCTGCCTCCAGAGGACCAATATTTTCACCACTGCTGTAAAGTCTTAAGTACTGAATAACTTAAATATCTGTTTCACAGGGTAAGAGAATTAGCCTCTCTCCTTGGTTAAATCTAGGGTTAAAATAATGTAAATTGAGTCATGCCCAGCTTTAAACTAGTCATGCATTAGGATTCTTTGAGAGTTGCTCAACACCTTTGGACAGCAGATACTTCAGTAAAATGCTTTATTCTGTGCCCTGTGAATCTTGAGTGTACGTGGAAAATCTCTGCCTGTGTCTGTGCACCGGACTGGAGAACCTACAGCTCTACCTACCTTGAGCCTGCAAGTTCTTACTCTGCGATAGAGCTCATGAGCTGTTCCCAGGCACATAAGGAGTACTCAGGTGAGACAAGCAACAAGTCCAGACTTCTTCTACCCCACTAAATTAACTTGAGTTTATTGTTGCCTCATTCCCCACACTCCCAGGCCAGCCCCCACTTGTCCATTTAATATCCACTGTTGCATCCTGTCTGGCATAGAGATGGTAAAGCTGCCAACTCGGGGACTGTCTTCTCTCACTTGTTTATGGCATCCCCTGTCTAGTGAGGCTCTGATTCTCCACTGGATTTCCCAGCCTCCTCTCTATTAAAATGAGAAATAACAAAGCACATCAAGATTTTACACTATTAACCTCTCAGTCCTCAGTAGGCGGGAGAAACACCCAACCCTTCACAGTCTGGGTTTATTATTGTTTCTAGTACTTTTGCAACTACAGGCCACCAACTAGACTGAATCTACTGCCATCTACCACAACTCAAATTAATTCTAGCCAAGGTGTTTTGAACCAAGCTGCAAGTTAAAATAACATGGCCTCACACATGCAATGGTCTTGCTGTATAACCTCACTTTTTGGCTGGTCGTGAGCAACACTTCGAATAATGGTCACAGTATTGTTTTTTTAGGGAAAAATCTGGGGAAACATAAACAGGCATTATGCAAGCAAATATGACAATCATATATATCACATGTTAACAGAAAACAAATATATGACTGGCTGGTACCTCCTTTGATTAGACTACCAGAGTGAGAAGCAGGCTGGGTTTTTTATTACTAGCTGTCAGGGGATAGAGCTCCCATTGTGATAGGCACTATATACATGCAAAATGAGATGCTATTCCCTCCTCACCCCAGAGCTGGCAAACTTTGGGCATAGACACATTGCCTGGTCACACAGGAAATCTGTGCCAAAGCTTTCAACTCGTTAGACCACACACCTTCTCTCATATAAAATCCATAATAATGTCTATATTATTAAAAATGGAATTTTGCCATAAAACAAACCCAGCACATTAAGCAAGCTTGTGTGAGGAGAGCAGCTTGCTGCATGACCTCAAAAGCTTGCGATGCCAGCTGCAACTATAAGCTATCTTTTTCTGCTCAACAGCTCACTAATAATTCAGACAACCCTTGTTCTCGCTAAATTATTTTTGTGAGCTGAACTGGGAGAGCACTTGCGAGAGGAGAGCATTTTGTTAGAGTTTTCAATGCTGCTCTGGATGTGACTGGCAGCATGTTCTGGCAGTCCTCCATTTGGACGGCACAATGGTGTCACTTCTAATAATAAAGAACGTACAGACGTTTCATGAGCTCTAAAGCATCGCTTTGCTGCAGACTTCAGGGCCCTCTTATTTCTTGGAAGTGTTAATAAGTACGATGGAAAAGAAATAGGCTTTCTAAAAAGGAACTTCTAATGCTGGATAATCTGGCGTGATGAATGTTGTTTTTTTAAAAAGAGGATTCTAATGCAGTTTGCTTACAAATACCTTGATTTTTGATAGAGTTTGGACTGCTTTCTAATCATATGACTATCATGTGACATGGTGACTATAGGGCTCATCACTTTTTGCTCTTCCTCTCTCCTGCTTTTTGACTGATTTATTTAAAGACCGTCTGGATGTGATTCTGGGCAGCCTGTTTTGGGTGGCCCTGCTTGAGCAGGAGTGTTGGGCAAGATGATCTCCAGAGGCTCATGCCAACCTTAGACAAACTGTGTTTCTGTAAGAGAAAGGACAGTTCTCACTTGGTTCTGCAGCACGCACAGCAGCTAAAACAAGTCAAGCCAATGGCTACACACTCACTTATTTAAGGTGCTAAATAAGTGTTTTGTTTATTTTGGGATGCAGTAAATTAATGCCATCTACTTTGACCCTTCTTTGAGGGATCACTTCAAACTTCCCGTAGCTCTTTTCAACCTAAATAATTATATCATACTAAAATTACAACTTTATCCCTAAGTTAGATTCTCTGGGTCATCTTCTGGAATCTTTTTATATCCCAGCCTCTCATTCTAATGAAACACTTTTGTCTGAAGAGAGAGCTGATCATTACATTCAAGTAGTCTGGATTAACTCACCTGAGTAAGAGACAATGACTAAAGAAAGAGATCAAATTCATGAGAAACTTGAATATGTTCTGAGAAGGATTGATGAACAGGTCTTTAGATATATTTAGAGTCTAAAGACCATTAAAATATAAGCTGAGACTCACCCTTTCCCTTCATCCACTTCCCTTTAAAATACAGCTTCAAGTTTCAGTGTTCGCTTATGTGTGGACTTATGCTTTTTCCAAAGCAAATACAAAGCTATACATTTTGCAGCTGAATTTAAATAAAGGCAAGCTCTGAGATTTTGAATATGTTCATTTATCCAAAAATATTTGCTCCTCTGGCCCAAAAAATTAATCAGTGTTAAGCAGAAGCAGATAAATTTTAATGATCCTTCAGGAAACACCCAGAAACAGTGTTTTAGTGGCATGTGTTTATCCACATCCTTCAGTCTCTTCAAAGTCAGTGGTGAAGAAGCTATGCTGTAAAAAAAAACAGAGCTTGGGGATCTCATTAGGAGCTTTTAGGCTGATCGTAGCATTGCTTCTTTATCACCAATACGTATTCCAATAAAGGCACAATGCATGAAAAGTAAACACACCTTGCCAGTATGTAAGGTGATCTAAAACTAATGCATTTCCAAGGAAGATTTTGATGATACTCTCACTCAGATAAAACCTCATGCTTTCACGTGTATTCAGACCTAAGCTCCCACTGTTAATTCAAGCCTCTATATTCTCTCCTTTTAACTAGCACTTATATCTGACAGCTGTAAAGGCTTTCAGCCATAATAAATCTCTCCCTGACTTCCCAAAGCAAACAGTGTTGAAGTGAGTGATCCCTCCAATAACATTTTGTCAGCTCAAATCGCCACTGTGTTGTGAGTTAATCAGACAGTCTATGCTGACTGTTTGCTTCCCAGATTTCTTATGCTACTTATTTCCTACATTTACTCTGATCCTGGTACGCTGTCAATCCTGAAAAGGTATTTTGCTTCTGCTATACCTGTTGATTACATTAATTACTGTGCTAATTTTAATTTTGAGCATTTAATCAGATCCAGATTCTTTTATGCTTCCCAAAGGCATTGAGTTGCTAGATCTCATTGCAGAGAACCTAGCCATACAGCAGGAAAAGAAAAAAAGCTGCAGATTATTTCAGTAAAGTCCATTTCATTGTTCAGAACTGATCTACTATGCCTTTAACTAAAAGTCAGAGAAAAAATCAGGTCTCTGTGTCCCTGCTGGCGTTACAATGTGTTTGACTATTCAGCACAACTTAAGTTCTTCAATATGATATTAAGACATAAGAAATAGGAAAAAGTAAGAGAAATGAAAACCAGGCAATACTTGGACCTAAATACCCTAAACTGGTCACAGTCTTGTGGAAGATATTTCCTGATGAATTAGTAAGGCATCTCTTTAACTTCATTAACAAATAAATTGATGGGAAAACTCTTGGCATCCTCATTCACAACTCTTTGTTTTGCTGACAAATGATATCAAAAAAATATATTCTAATGGGTTGATAAGGTTTTGGCCCTTGTTATTTACAGTGTTTTCCCTCGATTCTCCTTTGCTCACACATGCAACTTCATGCACATTCACATCTTTACTTCAATCTACTTATTTATTTTCAATACGTCATACAGTGATGATCTAGTGAACTGAACAGGTGGAGTTTTCCAGATGTCGGTTTGTGCTGCTTAGAAAAACATTTCAAGGGAAAAAGCGCTCGTGTTGATTGCTTTGAACACTGGTGGCTCCTTTTCATAAGAAAGCAAATTCAAAAATGGTTGCCTTTGGCAGGTAAACTTACAGTTTTGCTTCAGGCAAGACAGAGGGGAAAAACCTGCACTGGTTAATTTTTTATAAGACAAAACATTCAAAGGAGAGAAAGTGGTTTTGATCGATGACAGGAGGCTGCCTATAAAAACAGTCAAGTTCAGTCCAATATTTTAATTAAAATATAATTGTGTTATGGCAAAGAAGTTATGGAAATACATAGGAACTGGGATTTTCCTTGGTTGCAATATCTCTCAGATCTATTTCTCTTTCTCAGGTAAATGAAGAATTGTCATGCACTCGCCCCAGGCTTGAATTCATCATTTTCATAAGCAAGTTGTATTTTTCCCCCCAGTGTGATCCCAGTAATGAACTTTTCCCCCCAAACAACAAACCAGAAATGCATTCATTTTATTTGCTTGTTTATTTGCTTCAAAGTCATTGAGTTGGGGATGAATGATTCCTTGTTTTCCATGAACCTGCAGAAACAGGATTTTTTAAACTAGCTATCTATTGGTTATGAAATGGGTTTTTTCAATCTCAACCCAAACACTGGGCAGGTTGCAACCACAAATGAGTCTCCCACATCTGATAAGAAAAAAGAAAAGAAAAAGAAAAGAAAAAGAAAAAGAAAAAGAAAAAGAAAAAGAAAAAGGAAAAGAAAGAGAAAGAGAAAAAGAAAAAGAAAAAGAAAAAGAAAAAGAA
>VZTE01005687.1:1698564-1765266 GCA_013397775.1 Eulacestoma nigropectus | reverse complement strand
AGGGAAGTTTCGGGGAAGTGTCAGGGAGGTTTCAGGGAAGGGAAGGGAAGGGAAGGGAAGGGAAGGGAAGGGAAGGGAATCTGACACAACTCAGGCATCATCCATCAAAATACATGACATTTTATTGATGCTTTTTATAAAATTCCTTTCTTGGCCCTCCATTTGGTCTCAAGGGAAAATAATATGTGCCATCTTTAATGGGTCAGACATTGCTTCATCACCCATTGCATAATTTCAGAGTGAGAAAAAGATGTGCCAGATTCCATCCCTATCCACTCCTCTCTAATCCAGGAGGGAACTCACGGCCACAGATCAAGAAAGGGCAGGTCAGACTCTTTCTAAGACCTGCAGGGTTCTGCAATCCACAGTCATCAGGGCTGGGTGTTCATTGTGATTGCAGAGGCCAATCTAAGGAAATGAGGCCTAGGGAAGGACAATGTCAGACTCTACCATCATTATAGGCCCTGTGTTCTCTTTCTAGGGAAAGTATCAGGCCAATCCATGACTGCTGTCACTGCAGCTGAAAGCAAAGTACATGAGTGGGCAGCACAGGAGGTCATAACATGATTAAATTCTGATAGCATGATTAAATTATGACATCTAGAGAACAAAAAGTCCCTTTTCAGATAAAATATTAGCTTGAAGGAAAACATGTAGAAAAACGCACCTGCCTGGTACAGAACCTGCATCTAACCTTGGAGAATATTCTTGGAATTCTCTACTTGATCTTGACTAAATTATTTAATGCCTGGTCTCAGGGCTATTCACTCTTCAAGCACTTTGAAAGATGTGATTTGGAATAATGGACTGCACAAAGGTGCTGGGATCTTGTGCTCATCCTAAAGTGCATCCTGACTTGACATCATCGGGAAAGGGTTCTTCAGCTACATGATCCATTGGTTTGCCCTGAGGGGACACTTCTGCTCATGATCAGCCTGCTGACTGTCAATTACAATAATTTTTTATAACTGAGAGTGAATATGAGGGTTCTGATTCTTGTCATTTCAGGTGTATGTAGTTTGTAGTTTGATTAGAAACTCAAGGATCAGCAAAAGAGAATCTTTTTCCTCCTGCAAAAGGATTTAATCTAATTTCAGTGAAAAACAATAAAGCAGCATTACATTAGCCAGATGATGAGCCAGTAGGCCATGATTTTTCTATTATTTTCTATTTTTGTTTAACTGTGGTGAATGTTAGGAACCTGGAGACTGCAAAAAAATTAAATTTGACGAAATTGATGCAACAACGTGAGAAAAATCACAGAATTCCTCCTTTTTTCTCCCTTTTTTTTTTTCCCTCAAGAGTCTACAAATTCATTTGAGTGCTGACATTTTAACCTTCAGAAACTCCAGCAGGAGGTGACAGCTTTCAGCAACCCATGCAGCTCTAAGATAAATGTTCCATTATAGGAGGCAAAAAAAGAAAAATATGAAATGAAATTGAACTGCTTAAATGTCCGGGCTGAAGCAGCATCACTTCCTGGCAGCTGATAATCCACTTATGTCTCGATGTGCAAGATTTGAGGTCAGTGAAAAGCACACTGATGAATTCAGTGGGTGTATGTAGAAAGGTGTAGAAACTGCCCCTGTGCTGAATTTCACACTTCTGCAGACCAGCTAGGTCCAGGGGAGGAACATCTATGTATGAACCTTATTTGTATCCAAACACTGAAACACTGGCTCCAACAACCTGCTGACCAATGGATGGGCAAGTGTTACCTCCTCGAGAGAGGAGCCTTTGGGCTTGAGCCGGTGCAGGAAGGGGAAGAGGAACCATCCACTCCCTGAAGAAAGGACACAAGCTAAAGAAAGTCTGTCCCTGGGACAGCTTTCATCAGTGGCAATAGGGAGGTTTGTTCAGAGCGGCTTTAACACTCATCTGGGGAACTTACTGTGATTTTAACTAATGTCGATAAGCAGATAGAGTCAACTCCAGCACAGTCCTTGACTTTTAAGGAACACTGGGACAAGATCTTCATAAGCAATTGATGCCTTAGGATTTTAGCTTTTATTTTTTTTGTATATCTGTAGTTCTACAATTCTTTGGTGTGTAGCTGTAAACTCCACATAGCCTGTTAGCTACTGTCCTCCCATTTTGGTCAGACAAAACAATTCCTCTCTAGGCCTGAAACTCAAGGGCACCTTACTGTCTTAGGCCCCGAGAAATGTAAACAGAAGTGGGTTGGGGGGGAAGCAAACTTAGGATAATGACTTCATTACCTGAAGCTGTCATGGAGGATTAACCCCTGATATGCAAATGGACCAAACTTATAAAAGTATGAAAACCTGTAACCCCGTGGTCCATTTTGGGTGTAGCCCCTGGGGGTTTTGACTGCCCTAATGTACCTGAAGGCCCTTCAATAAATAGAAACACTTTTTATTCTCCTAATTTTGTCTAGCCTCTGTTTTTAGGTAGTCCCAACAAGGCATCACAATCAGATCCAAGGGTTCAAGTAACTGTCTTGGTTTATGGTAAAACTAACAATGTGTCATCATGATAAAGGCCTAAAAACTGTGTATTTTAGCCTCCACTCCAGGTTTTAGGGATATAGTAGGGTGTATGCTGCAGGAATATACCTGCTTCCAGGTTTTCCCACTCTCCTCTGAACAGCGTGGCAGTACTGACTGTCAGAGGCACAGTGCTGGAGGTAAGGGGTTCTCCCTGCCCATTTCATGTTACTAATGGAAACAAAGCTTCGCCAAATGAAAATATTGTTTTTAGCCAGAGCTTTCAACCTTCTTGTGTTACAATTCTCTTTGCTGACTTGCACCAAACAACCATTACCCCTTGGACCTGGAACGTGCTCTGTAATGGTCTCCAGTGATGTTGCCATATGCAAAAAAAGAACAACACTGCTGACAGGGGATGATATTTCACTTAACTTGTCATGAAAAAGATTCCTTTCCTTTCCTTTTTCCTGGAAAGAAATAGATGACTTTATATTGAACTCTTCACCATATCTACTTTTAGATTCACATAATCAGAATCACAGAATGTTTTGGGCTTGAAAGAATTTTTAAATATAATCTAACCCACCCCCCTGCCATGGACGGGGACATCTTTCAGTAAGCCAGGTTGCTTCAAGCCCCATCCAGCCTATCCTTGAACACTTCCAGGGATGGGGCAGCCACAGCTTCTCTGGGCAACTTGTGCCAAGGCCTCACCACTGTCCCAGTAAAGAATTTCTTCCTAATATCTAACCTAAGCCTACCATCTTGCATTTTAAAACTGTTGTCCCTTGTTCTGTCTTGGTAAAAAGGTATTGAAAGGACACAACGAAGTCTCCCCAGGAACTTCTCTTCTCCAGGCTGAACAACCCCAATGCTCTCAGCCTGTCTTTATAGAATAGGTGTTTCAGCCCTCTGACCATTTTTGTGGCCCTCATTTGGACTTGCTCTAACAAACCATAATCTTTCTTGTCCCCATATTTGGACACAGTGCTTCAGGAGGGCTCTCACCAGGGCAGAGAATAGGGGCAGAATCACATCCCTTGACCTACTGGCCAAGATTCTTGTGGTGCAGCCCAGGATACTTTTGGGGAAGAAGGGTCTCATCCTCCCCATTGTCTGTGCCTACGAGCTCAGGTGGAAACATTAATATTCGTTTAGAAGAATTCCACTCTGTTTGTATTGTACATTCTAAATAAAACCCATCATTTATCAGTGTTTTCAGTTTTTATGAGACCCCCCAAAAATGCCATTCTTGTTTTAAGCTCTCTCCTCTCTTTCTGTGCGTGTACCCATGCCAAAGTTCATGTGTTAAAGCAGTCACAAAGGTTTTACCTTCTAAATCGAGGTGGAAGAAAGGCACACAGTGCCTTGCTATGATCCCCATTTCACAGAGGTGGAAATGAGACTCAGGCAGATTTAGGGACTTGCCCAAGGCAAGACAGGAAACCCTCAGCATGACCAGGAATCAAACCCACATCTCTTCTGTTCTTTACCTAGGCGACTAGTGTTCCTCTAGGTAGAGAGCACAAATAAGATGGGAAGTGGTACTTTGAAGCACTTTTCTCAAAATAACGTCACTGTTATTGTTATAATTTAGCAATAGATGTTATCAATATAAAAGTAAAGCCGGTTGCAATTTGAGTTTATCCTTTGTAATGACTCACTTCTTCCATACTGCCCACCAGAAGTGAACTAATAACCAGTTATTCCCCCTGGATTTCTCAGTATGAATTGTGTCTGTGTTTCTTGCTTTTAATCTACAAGACAGATTTCCAAGCCACCCCAGCAGAGTCATATGGTAATATCAAACCCCCCATTAGACCTCTTGGTGACCTCCTGATGTAAAGGAGACTGCAGACACACATCTGACATCACCATGGTGTTCCTTGATGGTCCATTACTCTGATGAAAGACAGTCTGTGTTCAAAACTTGTACACTCCTCATGTTCATAAAGCATGTTGGATTCTTTCAGATTTGTCAATTTTGGTGGGTTTGAGCTTGCATGGTTAATTTGACTATAACTGATCATAAAATCATAGAATATCTGGAGTTGGAAGGGACAAGGAACATTGAAGTCCAACTCCTGACCCTGCACAGGACAGCTCCAAGAATACTACCATGCACCTGAGAGTGCTGTCCAAATGCTTCTTGACCTCTGTCAGGGCCGGTGCTGTGACCATTTCCCTGAGGAGCCCGTTCCACTGCCCAGCCAGCCTCTGGGTGAAGAACCTTTTCCCAATATCCAGCCTAAACCTCCCTGACACAACTTCAGGCCATTCCCTCTGGTCCTGTCACTGGTCGTCAGTGAGACTTGCAAGTGCTCTACCTGCTGGAGCAGGATCTGAAAGGCAGACACTGTGGGTCTACAGGAAGTTTGGAACCATCTGAAAATCCACTACAGGTCACAGAAAACACATTACTGAACTCTTCTGAGTGTGAACCCATGAAGCTCCAGAAAACTCCATAATTCTTCTTAAGACAGTTTTGTCTACCCAGTTTAGCCTAGTTTTTTTTTTCCTAACAACATAGTGAATGAACACACTTAGAATCATAGAATCATTTATGCTGGAAAAGAACTCTAAGATTGTCAAGTCCAATTGTTAACCCAGCACTGTCAGGTCCAACACTAAACCATGTCCCCACATGCCACATCTATGTGTCTTGAAGTTTGGCAAGCAGATCTATGTCAGAATGGGGTCAAATCACTTATTGAAACTAAAAGGACTTCTGCGATTGAATCTAACAGGATTTTTGATATTGAGTCCATTAACTCTGCTTTTTTTTTTTTTTTTTGGTTGGGGTTTTTTTTTCTTAAAAGAATGTTCAATTCCAGGTTGGGATTTTTTTTCCTTATAGCCAGTTCTTTTACACAGAGTAAGCATTTAATCATTGCTCCAAACCGGGCTGTTGCTGCTCTGAATAAAGAACTCAGTGCTTTGCTGAAATACTTAAAGTGATATCGGGTAACTAAACAATCTGTGTTGGGCTTTTCCCATTGAATAATTTGGTGTTTAGATTATACTTAATTAACTAACATACTTGGTTAACAAACACATTTGCAAAATGTCACAAGTAATATTTGTTTCAGGGATTTTATATGGTTTTCCCCTGTAAGTCTGTCTCTATTTGCACATCCTTTTTTTTTTTTTCCCAGAATTTTTAAAGCTCGTTTGTGAAAGTGCAACATTTTGCAGATCATCTCAGAGTCGCTGAAGATTTGTTGTGAGTTTTTTCCCAGAGACTGGTAAAATCACACTGGCTCCAGAGGTTCAACTTTCTGCCCCTGCTAAGGGAGGTCATCAGTAGCATGGAGTCAGCTTTGGATATCTCCCAATCAGAAACAAATAAAAGTTGGCCCACTGGGACTTTAGCTAGGCTGTATCTGCCCTTCCAATGAACACTTAAGCTTTGTAGTGTGCCTGCTTGAGAAACAGCTGTTTGTCTAACCCCTGAACTGCTCAAAACATTAATCTGAAGCATAATTTAACTCTGAGCTTCTGAATGTGGCACCAATAACTGGTTAGCATAGATTTACCAGCCTTAAAAATAATAATTTCTGAGGTTCATTTAAAAGATAGTTGTCCTTCTACCTAAGATAACTTAGAAGTGGCAATCTTTGCGGGAACATACCCAACAGAGAGCACAGTTCATAGGGTTCTAAGCAGGATGCTCCCCCTCGAAACCTTCATGTTACTGTTTGTGCCTGCTGTTTGTGAGTCAGCTGTAGAGGCAGACCCTGTTTCTTTGTTGGCCTTCTGTTTGGGGAATGTGGTTCAGCTGTGCATCACCGTATTGTCCCTCTGCCAGCTAAGAACAAAGATCCAGTCAGGAGGATGGGAAAATGCATTACTATTCTGCATGAGGAGGAGCCAAGCTTTGATCAGATCTGGATATCTTCAAGTTTCAAAGTTAGGAGACTCCTGGATTCAGTGTGGGCTCATCTTTTTCTGAACCCAGATTTAAAGCCAGGGAGTCACTGGGACCATTGATCTCTGTGAGAGAGTAGGTCTAAAAAGAGGGAAGAAATAGAGAAAATAAAAAGGAGGAGAATGAATGTTTGTGAAAAACAGTAAGTGACGTACTTTTGGCTTTTGAAATGCTGAGTGATGCAAGATCCAATATTCTCCTCTCGCTAACAGACACTTGGTTCTTGCTTCACTTCATGAGCACATACACACTTCATTCCCCAGATTGCCTCAGAGAAAAACAGCAGAAGAATAATTCACTCTTCTAAGATTTTGGCTTCTGAGAGCCATTGTTTTGCTCTTCAGTATCTAGGTCATTAAATATCTGTCCAGACGTAGCACCAGAATTTTCCAGTAGCTTGCACTCTTCAGGGTTTTGCGCCTGCATTATTAGGAGAGATCATTGAATCATAGAATAATAACAGCATGGTTTGGGTTGGAAGGAACCTTAAAGACCATTTAATTCCACCTCCTGCCATGGGCAGGGATGCCTTCCACTATCCCAGGTTGCTCCAAGACCTGTCCAACCTGGCCGTGAACACTTCCACAGATGGGGCATCCACAGCTTCACTGACCAACCTGAGTCAGAGCCTCACCACCCTCACAGTAAAGAATTTTTTCCTAATATCTAATTCAAACCTGCCCTCTTTCACTTTAAAACCATTCCCTCTTGTCCTATCACTACGTACCCTTGAAGAAAGTCTCTTTTTTTCCATCTTTCTTGTGAGCTCCCTTCATGAAATGAAAGGCCACAATTAGGTCACCCCAGATACTTTTCTTCTCCAGGCTGAACAATCCCAATTCTCTCAGCTTCTAAATGGGTGGCTTCAGGCTGGGGTGAGTCCAGGGGTTTTTTTGCCCCACTTCACATAACATGCCAGGGTCTGTTTTGCAAGAGGATCTGTTTCTTGTAGATACTGACAAATTAGTCACCTGATGTCACGCAGCCTCATAAAGCATTCAATCTGTCCAAGTAAAAACAGGCAGTGTGGGAATTATAGAACTAATCATTAAGTATTATGGCCTCACAAGGTTCTGCTGTTGGTCTTGCTGACTACCAAGAGAGACAGCTGGTCCTACTGCAGACAACGCATTTTTCAGTCGAATTCCTTCCCTATGCGTTTTCCTTTTCCTAAAGCTCTGACCCCAACAATCGAGGTGTTACGAGAGACAATTAAATTTTCCTTAAAAATGAATGCGAACAGGGCTGTCAAACTTTCTCGGTTAGAGAGAAATCTTGAAAATTTAGTGTAGATCTGGGCATATGCTTGAGCAATGCTGAAGCCTGCAAAGAGATTAAATCTCATGTTTTTCTTCTGTTATCATCAGTGTAGAAATTATGGCATTTGCAGCTCAGGAAGCATAAGAGTTAATAGGCAGTGACAGAGCTCTGGGAACTGGGCAAGTTGTGGATTGTGTTATGAACACAATCTCTGTTGCAAGGAGTTTAGAGTACAAAAAAGGTAGGATAAGATGGACATGGACAAGCCAACAAGGAATATGATGATATTATCCTTTTTTACCAGATTACTGATTTACTGACAGAACAGGCTTGAATGTTAATGAGGGATTTAATCAGAGAAGGATGTAATTTTTCAGCTGGAACCCCTTCAGTGAAACTGTAGATTTGACAACATCTATTCAGCCTGTGAATTCCTGTCAGATGAGCTAATTTATTCATTAACCAAAGCTGAAAATATCTTGGAAAAATAAAATATTTTAACATTTATGATGAACTGTCATGAATTTTTAGCTAAGATTGTTTAAAAAATGTATTTAAACAATTAGAAATCATATTAAAGCTTAGTGAAGCATTTGATCTTAAGTAAAGTTAGGCTGTGATATTTATATTTTCAGTCTCTCCTTTGCCCAAATATCCCAACATTTATGTTCTTGCTAAGCTTGATGATAACGATAAAAAGATTATGAAGAATTAATAGGAGAGCATAAAATTTCCCATTTTTACAGCAGTTTTTCACTTGACTGAGGGGAAGATGTTGTTTGAGGAGGGAAATGTGGCAGGTGAATTGTGCACATACCAAGGGGCAGCTGAAGAGTCTCAGAGACAAAGGCATAGAGGGCATTAAGAATGTTCATTGTTTTAAACTAAAAGAGGGCTGACTTAGACCATAAGTAAGGATGAAAATTTAATTATGGTGGTGGTGAAACATTGGTGCGGGTTGCCCAGAGAGTTGGTGAATGCCCCATCCTGGGAAACATTCAAAATCGGGTTGGACAGGGCTCTGAGCAACCTGATCAGGTTGAAGGTGTCCCAGCTCATTGCAGGGGGTTGCACTAGATGACCTTTAAAGGTTCTTTCAAACTCAAATTGTTCAGTGATCCCGTTTTACACAGGCCAGTTTTGTCCCTTCACTAGGCGGGTGTAGATCATGAGGAAGGCAGGAGGTGACAGGAAATCACCTGTCCCAGGTACAGTTACAGTACCCCAGTTACCCCTGGGTTCACTGTGGTTGTCTCTCATCGCCTGTCCTAATATTCTTTGTTTTCTGGACAATGCTAAGGCAGGAGATAAACTCACTCATTTGCTGCTGTAAGATATGAAGTGAAATACAGAACTAATTCCCTTGCCTGAAGTATTCCAGCCCCTTTAGGGGCAGAACTATGGCTCCCCTGTACATCCTTTGGGAACAGGCACAACCATAATCCCCCAACTCACAAAGCCAGCAACACCCCAAGGCTGATATTGTCAGCTGTGATGGTTATTAGGTGGTGAAGGGAGAGGATAAATACCTGGAGAGAGAAGATGCTTTGGTATGAAATGTCTGAGGACATGCTGTCACACTGCAGTGTCTGCAACACCCAGCTCTGCGTGGGGGAAGTGGCGTTGGGCTGTCACCAGCACTCCTGAGGCTCTCACACCTATTGAGCCTGACAGAGCTGTTTAGCCAAACTGCATCACATTCCCTGCTGCCCTCGTTTTGCTTAATCTGCATTCTTGCAGCTCAGTAATCCTCATGGGGGACTTCCTATAAATAGTGCTTTGGCAATTAAGCCCACTTTCCTTGCAAACTAAGCTTTAATTGGTATTGGCAGGTAGCTTGCACGAGTATCTCCTATGGAGGAACTAGAGGATGAAACATGTTTTAAATAATGAGGGTTTATCTTTGTGAAGAAAGGAAAGTTTATCTTAAATGCTAATGCTATTATCTAATCGAGCATCTAATGTTTTTCTATGCAGTTTGCCCCTCTGAGAGCACTACAGAGCAGAAATGTAAGCTGCAAAAATCCTGCTGTGCTCATGGAAATGTCTAAATTTCTCTCGCGCATTTTCAGGGAAACCAGGTCAAAGATTACACCTCTGCAGTATTTTTTGGCAACACACATTCATTATTTTTAATGCATTTTACTCAGATTTCAGTCAGAATTATATTCAAAGAAAACAACGAAACACAATAAAAGAATTGCCCCTCTGCCCTCAGAAAACAGGTGAATACACATCCAGGTCAATCCACTGGCCCGCTCTGATGTGCAGAGGAGATGGGGTCATCTGTTTCAGAAGCAGGTTTAGCTGTTCTGCCTCCTGTTTCACGAGCAGTTCACATTCTTAAATGACACCTGGAAATCCGAACAGGCACAGTGGAGCCTATCATAAAGGCAGAGAGGGATTTGGACTATTTGGAAGTAAATCCTGAGATTATTTTTACATGAACCTGTAAGAATGATATTGGTATGCATGTAAGTGTGCATAAACCAGCTGCTGCTCCTGCCTCCTTGCATGCTGAGTGTGCTTTGCTTCAAATCAATGTTCTTACGGGCTTCTAGGGGAGCAGGAGCAATCTAGATATACACAGAAAACCAATGCTTTTCAAACCTAAATATGGCATCTGATTATGTGAGGTTGAAATAAAACCACAGATGATACAGTCCTGTATCATACATTGTTCCCGATATGGGTCAAATTCTTTAAGGTGGTGTAAGATTTTACATAGGTATGTCTAGTTTTAATTGGGTATCAAGTCACATTAGACTCATGGAAATGAATGTGTGATACATTTCTGAAAAAATCAATAGCATGTACAAGGGGAGATGCTGCAAAAATTTATTTTTTGTATTATTAGTCTAGATCATCTGTAAAATTCATTTACATGTAGCACACACACACACACATTTTGTTCTCACTTTTTATAAATATTCAAATTTGACTTTTCCTGCTGGGAGTGTTTTCAGCAAGTGCATGGTGGGCATGTCTGGGGCTGAGGCTGAGCTTTGAATTTGTTTGTACTGAGGGAATGAATTTGTTTGTACTG
Source organism: Eulacestoma nigropectus (assembly GCA_013397775.1). NCBI lineage: Eukaryota > Metazoa > Chordata > Aves > Passeriformes > Eulacestoma > Eulacestoma nigropectus. Next base: position 1,754,582 of record VZTE01005687.1, on the reverse strand, counting down.
AGTGAATGAGTGTCCTGAACGAATACTGAGCTCAGTCCTGCTAGGAACTTCACACACCAACTAAACACTGAAAACTGAAAAAGGGTGGGTTTAGATTAGAGAATAGGAAGAAATTCTTTACTGTGATAGTGCTAAGACATTGTCACAGATTGCCCAGAGAAGCTATTGATGCCCCATCCCTGGAAGCACTGAAATATGTCAACCTTCAACTGGAAACTGCTTCAGTAAACTGCTGGAGGCCAAAAGCAACCAGCAGTTATATTTTAAGGAATATTTTGAATAGAAGTTCTCAAAGAATTCAACTCAAATTTGGAGATTTTTCAAGGAAATTGATGGCCAAATGTATTTCGGACACTATGTGCTACCTTACCCTTGTGTCTGGCACGGGGCATCTGTGAAGACACGCTTTATTCATTTAAATTTAAAACTGACCCTGGATCATAGTATCACTTGTATTTTTGGTCCAGGCATAGAGATTTTGAAAATCTTACTAGGCACTTTAGTATGTTTAAGCACATTTAAAATTAGTTAAGCTCTGTGTGCTGCTTAAAAAAAGTCAGTTGGCTTTATCCCATCTCAATTTCTAGAGAAAATAATACATGAAATATTGGGTTTTTAACCTAATTTTAAATTAAACACACTGTGATTGCATTTTGTACTTTCGTCTTACCCCAGGTACCAACATTGGCAATAATTTTTACTGCAAATTCAACTGGTAGAAACTTTTTATTTGCTTGCTTTTCTAACAACTTTTCTTTTTTTGTGTTCACATTTGTAATCTTAACAAGGGAAAAAATGCTTATAGAGAAAACATAAAGGTATAGAAAGTCACAGAAATGTAGTCAAGAAGAATAATGGGCATTAAATCAATATTTATAAACATAACAGCTAATAGAAAAGCAGGCTCATACCCATTTGTTTTAAAAATAGGTTGCTGCAAAACCATGTAAATGAATATTTAATTTAATGATGTTTTTTTCTATATCAAGTATAGTTCTCTTTATAAAAGCCCATGAACAATGACAATAATGCACAATAAATGTTAATAATTACCCATAATGGGTAATTAAAGTTTAATAATTAGTATGAAAGTCAAAATAACAAGAAAGAATCACTTGATCACATTCAAAACATTCAGTATTTGAAGGATGTTGTATAATCATTACAGCATAGGTTAATGATTGTCCATTTGAAGTCTGCACTCATTTACGTTCATGGTTATTGGAATGTAACAGTTGATAGAGCATTTCATGATAGAAAAAATTGAATATGTAAATATTATTCCAAATGTGAGTCCACTGTGATGGGGTTATCTCTGCAAATGTAGTTCTCATTGGTGGCATTCTATAAGGAGGTTGCTTTTTGAAGTGCCTTTGCAAAAATGGGTTTAATTTAGTGGAGTTCAGGTCAATATGCTGCACAGAAATTGAGAGATTTTGTGTATGTAAACACTGCTCAGCTGAACCAAATGCATTTAGTCTAAAATACCCCGCTACCCTGCAGCTGAGGGTCTGGATCACATTTTCCAATAGTTTGCAGAATTAGAGTTGTATAATCTTCTGCAATATATTTTGGGGTTCTGACATACGCCAAACCAAAGAAGAGAAATAATTTATCAAAAATATACTTTGGCTCATCAGACTCTAATTTTTAGACAAGGAGCAGAAGACAACCAAAATACATCTCCTATGGGATAACATGCTGACATTTCAAAATGTACCCAGTTCTTTTTGAGGTCTTCTGTTTGGTTTTGTTTAGGTGATTTTTTGTGTATTTTTCTGATGAAATAGTTTTTTAAAACACACTGCAAAAGGAGTAAACTTATTCTTAATAAAACACCTCCATTTTTCTGAACGTTATAAGTTTTTGTTATTTATTTATTTAAAGGATATATTTTTAATCCCCATTTCCAGGAACTTTTGTTAACAATAAAAGTCCTCCACGTCTTCCAAGTTTTGAACACTCTGGCCTTCTAAGTTTTGAACACACTGAGCTACTTCCATCTTCTTTTATTCAGGATGAGATTTGTGGTCAGCTTGACAAGCCACCTAAACTGCATGTTCCTCTGTTGTTTTTTTTGGTCTCTTTCCCTTTTCTTTTTGGTTGAGTTTCAGCAAACTCAGTTTACTGATCCTGTTGTCTGTGCCTCTGCATGGAAAATCAGGAAGAATTATTCTGCACAAATACAGCAGCATATTGCAGTATTTTTATATTGGGATAATACAAGGGGACTGACTATTGTCAGGAACTTGTCACATGTCAATCCCTGTCTCTAAGACAGGGAAAGTGAAGCAAGGAGCACAGATGAACAAGAAAATTACTAAACAAGGAAAGCTGTTTCTGAAGCAATATAATTATTTGGAGTAGTGACCAATCTGCCTTTTCATTGCTTCATGCCCTCTGGGGCTATTGGTGGTCAAGCTGTTTTGCAATGGGTTTATCTTTCCCATTTCATAAATGAGGAAAATGAGACCAACTTGCTGGAGAAGGCAAAACAAGCCTGGGGAACTGCCACGATGTGAAATACTTGTGGAAAAAAAAAATCTAAGGTGAGAGGAGAGGGAGAGGCTTCAAGAGAGTTGCAGTCTCCATTTCCAACACTATAGAGGGAAATTCCAGCACCAATGAAGGGAAACTCCAGCATGACTGCACGGCACACTTGCCTCTACCTGCTGACCTACAGGCAGCCCCAACATTGTCCCACTAGTATTCCAGCCAATCTCAAATAATAATTCCCCATATCCACCACCTAGGGGTACAGAATCCTGGAATCATAGTTGGTAAGGTTGGAATCATCAAGTCTCTAGGATCATGAAGTCCAGCTGTCAACCCAGCACCACCACCATGCCCACCACTGAACTGTGTCCTCAAGTGCCACATCCACACATTCCTTGAACACTTCCAGGCATGCTGACTCCATCACTTCCCTGGGTGGCGTGCTCCAAGGCTTGACTACCCTTTTGCAAGACATGGCATGGCCTCACTGACTGTGGAATAGGTGTTCTCCTGTGGTTGAGCAGGAAAAATTCTTGATCCTTTTGGGAATATATCATTTTCTATCTTGTACAGAGATGCAGAAGGCAAGTGGATCTGGGAGTTTTCCAGGAGGAAAACAAAATGAAATCTGCTCTAGTATGTAAGAACACCACCCATCCCCACATACTTTGGTTTAAGTAAAACATGCAATAGAGGAAAAAGACTGAGGAATTCTGTGCAAGTGAGTGAAATTAGCTTTTTCCTAAAATGGAGAATTAGAATGTTTCATGAAATTAATGGAAAGAGGATCTTAGAAAGAATAAAGAGGGGCCTGGATAAATTAAAGATTTTATCTGAAACCAAACTGGAGTAATTGACTAAATTAACTTGTCTTAAAGAGACATGTACTGAGACATTGCAAAATAAAGAAAAGATAAAAGGAAATTAGAGAATGTAATATGGCATATAAACAGTACTAGCAAAAAAAAACTGAAGGGAAAAGTAAGAATGCTAGTGTCAAAGGGGAAGAAGAAAGATTTTACATGCATAAAAGTGACTAAATGTGCCATTTTATTTTTCAACAAGAAATATAACAAATCTTTCTGCTGCTTCCTTAAAAAGAAAATAAGAACTCAGTATTCAAATGATATATCTCAAGGAGCTGTCTACAAAAAACTACACTTCAAAGTCATCTCAGGTTTTCTTTATTTAATTATTAAAATTTTAAGAAATCATGGGAAGGCCCTGAGCAGAGATCAAAATTTGATTTTTCCTACTTATTTGTAGAATAAGCCAAGACAAACATCATAATATGTTTTTCTTTAATTTGGCCAGTATCTAGAATTAATCTTGAGCAATATATTTTTGATCAATGCAATGATATATATTAAAAAAAAAATCTCTGAGCTTTTTAAAGATACTTTTCATTTGTTAAGGCAGCTACCACAAACCTGTTAAAGCAGTAGAAACCCTTCAGTGTGCTATGTTAGCAGAACACAAATCCAGTGCCCTCAGTTTAGGAAATATTACTATGAAGGAATAATGTTAACGATGCAAAGCCTCTGCATAAACCAAGCAAAGCTTTTTGCACAACTCCTTCTTCATTCCTGATCAGAATATTAAATTAAGATTGCATTAAGAAATGAAGAAAAAGTGGTTTTGTTAATCTTGCAGACTTCCCTTCAAAGCTTTTTTTCTATTTCTTCTCTATAGCATAGATTAGCCATTATTATTATTATCATCATCATCAATGTCAATACCAATATTATTAGTAATACTATTACGATTTAAAATAAAATTTGCAATTAGCAGCCCAAATCAGAGGCTGAACACACTGGATTAAATATTACATATATACATATATTAACACACATGCACGCATGTACATTCACATACAGAAATGTGTAAAGACTTTCTCATGAGGCAGTGAGTTTACAGCAATGGCAATTTCTTCTCTTTAAGGACTGAGTTCTGGAGGGAATGACAAAGAAAATATAGTTCCTTTTCCACGAAACTGGGGAGAAGAGTGAGTAGGATCCATCTCTACAGCAGGGGAAGTGCAAGACAGAAGCCAAAAAACCTCGTGGTACTCTCATCTTTGGCAAGAGATAAGTGGTGATGCTGGAATCACAACATATTTTTACTCTACGTTTGACAAGGGCACACTTTGTACTTATACACTCAGCCTTCCTGTTAATCTCAACTCTTACCAAAATCAAAGCCTCAATAGCATGGCAAGTGTTCAAGGCCAGGTTGGATGGGGCCCCAGGCAATGTGATCAAGTGAAAAATGTCCCTGTCCATGGCAGGGGGGCTGGAACTAAACGGTCTTTTAGGTCCCTTCCAACCCTAACCGTTCTATGTTTCTATGATTCTATGGTTAGCTTTTCTTAATTGCAATGAGATTTCAGCAATTCTCACTCATAACAGCTTTAATTTGAGAGACTAACTTCCTCCCTTTTTCAATTTGTTTTTTGTTGTGTTTTGTTCTAGTTTGGTTTCAGATTTTTTTGAGTGGGAATAGGGAATCTCTATAACGTTTATGTGTATCTTTCACAGTACATCCCTCAAAATATTTATTCAACAAAGGCTTAGATCTTGCAAGAATACTGACTTTCTGGTAAATTACCCAAGGTCACTAAGAGAAGACCGTGGACATAAGTCCTCCCATTCAAAGGAAAGATCTTGTTAGTTAGAAATGTAAAATTTAATAAGGGAATGAAATCTTACATGTAGGTGAACCCCAGGAAAACATAAATGCCCGCAGACACCAAAGTAGTAAAGATGCCACTGAGTAGTGGAGTAGTAAAGATGGGGAATGGAGGCATGACTCTCAGAAGGATTTAAAGACCTTTTTCAATGAAATGAATGGCTTTCAAGCCAATGACTGAGCCACCGGTGTCCTATTCAAAGCCCTGTGACAAGGGAGGGACTCCAACCCACTTTTCCCAAGCCCCCAGCCACCCCTCCTGTAACTGGATGAGCTTTTTTTGCTGCCTCTTTTCACAACATCACCATGACAACAGTGACTGCTCTCTTTTTGGCTGGTGCTCAGTGTGCATATTGATGGTGATCAACAATGGAGGTACTACCACGATGAGTAAATAGATTAGACCCATGTGTTACCCTATGGTCAACACGCACAATGAGCAGATCTGTAGCCCTCAGATCACTGTTGTTATTCCTCCTCCCGAGTTCTGCAGTGTCCTTTCCACTGACACGTAAGCTAGCATTTGACGATAGTATTATTTACATTTTTAATTACTTTGTGTGTACTGGGTATTTACTCTGAGCACAAGTGGCGAGCTGTTTGGGAGCTAGTGTTTCTGCAGCGCTGCTAATTAATTGATGATAAATAAGTAAATAAAGAGCCCAGCAAAAGCAAAAGGAAAGACTATAGTCTGCTGGTTTCCTTTCCAGAAAACTCTATCCTCCCTAGTTTTTTTTCTTTTTTTTTCCCCGTTATCATTCACCTTTTAACTGAAACAAGCTTGCCGTTTGGATGCCAAATCCTCCCCTATAAGCAACGAATGGCACTGAAAACAGGTTTAAATGCTTTTTTATTTATTTTCTTTGTATCCTGTAGTGGGATGATGGGTCCTTGGGTTACTCTAAAATTCATAACACACACAATCCCTGATAAGTCAGGTCTGGCAAATCTTCCCTAGGTACCATCATTTGAAATTTAACTCAAGAATAATGAAGGAGAATAATTGTGAACACAGAGAAGGAGCTGGGATGAAAACAGAGCAAGAGCTCCCCTGCTTAATTTTTATTGAGAATGAAAGAATATTTCACCCTCTTCTCCATAACTAGCAATCACGCTGCACAGATAGGAAACAGTTTATTAAAGTGCAACCACAGGAGTTGGACTTTCAAATGCTACACTTGCAGCTGTTGAATGTTTCCCAAGAACACCTCACTGAGTAAATTCTGGCCACTTTCATTATGTGACTAAGGCTTTCTTTAGCCTACCAGCACAGAGCAAAAATCATGTTCATTTGCTTAGTTCTCCTGCGTTTAAAAATCTGGTCAAGATAAAACAAGCTATACATTATAACATACATTTAAATATGAGTTGACCCAATGAGTGTTTTAAGAGGAGTGGATATCTGGTTTGTGTTCATTAACAGATGGAGTTATCCAGGAAAGGCCAAATTTGGCAGCTGAATTATGTAGCAAACCTGGGCTTTCTAGATCTGTTGATGGTTTTACAACCGCTTTGCCTAGATGGGAGCAATTATGCAAAGGGCAGGTCCAGGCAATGGAGACCATGCCAATGAGTCTGTAGCCTCACTGAAGGAATAACATAACCTCTGAAAGCCTTAGACATGCAAAAGGACTGCTGAAAAAAAGGAGGCAATTCTATAATAAGCTGCTGTGTACATGCATGGGCTGGACTCTGTGGAGGATCTACAGAAAAATGAGACCTGAGAAGGTCCCAGTGCTCCAGCCCCAGGTTCCCACCTGCCCAACACGTGGTGTGAATCGACAGGGGAGTGATCACAAGGTTTTTTTTCCTGTCTTCATGATAGCTACATCCAGAGCACAAAAGACAAAGCACACGTGTCTGTGCTTCATTATGTTCCTCTTAATTCATAAAGGACAACCCATTAAGGGAACTTGGGCATCATGATGCCAAAGAGTATGGTGGCCAAATTTCATGTAGCTACCTGCAAGCTGGATTTCTAATTGCCTGTCAATAGAGGCAACAAAATCCATCATATTCAGCAAAAACTTGCCTAATTCTGCCAGAAAGAAATGGCTGAGATGAAAGTTTATTTATTTCCTACACATTCCTGAGAGTTTCAAGCCTTCCAGCTCTGAAGCTGTACATCCCAGGACATTTCTAAATTAGATACTCAGAACTTTTCTTTCCAAAGGTATGTGAAATAAATGCATGAATCTTTTCAAAAAACTTCAAAATAGGGTCTATTTATGGAAAAAGCAGAAATCTTAGCTGAATCTCTTAACTCTTTGGAACTGCTTTAACCCATATTCAGCACCTTTTTGATAAGTGTCCTGGGTGGTGAAGCACAGGGGGAAGTTGCCATAACCTTTCTGGTCAAGTTTATTTTGCTCTGCACGAATTTCCACCAGTTCAGTTGAAGGAAAAGCACATTTTAACACAGATCTACAGTTTAATAACTGAAGAGACTCGAGTTCCCACTGCATTGAATACTTAATAGTTTACATTGAAATATTTAGCGGCCTCTAGGCTAGAATCCAAACTCCCCCTCCCCACAAGCCAGGTGAGTGCCTGAAATAGGTTATGAAGCAGCCCAGTGACACATCAAGATCTCTGTATAGCCAAGATCCCCATGCAATATGTACCTTGGAGAGACAAGGAGGGGAGGAACTCCAGGAGTAGCTCATATGCACATAGGAACTGCAGCTTTCCTTCTGTGCTTTGATGCACTTTTATTTTGGGCTGAAGGATTACTGAATTATTCCCTGCAAATTGGAATAGCCTTAGCAAAGAGGCTTGAGGTCATCCATGCCCCTAGAAATCCTCGAGAAACTTATATTGCAGTTAGCTTGAAATCAATCGTAATTGAATAATCACACCACACTCCCAGGACAATGATGTGAGCTACAGGAGGAGATCCTCTGTGTCTTGCAAGAGGTGTGAACCCTCTGAAAGGAGGAACACCTGAGACTTCCTGGTTCAGGTGTTACACCTGTTAAATGAGGGATTAGGGGGCCTATGAGAAGATAAGGACAAACTTTTTAACAGGCTCTATCTTGACAGGACAAGAGAGAATGGTTTGAAAGAAATAGGGTCAATTTAGATTAGCTACGGGGAAGACGCTTTTTACAAAGGTGGTGGTAAACACTGGCAGAGGTTGCCCAGAGAGGTGGTGGAGGGGCACCATCCCTGGAAACTTTAAGGGCCAGGTTGGATGTAACTCTAAGATACCTGATCTAGTTGAAGATGTCCCCGCTAATTCCCCAGGTCACCTTTAACAGCCCTCCCAACTCAAACCGTTCTGTGATTCCATGAGTCTCTAATGTCAAGTGGGGACAGAAATGAATGTAAGTCATTAACAGTGGGGCACGCTCTAGCTGGGGAGTCCTTATACAAAATGGGACTGCAGTACCTACCCCTAATTTAGCAGTTATGCTTTGTGCTTTGACATGGCCTCACAGATGGACTCCTGTCAGCAAGTAGGAAAACATGTAATTTATATTTACCTTCCTGGGTTAGGAATGGCAGACAAGCCAAACTCCAAAGTCTTGGTGAGGTGGTGCTTCTAAGCACCTGTGGATGCAGGAGAACATTATTTCTAGGTGGCAGCAGCATCAGGCAAGCTGACACGCTGCTGAAGTTACTTATGAATCACTTGACAGAGATGTTCCAGCAGTGTTCATGGCAGGAACAGATTCTTGCTGTCAAGAAATATCTGCCCTGTCCATGCAGGAGCAATAATCAGTTTGAAAGGCTGTTGATGAGACACTGAGGTTTCAAGTTTAGCAAGGTACAAGAAAGATTAAATTTCTGGATTTCTATTTTTATTCCTGGATCTCAGCACTGAGATTTAGGTTATTAAATCTGATTCTGAGTTTTCATTTAAAGGAAAACAACAACAAGGACAACAAAAAAAACACACCCACACATTGAGGAAAATAAAAGCAAAACAAAGAGATGGAGTGACACTCCAATTACTGGAATGTAACCAGATGAAACCGTGTGATCCTATGCAGGGAATATTTGCTGCTGTTTGCTCCTTAGTTAATTAATTATTGCTGGCAAGTTGTGTAGGGTGTGGGCCTGTTCTTGGCTGCTTTACTCTATGTTTGATGCTGAGGCCAGGGGAACTCCAGAGGGTATTGTAAAAATTCCTCGCCTTGGGAGTGAAATAGAGAAAAAAACTCTGCATGCTCACTGTTGTTGTTGTTGTTGTTTCAAATCCTGTCCCCCATGGTAATTTTATGATGATCCTTGATACTCTAAAGCCACCAAAGATGGACGCTGCAAGTTTTGGCCATCTTAAAGGTGTTAGGGAAAAGTTACAGTGTAAAAAGGGAGGAAGGAAAGCTAGAACAGGAGATAGGACGCCTGTATGGGCCGTAGCACATCTGGGCTTCATTCCCTGATTTGTTGTAAAATGTCACTATGACCTCAGTCAAATCACTTAGGGATGGGCTATTAAAGGGATTTACATACCTAAATCCACCATGACATTTTCAAAGTTGGAGCTCAGGCACTGCCTTGTCTTTCTCCTTCCTGCTGGTGCATAAAACTCCTGGGGATGGTTAAACCTACCTTCCTGCTGGAGGCTGTGAGGCTTGAGACAAGCTTCCCCTGCCACGTCCCTGCTCGTTGCTTTTCCTTGTCTTCATGTAATTTGCACTGATATGGGACCGTCAGTAAAACTGGGTCAAGCAATCAATTCTGCTGGAAAATAAGCAGTCAAAATGTCACCATAAGCGATGAAAAAATGACTAAAATGGATAAAATATGATTGTTCACTGTGTAACCCACAATTATGTGATAAAAAAGAATGAGGCTGGGTAGGGGCAAGAAATAAAAATGGGAACATGAAAGGTAAGACTTGATCTTTCACTAACAAAAATAGTTTGTTTTACTTTAATTTTTACAAATTAATTTTTGCGCTGCTAATGTAGTGATTGAAAATGCATTTCAAGTCTACTATGCTCCAAGAATAGAAGACAGATACAGACAAATATATGTATGGTCTGACAATTAATTCCCCTTATACTCAATATATGAAAAAAAGTGGGGTAAATAACTATACCACAATCACAAAATAGCTGGCATATTTCATGATAATTGAGGAAAAGCTGAATAATTTACAATAAAGTCACAACAACCCCAACAAAGTTTGAAAACAAGTTTTGCCTTCCTGGATGAAAATTACAGCTTATCAAAACTTTGGATTTGTTTTATTTCCTACTCAAACCCCTTCAATACACATTATTTAGTAAAAATCATCCCTTTTCTGACTTTAACTAATAGCAAAACAGGTTTAAGTATGCTCAGGATAGTTTTTTTTAAAAGTGCAATAACTATCCATTTAGGCACAGTTCCATTAATTAAACATATGAATTTAATGTAGCTAATTTATGCAAGTTTGGGCTCAGACTCACAAGTGGTTATCATTGCATAGTAAGTTACTTGACCTATGATTTAACTGTCCCTGAATGTGATTTTAAAATGTAATAGGTGAAAATTACAGCAAAAAGGCAAAATTTGGCTTAATGCAGGGAAGAGAATTCTGGCAATTTGGCTTTATATTTCAGTAAAAATAAAAATGATGCATATGTGAAATGAGTGCATTGCCTTTTTTTTAAGAAAAGCATATCCTTTATGTTCTAGCAGGAGGTACAAGAGATTTGCTGTCTTTTTAGGGGAAATTACAGCCAAACATAAGTTAGGGGGACTTGTTTCCTGTTTGATATTTTTCCCCCGCATTAAAGGTTTAGTTAAATTGGAAAAAGTTTCTCCATAAAACTAAAAAAACCCTAGCAAAAACAAAATGATATTTTAAAATCCATTTAGCAAAAACTTTCTGCAAAGTTTCTTAAAATGGCAATTGAAATTTTGCTTTTACTGACTGGAACCAGATGCCTGCTAAGTCAATAACTGAAGACCTCATGTTTTGTTTAAAAAAAAAAAAAAATTGAGAAAAAGGGTCTGAGGGGGAAAAAGTCTGTGGGAAAACTTAGACAAAGCAAATTGCTTTTCAATTTCTTCTCTGCAAAACACAAACCAACTCAACACTTAAGATTTTCTATTATTTCTTCACCTTCCCATTTTTTACCCCCTCCGATATAACTATTGAAAATCGATGGCTCCTCATTGACTGAGGTAGGTGAAACCATCCCATATATTCCTCCCTGACGCAGGAAAGGGGGATGTAATGTACAAGACTGCAACTAACTTTCATTACTGAGTGCCTGATGTCCATAAACAGATTGCAGCTGAGCTGGCTACTTGTTTGAAATCTTGATTCTGCAATACTTGACCAGAATGTAAAGATTATGACCAAATAAAGATTTTGTTTCTCATCCTCAGTCAGTTGACATTGGTTAGAGCTACAAAAGTTACTTGAAAACAGGCAGTGACTGCTGACTCAGAGGTTACACTGCACTCTGACAGCATGCAATTAGTTGCAGTTGGTCATAATACAGGTTTCTTGTCTACTCGTGGTCAAGGATGTCTCCTGTAGTAACCCAAAAGCTTTGAAGCCTCATCTGGAGAGCAAAATCCCCAAGGGAAAGGTCACAATTTAAGAGAAGCAACAATATTCTGATAAACAGGATACAGGAATTTTAGAAACTTCAAGACTTTTTTTTCTTCCTTCCTTTCCGGCCCACACAGGTATTGCTCGAGGCATCAGTCCTAGAAAAATTAGGCTACTGTAAGATTTATTGGCTGAGTGCGGAGTTTACATTACATTTTCTCTCATCACTTTCTCCTGGGGTAATTGCCTATGCATGCACAGTCCTGGCTGCAAACAGTGTGGTCTGATTCTTGGGTGGCTCATTTTGGGGCTCATCCAGCTAAAAGTTGATATCACCCACGAGCAGCTGAGTCCTTTAAAAGGACTCAGAAGTTTGGGACTTTGCAGGAAGATAACATAGTTCTTTAGAGGAGAAGCCCCTCATTACAGGGCTTTTGCAAACATTGTCTCTCAGTTATTAATTTCCTACAACTGTTGTTTTCCTTCAAGTCTGATTTTTTTTTTTACTGTAATTTTCTTTCATCAGCGGCCACTGTAATTGATATAAAATACCTATAAACGTAGTTCTAGTTGTGAAATTTGTGGTTAAATCATTGTGTGAGTTTTTCTTTCTTAATTTTATACATCCGGTGGGCCTAGAAAATCTGTCACACTGTTCACAAAACTGTCTTAGTTGTAATAAGCCCAGTAAATGCTCAATTTCAGCTAGAAACAATGAAATCAAGTTTGCAGAAGTGTCACTGACTGGGAAAACCAGCCAATTAATTCTCCACACCGCACCCCAAAGAGCTGGACTCAATGACCCTTGTGAGTCCCTTTCTACTCAGGATATTTTATAATTCTGTGACTCCAAGAGGCAAAACCTTGCTTGCAGGTACAAATTACAGCACTCATAGAACATCTGTGGGTCTTTCTACTCAACGTTATGGTTGGGCAGGGATAAAGATCTGACACTGCACAACAATACATCCCAAGCCTCTGTAGAGAGGATGTTACAGTGAAAATATTTTATGAGCTCTAAGAGCTCATGATTATGAGCCTTACAGCAGTGGCTGAAGAAATCCTACATGTTCTTTAAACTAGGCTAAGCACCTCTGTGTTCTCATCTCTTTTGTATTATCATTCTGTCTTTGAATTTTGCCTGAGAATGCCTAAATATAAATACTAGTGGGAAAAAAAAAAACAAAAAAAAAACCAACAAACTAGCTAAGTCTTGGCTGGTAAAACCAGAGCCAGACCTGAGAGTTTGACCCACGATGAAGAGTCTCAGCATTTTTGCTCATTTCCAATACTGAAGTGTGATGCAGAGAAAGGTGAAACCCAAATAATTTCCTTTTGTAAAAATTACAGTCCTGTAAAGCTACAATAATGTGCCTGAAACAGCAAGAAGAAAGGTGGGCCATGCTGCTTCAAAGCTCGGCTGTATTATTCTTATTGGTTCCTTGGAAAATATTTCATGACACATGAACCTCCTGAACAGTAGAAAGACATCCAGCTTTGAAATAATAACTGGGGGAAGAGGGTAAACCGAGCCATATTTTTTCAAGCATTCCAGGTGCCCTCTGCAATTGGTGACCTAGTCAACTATGAGAAACAATGCAATCCCAGGGGCCTGCCGCCAAAAAGATCCACAGCCACTAAATGCATTAAGACATTAATGTCTACTTTGGGATCAGTTCTCAACTTAACAGGTTAACCTCTGGCCCACGAGGGAATAAGCAGCAAACAAGATTTAGCCAAAGCTTGTACTCATAGGGTAATTGATAGCTGCAGCCCACCCATCTGATACATTTTTTTGATGGAGATAATTTTCCTCTCATAAGGGAACTATCCATAGAAATAATTTAAGTTGACATCTCAACACTAAATCAAAATGCTGTGGTCTGGCATAGGTAGTGCTAGATGATCTGAGTCTTTCCAGCTTAAGGACAGAGGGGAAGGCAGGAGGGAGAGAGAAAGAAACCTTGGCTTATTATTTTGGTCATTTTTTGGGAGCAAAGTTTCCATTTGACTGGCAAATAAATCAGCTTTTCTTTGGAATAAGGAATCACTCTTTATGCCTTTCAAAATAGTTGCGTTTTAGATCTCAACAAAATGAGTCTTTGTGTTGCATTTTTGGGTGAGTGTTTTTGATGTTTGTTTTTTTTTCTTTTTGAAAAAAAGAGTTATTCTGCTGAAGTGTAGGGAACTGTTAATTGATTTTTAATACATTAATGTAAGTAAAATTTGCCTGTAGAGGAGATAACATTGATATGAACCTTTGATATTAGCATTATTTCTTCTTCTCTTCTCTTGCCTTTTGTGTTTTGCAAGAGGAATTCTAAAAGGTCTGGTTTTATTTCCCTTCTTTGTCCCAAAACTGTGTGAAAAATATCAAAGTACATCAAATATCCAGCACTTCCTTAATATTCTCACATTTTCTATACAGAATAGTAGCACAACCTTTGGAGAATACATAGGAGCAGCAAGAAGCTTGCAGCAAATGGTGCTGGTACTGCTGGAGATCGAAGCCGAATGTCAATCCATCTGTTGCTCTGACAGCAAGAGAAAGTTCTTTCATCTGTTGAAATATTTGACATCTTTATTTACGAAATCAGCTGTTATACTCTAATTTAGAAGCTGGCTATGGTGTAAGAGTGCATGTTTTTATTCTGATTCCATAGTATTATTAAGAATTTATCTTGCTGATTAAGGCAGAAAGTCATTCCATACGAGACAGAGCTCTCTACAAGACATGACAACAGCACAATTTCAGTCTTCCAGGACACAATCCTTTGTGTTAAATATTCCCAATACATGTATATATTGTCCTACCTGAAAGCTCATTGTATAACCACAAAAAGACTTTGAATTTCAGGAAATTAATTAATTATTAAATTAAGCAATGCAATGGAGTTTTTCCTCCCTGAGCAGCAGAAGCGACTGTCCAGGTACTTATGTCAAAGCAATATACAGTTTATGAATATGGCAAAGCTTCGTGTTGTGACATGTCAAAAATAATTGAACAAATTAGACAAGTGGCAATTGTAGAAATTGAATAGAAGCTGTATATTTAACATATTTTCCTCATAATATTTTGTGTTTTTTCATGGTTCCTTTGGTTTGGCCAATGTTACAAGGTCTTTCAACCTACAATAAAGCAGAAAACTAAAAGCAAAAAAAACAAACCATAAAACCAGAGCGGTTGGTTGCTGAACAGAAAATATCTAAGTAGTTATTTGGCAAAATAGATTTCGGACTGACTTGTGCCGGCTGGTAATTGTTATATTGTGAACCAGAAAACTATGTACTTGAAATATGATTTATACTATGAGAAAAGCCTTAAAAAACTCCTAAAGGCTGAAATTTCCTAAAGTATATGTGTTTAGGGAGCAGCAGGTAAACTATTTTAGACTAGGAAATTTTAGAGCATTGTATGCACTTACCTTTCTTAAAGCAAAACACCAGCAGTCAGTTGAAATTGAAATACATTTTGAAAGTCTAAATATCATTTTGTTTCAGCACAACAAATAATGAAAAAACAGATGTGAGTTTCCACTTTTAAAAGCTGTAAGGATTAGTTTAGGGATATCAGTTTATTGCCATCTTTTCTCCTGAAAAAAAAAACCAAACAACTCAAATTCAAACAAAATCAAAACTGAAATGTATATAATTCTTATCCTGCTCTATTCAGGTGAAAAATTATCAATTGGAAGGTGAAGGATCTTGATCGCAGAAAATGACTTGAATTACCATTTTTAAAATGAATTATTTACAACATTTTGTTTTGAGTCATTTTGTTTTTGTTGTGTAGCTTTCAGTCAGGTCTGTTGATCATTATACTGTTCCCTCGGGTACAAATAAATCTCACGTAATGAAGGTTTTCCCTTATTGCTGAAAGCTTTAGTCCCTGTTTTATTTCCCTTCACAGAGTAACCATACTACTATCTATAGTAAATTACTGTGACCCATTTGCATCCTTTTCTTAACCTAGGGGTGATTTTACTGGCCTCTTGGGTGGGTGACACTGATTTACTCCATCATTTCTTTTGGATAGAGGTCAACAGTTTAAGAAGCTTTGGGACAAGGCTGAAGTTTGAAGTAACTTTATATAGCTGAAAATTAAAAAATTTCAACTAGATCTCAACAGCCCTCTGATAAAGTTCTTTTCCATGTAAAAGGCAACCTTAGTGTCATCTTCAATCTCATGAAAATCAGGGCCACATCCTTACCCGACTGCAAATTTTTCACATCCTCTTGAGGTTCAGTGATTTATATCATTTTATGTAGTGCAGCTGGTGATACACATTTTATTTCCATTCCCATAAAGCAGAAAAAGAGGACATAAAAGGATGAGAATCTGTCCCTCTAAAAACACACTAACCATGGTCATCATGGGAGTGGGCTGGTTTGTAGTCTTTTATCATGGCCAACATATTTGAAAGGAAATTCTGCTTTGTGTTGCCACTTTAAACTTTCTTCTTTTTTTTTTCTTTTTTTTTTTTACAGCACAGACTTCAAAATGCCTCTTTGAAACAACTGAAGAGTGAACTTTAATTCATGTTTTTTAAACAAAGGTTATATGAGACTTACAGAAGCCTCACAAAGGAAAAATATCAGCAAGAATTGCACATTACGTTTAGAGTGCTACTGACTTTCAAATTTCTCTACAGGTATTATTTCCCATGAATAGGAACAAAGAGCAAAAACAGTTAAAAAAGCATATTCAAATGTGCGCATAAAAAGGCATGGTAAATGAATACTGTTTAGTTTGCTGACATAATTACTGGAATGTAATTTTTATGAGTCGTAGAAATCTTGGCATTTTCACTGAACCAGATAATTAGACTCTGAATAGAACAGGGTCAGAATAATTAATACATCAAAACTAGATGAACTTTTTCTAATTATTTTTATTTAATCTCTATTATAATTATTGTTATACTCTGCTGAGCATGATTGCCTTATGTTCATAGATTTGAATGCTGTCTTATAGTTGCATCCTGGGACTTTGTGGAATATTAACAAACCGTGGCCTGGAGAAATTAGAATGGTGTCGTTTCATGATGGAATTCTAAATTGGAATTTTTCTATTTTTCTATGTAGTTGCACAAATTTTGCTTCACTATCATTTAAAAAATGAATTTAAAAACAAAGTATTTTAGTTTATTTATTTTTACATTAAAGGGGAGCTTCTCCTGAAGTTAAAAGCCAGCTCTTAAAATGCACCTCCCTCCTCCTCTCTTCTGACTCCTGCAACTTTTTTTCAGATCTCATCATTTTTCCTTTTAATTAGATTTTTTTTTCTGATTGCATAGTTTCTCCGCAAGCTTTTGAAACATCAAAGTTAAGGCCAGACTCCACCGACTGAATTCAAACAATCACTCAGAAGCATGGAGAATAAGGAGTGCTTCTATAGTGAATGTTGATGTAATTGAAGGCATGTGAGAGATTTTAGTCTGCATCTTATTTTTTTTTCTTTCTTTGAGAAGTGCAAGCATTAAATATAACCACTACAAAGTCCATCAGGGGAAGAGATTCAACAAGCTCTCTGACGTCAGGTCTGTTGGACAGGGTCTAGGGGTTGCTTTGATGACTTAAATATATGTCTATTCTCTATTATACAGCATTTGCTATGTCTAAGCAACAGAACACATGCAGCTGTAACACAAGTCTCAATTATAAAGTCTTCCCCTTTGCTTTAGGTGGTAATGGTTTATTAACTTGGTGCAAAAGGCTGCATCTTCAATTTTGGTTAACTTTGGTAGCCCACCAGGGTTTTTTCTTCAATACTTAAATTATGTGTCCCATGTGTGCCCAGAAGCTCTAAAGTCATTGCACACTTACACTGACATAATCATAAATAGAAATAAGAGATATATTCACTTTTGGATTTAGAAATTTTCACTAGAATTGCCTGTGGAGAGGCTTCTTTGAAAAAATTAGGGTTAAAAAAAAGACCTATTGGCCTTTACTTTCTAATACTTTCTGTATACTATTACCTTTTATCATCATGGACAGAAGGTGTTAAGCAGATGGAATGGTCTGTAAAAGGTATTCATTTTTTTTTTAACTTCAAAAAGTAATTTCATAAACACTGTGTTTAACCCAGCCCTGTTATATTGGATCTGCACACCAACTCTTAACTAAATCTCTACTTCTTCTATCCCACACATGATCTCCAGGGGAGCAAAGACAATATATTTCCTCAGCTTTCTCTAGCTCAAGTTTGTTTTCTTTTTTTTAAAGCAAAGCAACCTACTTTTCATTCTTCACCCACTCCTTGTCTCTAAACATGAATCCCAGCCCTTGTCAGATTACTTTACAATGAGCAGAGATACCTAAAAAGATAAGTGACCATCTTCCCTTTAAGGGATGCCCAAGATGACAACATTTTCTGCACCGAGAAGATCTGACTAATCTCTGTACGATTTCATAACTGATAGTCAGTACTCTGGGAAAGGAACCTGGCCTCATTTCCAAAGCAACCCTCATTCATTTAATGTCCTCACTGGTAGATCTCCAGCATACACAACCCAGCTCCCAGGAGAAAGAATGTGGACAGCTGGAACTGGGAAAAGGGATAATGAGCAGACAACAAGACCAGGCTGAGTTGCATGCTAATTACACAGTAGTCCAGACTCTGTATCACAAAATCATAGAATGATTTGGCTTGGAAGGGACTTTCAAGACCATCCCAACACCCCTGCCATGAACAGGGACACCATCCACTAGACCAGGTTGCTGAGGACCGCGTCCAACCTGGCCTTGGACACTTCCAGGGACAGAGCATATCCTTCTCTAGCAGAGAGAAGTGGAAGAACACAGTGTACTTTGTCACCAGACCCTTGCAGGTTAATTAGGCAGATGCTGTTATCCAAATGTACATAGTATGTTCTGTCATGGGAACCCCCTGGAAGAGGCTGGGCTGTCTTGAGGAACCATTCACTAAAATCTTCCTCCTAAATCACCTTAGGGCAGTCATTGTAATCGAGTTCTAATGTTTTCTTACAAATAAAATAAAGTCTTTCCCCATCTTATTCTGTTAGAATCACAACGGTGAGGGCCCAGATTTCACCGAAATTGAACACAACCTGCTAGAAATGATGGCAGAGTCATGTGAGTGCTGATGGAGCCTTGTGAGGACAACACTGAAAGGATATCATTCAAAATTATCATAGATGAGTACCTGACCTACATTATTTTGTTCATCTCTATACCTCCAAATCTTCAATAGACTAAGTCCTGAAAATGGTCATCTACATGGCTAATCTTCTGGAGTTAAATTATTTATCATAAGTGTATCTTCCTCTGATGCTAGAGGCTGAATAAAATCTACCTACGAGGTCTATTGGATGGTCCTTCCTCCAACTGGAAAGAATTCTTCAGTCCCTCTTTCATATTGTGGCAAACAACCTTTTCCTCAAATATAGCTGCATTTTCATCATTTTTGGGTGAACTAAAAAAAGGTACATTTAAACTTGCACAATTCTGCCCAACAATGCATTTCCTTAAAGCCCGCTCTCATGATTAAATTGTGCCCTGGGTCAGCTAATTTACAGTTGATATCAGTGAAAGGTTAAGCATCCTGGGTGTGGGAGGAGGGAAAAGTGAGCGTGTGGAGGAGTTTGCAACCGGAAGGTTGCATTTAACTGCTGATGGAACTTAAGGAAAACATTTAAAAAATCTTGATTAAGAGGAAATCCGTTAAAAAAAAAACCAAACCAAACAACAAAGCAAAACACAAAACTTCCCAAAACTTAGAAATAGTAGAGGATACTGATGTAGTCAAGTACAACTTTTGTCTATATCTCATATACCTTTTCCATTCGTTCTTCCCATCATCAAGTTTTTCCTCCTGTCTTCTCACATCTCCTTTTTGTTCCTCTTGAGTTCTCATGCCCACCCAGATTCCACACTGTTCTATTTTTCTGTATGATGCATCTCTTGATTTTGTGGAGCAGATGAATTAACACTAAATTTTATATCTGTTGAAAGTCCCTAAAACCTCTTAGAGACTAAAGGTACTCACCTGAATCAGTAACTGACTGCTCTCCCTACAATAAAAGTGTAAGGTTTTACAGAGTGGGGTTGCCAGTATGATGCCTAAATACCCACTTTAGGATGAAGTGAACTGCAGCCATACAGGCCTTTCTCTCCCCATTAACAGTCAAGAGGTTTTAGATAAGTCATTCATGTGCAGAAGTTCATGAGGCATTCTACTAAAATTAAATGGCATGACTTCCCCAGTAAGCTATGGAAGATCTAACATTTTCCCCAGTTACAAATTGTGCACACTTTCTGTCTGAGAGTGAGAGCAATGAGCAATTTTCTTTCAGTGACCATTTCCACCTCTGACATGAGATCATTTCCACATTAGTGAAGTGTTTTATCTGCAGATTCCGGAATGGTATCCAAAATTTTCTTTGAGAGATCATTTTGAATGGTACAGGAAGGTGATTCCTGCTGATCTTAAAAGATGGTGAATTACATCATCTTTCCTTACCCTTTTTACAACTGTCATTTTAAAATCTACCTCATAACTCCACTTCCTCAGCTCTGAGTGTTTCACATTTCCACACAGGACACAAAACAAAACAACCCAGTGTCTGTACCTTTAGCCCAGATTTGGCTCAGCCCCGAACACAAAGGACCAAGGAAAGAATCTTAGTTCTTCGCAGTGGTATGTAGATCAAAACTTAAATATGTTTCCATCATGAAAAATATTTCCAATGTACCATTTTGAGCCTCCAAATAAAGCCAGACATTGATAGATTGGAGCAATTTGTTAGAAGGCATTCAGGACAGTCGTGAGCTGTGCTCTTGCCTTGTGAGGATACACTGAGGGAGGTGGGTATTACACTTTTAGATTTGCAAAATTTCTCAACAGATTTGTTGAAATTCATAGCTGATATTCTCCCTAATTAACAACAGAAGAGCTAAAACAGCATCACAGCAAAATATGTATAATGTTTATATATGGTCAATTCTGTTTGAATTTTTGAGTGACAACACCGAACTTTCCTGATTAGAAATACAAGTATCTGTTTGTGACTAGACGCAACTGAGACATCAGTAGCAAACAATAAAAACCGCAGCCATAAACATGGTATGCTGAGGTTTGCAAGAGTGGTTATCAGTTGAACTCCTACCACTGCTACATGAAACTGCTACAAGCATCTCTGTGTCTGCACTTGGAGTCTGCAGATCTGCTGCTTTCCAGCTGCATGAAGCTAAGAACTCAATAAATTTCAGGTACATCACAGAGGTTTCACTGTTTTCCTTCTTGGTGCCAAACTGAGCACATAGGTTTGCAAACATATTGGCTGTATCACTGCACAGATCAGAAGAAAAATGAATAAGCCATGGAAAAATCTTCGTGCAGAATTCATGTTTAATTGGTGAGTCCACTCATTTGAACAGCAAGAAAAGATTAAGGAAAAGGAAGGTATTGGTAGCTGTTTTGTGTGTAGGCTGTTGAATACAGCTGTTCCCTCTTGTGTTACTCATATGGGATGAGCAGCAGACACTGGCAAATTCCTGTTGTGGGGAAGGAAGTCTTCTGGTGCTGACATAGACCAGCACAGGCAGATCCCTCAAAGGTCTGATCTAGCGGAAGGTGTCCCTCCCCATGGCAGTGGGTTTTGGAATGACCTTTAATGTTCTCTCCAACCCAAACCATTCCATGACTCTATGATTCTCTGATACAGAGTCCAGACTTGTGGCAGATGAGACATGCGAGGAGGTGACAGTGACATGCAAGCTCTCCTCTCCTGCCCTCTCACAATGTTAGAGCAGCCCGAAGTCTGTTCTACCTCACATATAGGGTGTAAGTTGCCAGGGCTCAGAAACCTAAAATCCATTCTGTGAGGGTCTCTGCCTACACTGCAAAGAGTAAGAACATGGGAGAAAGCTGGGCAGTACTTATCCATTCTTTAAAAGATGTTAAGTCTAATCTTGCTCCGGCAGACAACAATGGAAAAGTTCTCAATGGCTTTGCTGGAAGAAAACCAGGTCCTCAACGCTGCAATTCTTTGTACAGAAGATCACAGTGACTGGAGTGGAGTTAAAAGTGCCAGTGACAAATGTAACCATTGCCATCCAGTGGTACCATAGGCTATTGCATATGGATGGAAAAACCTTCCTTGCACCATATCACAGAAAACATGTTTCACCCTGGTACAAAACTTCCACAGCACAGAGGCATCATCTCAAGGGTCTAAGAGAGCTGAAATATTGCTCAGGACTTGAATGGGGCATCTACACAGGGCTGGGTAGAAGATTTTGACTTTTTTCTCCTCTATGGAAAAACTAAGATATGGCAATCAGACTTATTCCTTCTGCTCTCTTCTGCTGTAGAAATAAATGTGTCTTTTATGCCTCGACTGCAATTGTATGCAAGAAATCCCACTTCTATCTTTAGGCTACTAGAAAAATAAGAACATGTAGTGAGTGCGTATAATTGATCTGAACTTTTCTTTCAAGTTAACAGAAAGCTCAATAATTCCAATAATGAGTTCAAACAATCCCAATTTAATCATTTTCATACAAAGCTTTCTCCCTTTCCTGCCTCTCCTTCCACAGACAAAAGTGAAGTGATTAATATATTTTAGTGCTTTTATGAAGAATCCAAGTCCTTGCCCATTATTAAACAAATCTCCACTTAGGAAAAGGAACACAAATAGGCACAGGGAAAAAAATTATTTCCCATTGTAGGGACAGAAAAAGCTGAATATGAAGTAAGGGAGGAGTAGCCTACAATGTGACAATTAAAAGTTATGACTAAATCAGGAGGATGCTGGATAAAGTATCTGGCTGTGATGTGTTTTGCATAGTGTAAGTGATCAAATTGTGAGCTGGATGTTGCTTCCTGAAGAATACATTTAGTCATTTAGGACAGTCATTTAGCAGTTTGATTTCCCTCTTGCTTACTAGTCGTGTGAGCATAAACCCTCTGTAAATCTGATTGATCAGCATATTTTATACCATTTTCCTACCATTATACATCCTAAACAAAGCTGACACCACTTCAAAGTTATAAAACAAGTGACATGAGGCAATGAATAAGGTTAATGCATCTCAATAAGGGATGAATTTGACCCTCTGGGCTATGTCATATTTATAAGATTTACAGTCGGCATCAGATTCGCTGGTGCACTCTACTTGCTTTGTGACAAGGAGGCAGAGCAGCTGTGAAACATCCAGATCGGTTAAGATAGAATTGTTTTGCTCATGAATTTGACCCTGGATGCCATATGGACTGGGAAGCTCATTTGATTTTAGCAGCGCTGCTGCCATAATGTCTTCCTAAACGATGCAGCTTCAGATGTTTAGGAGCTGCATTTACCTCCTAATCAAGTATTTGGAATGACTGAGGTTTTCATAGCATGGAAAGTCATCAAAATATAAATTATAGCCAGGGTTCAGTTTCCATTTCTGGTAGAGCTACCTAGCTTTGCAGTTGCCTGAGAAAAAGCAAGATCCATAAACACCTGCAGAAGAAAGCTGAATCTCATTAAAATCTGAACAATCTTCTTAAGGTGTGTCCATTTTCCCCAGAGACTAATAGGGAATTTGGTGTGACACCTGCTAATTCAGATAAAAGTATGAGCTATATTTTGTCACGTCTGCTAAGTCAGGTACTAAGTTAGGTGTGATTCTGTGTCTGAGCTTCTGGTGATATGAGAGATTTCTGCATCAACTCTGAGGAGTTAGAGCACCTCCAGCTTGACAATACACCCCTTGCTTGCCAGACAAACATTCTATATTCTGAATATAATAATCAGGATGAGCATGTCGTTGGAGAAATATTTCAAGGCCTTTATTATGGTTTTATAAACACTTATCTATGTGAGAAATTATGATATGTTAAATATTTTGAAAACATTTTAGTTCTCAGCTATTCCTGTTTTGAGAGGCTTGGTTTTGATACATCTAGTCCACCCTGGCATTCAAAGCCAGGTATGTTTGCTTTGGTTTGTTCTTGAGAAAAAAAAAAAAAAAAATAGGCATTTAATGTCCCCCTGAAAAGATATTAAACATTCTCAAGAAATGGGAAAAATTATTCTGTTGAATAGAAGAAAAACTGAAAACCTTTGAGTACAACACTACCCCACCCCTGTTTGCTGTGGTCAATAAGGCTTGTCCTCTAGCAAAATTTTGCAGTATTATTAGAGAAGCTTGTCTGCACAAGATACAGAGTCCCTTTGGAAAAAAGTTAGAGACTGAGGTGTTCAACAGACTATCTCAAATATTCCTCTCTTTTCTGTTCGAACCAGGTGCATCTCAGCTTGGTTTCTCTAATAAAAAGTGGCATGTGCCCATCTGCCCATATGAAAACAGAATGTTCTGTGGCAATTATTTGCCTCCCTGTAGGCAAAGGGTGAGATTGAGAATGAATTACAGGCAACACATTAATTACATACACATTGCACAATTGGAAGTGAAAGAAATTTAAGAAACTACACTGAATATGAGAAATAGCCTAAATGTGTTCTATAGATCAACTGATAGAAAGAGAGATTGGGCTGATAAACTGCAGACTTTAAAAATACCAGGTCAATACTAGCCACAACATGGTGAACCAAGTATTTTGAATAACCTCTGGGATAGTTTCTGCTTATGACTAATACCATTACCAAAATTCCCTAGAGGAATTTTGACAGGACTACGTGCGATTTGGAAGATATAAGTATGATCTATACTTTGTCACGTCTGCTAACACTGCCATAGTTCAACTATACAATCAATTTTAAATTATGTTGATGTAATAAAATCAATATCAAATTTGTATCACGGATAGGAGGAAGAAAAATGCCATTGTGCAAGACATTTTAAAATATTTTAGTGCGTTATGCACATCCTACATCGGTGCAGCACCCAGAGTTGGTTTTTGTCTTTTTTTTTTCCCCAGAAATGCTCATGATGACGTCTTGGTTTGTCCCCAGGTCTTAAAATACTTCATCAAAGGGTTTTGTGTTAATGCCAGGTATAGGACATCTTCATCTGAGTCATTTGGGTCCTAGATCAATCAGACAGGTGTGATTAGTTTCCTGTAATTCACAACAGTAAAGACTAAGAACAGGAGAATTTAGAAATTTTCACTTTGGATGTCTGTGTGATTTTACGCATAGATTACATTTGGGTTTAAATTTTGAAATAATCCCTTTTCGCCCTTCAAAGGAAAATTGAGGCTTAAAACTCCATGCACCATAATTGCAATGGAAATGGACACACTGGAGGACAAAGCAGTAGACCTCAGCATAACTCTATTCCAATCTTGCTAACCTTGTCAGATTCTTTACTTTTGTGAATTCTGGTTTGCAGAAGTACACAAGGAGGTGGAAATTTCAATTTCCATTAAAATAAATTAATTTTAAAAACCCCCACAAGTCTCTCATCCTTGTCGTTCTTGTTGCAAGTTTAAAAATATGTCACAGATAATAGAATCCTGTATTAGATGCTGATGACTTCAGATATGGAAAAATTTGAAAAAAAATGTCAGTTCATTGTGAGCTACATTCAAATCAGCTGAAAAATAAAGCTGTAGAGATGGAAAAAGGCATGTAAAATGAAACAAAATTGAGCATACAAGCATATGCCCAACTCCTAATTCGTCAGCCAATCTTAGGGTTTTTAGGATCTAATTTATATTTATACATATTTCTTTCTGCAATACCTGACATTCTGATTATAAAATGTGGCCAAGGACAATAAAAAGTGAATCGACATGGGAACAAATGTGCATATTTTTGGCTTGGCTATGTTTCTATTTGAAAATATTGGTGAGATATATGAAATGTCCCACATAAATGTTCTTGCATAATTTCAAGATTGTTTGACCTAAAGTATTTATACATATGGAGCCATGTATGAATATATATGTTGGATGGGAAGTGTTGTATGCATTTTATGGTACTAGACCAAGCATCAGAGGCTTCACTTTCTACTTTGGAGATGCCACAAATAACAACATTCCTGGAGAAGCAATGCAACTCCTTTGTGCTCACATAGAGTTATAAGGGAAGTGGTAGAATCACTGTCCCTGGAAGTGACAAAAAAACCCATGTGGATCTGGTGTTTAGGGACATGGTTCAGTGATGGACTTGGCAGTGTTGTGTTAATGCTTGGACTTGATGATCTAAGTGGTATTTTAAAGCTTTAATGATTCTATGATTCTATCATAAGGCTTTATCATAAGCCTTTACAGAGGACTATTTTTGTTGGTATCTCCCTTATGGAACCACAGTGACAAAATTCTAAAACATGTAAAGAATATTTGTTTCTTTAGGTTCAAGGAAACAAAGGCATAAAAATTCTATTTTTCATTAATTTTTTTCCTCTTGAATTCCTCACTGAGATGGTGTAAGGGACGGGCCGAAGACCCTTCCCCGAAGACCCTTCATCTGCTTCACGATTATCTGCAGAAAGCGAGACGCTGAGCCTGGGCCTGGCCGAGGTGGTAAGCTAGCCAAACACAGCTGCGTTGGTCCTGCTGTCATCACAACAAGAACAGTACAGGACATGTCGGGATCGGTACACATGCCTGAGTGCGGTGTGCAAGGAGACACGCCGACCCTGCTGTTTCCAGACCAAGAGCAGTGCGGGACATGACCTGTTCTGTGCCGTTAACCCGAAACAATGGGACTTGCTCCCCCTGCTTCTCGGCTAGTTGCCCCTCGCTTCGGAAAGACTTTCCTCACCTGTTGGCCGGCTGCCACTCGCTTCCAAAAGACTATAAAAGGACTCTCTAAGAACACCCCAGTCGGGATCCCCCCACGGAAGACGACGGATCAAGAGGACTCCGTCTGGCCGTTGGTAGCTATAACCCCTTTTTCTCTCTCTCTATCCTTTGTTTCCCTACATCTCTCTCCCTCTCTATCGCATTTACATCGCGTTGGTACGCAATAAAATACACTGTGCTGATTGAAATTTACACTTCTCCCCATTGGTGTTTCTTTTGCACTCTGAGATTCGGGTAACGAACCATCACGACCCCCGCTCGTCTCGAGCGGATCGTGACAGATGGGAACATAGAGCTTCCAGTAATTGGTATTTTGTGTTACACATAATGTACACTCTGGCTAAAGCTTTTCCTGACATGAGAGATTACTTAAAATGCCACCAAGTCTGAACATACACAGCAATTTCTGCCTGTGCAATCCTTTTTTTGAAGCCTTTGATCTCACCTTAGTTTTAAAGCATACTGTCCACAGCCTAATTCAGAAAGCTGGTCAAGCACTTACTTAAAGATGTTGTTACCAATACAGTTTTCCAGATTGAAGACGGAGACATGTTAAGCAGGTTAATGAACTGATGCTTAATGAATGTATCTGCCACTGAAAATCTTAGGTTGATAGAAAAAAAGATTTCAGAACAGAAAGAACCACAGGATGATGCAGTTTAACTTCCTTTAAAACACAAACTATCAAATTTCATCTAGTTGTTTGTGTAGCAAACCCAAATGTTTGATCAACAAGTACTTAGTAAGGGGACAAATGACTACTACTACCCTTTAAAGAGTTGTGTGATATTCTCAGATATCTGATTTTTAACATCTTTTTATGCTGTGGAGAATTAATTGAAACTCTTGCCGAAAGTTAAGCTCGTTTGTCACACATTCTCCCACAGTTGTCCATTAGCAGTCTTGCTGACTCATTTTCAAATTATCTGCCTCTTTTATGTATTATTTTTCTTTCTTTAGTTTTTCAATTCCCTCTACTACTTCTAACCTTCTTTGGTAAGTTTTTTTATGACTCTCCACTTCTGTGTACTGACATTTTATTAATCCTTCCTCCCTTCACTATCTCCAGTTCACCCCCATCTATCTTTCATAGTCCCAATCTGCCACTTTATTTTCCTTATGAAATCTGGGAACCAAAAGAAAAGAAGGAAATCAGTGCTAATGTGTGGGCTGCAGATGGGACAGAAATCATTATCTCACTTTTAAAGCAAAGTTATTGTAATGATGTTGGCTTGCCTGGGGAGAAGCTTAACCATCTCAATACTTGCTGATTTTTTAGTCTCTAGTCCAAATCTAAAGGCCTACTGTGACTATAAGAACGTGGAGTGGTTCTCAGAGAATTTGGATGATAGAAAAACCTTCACTAATGAAGCCACTGTGATATGGAAAACAGTGGTGTAAAACCCTGGATAACATAACACAGGAAAGGAAGGATAGTGGGAGAAGGGTTTAAAAGCATGTTAGAAACTGAGGTGTACTCTGCTCCTGGGCTTGAGTTTAAAAGAAACTGTGCCTCTTAATCCTCTAAGAGCCCTTGGAAACTTTGTCACCTTATCCTATTGAAATTCTAGTTTGAAAGGAAATTAGGCAGCTTTTCAAATTAAATTTTGGCTAAGACACAATTGCTCATAAAACACAACCACTGAAAAAGCTATATTCCTTGTTTATTTATCCAAAACTACAATCCTGTCAAAACCACAAGTTGATGTTCACAGTCAAGTTCTTTCAACTTGCGTCATTTACTTTTTCACCAATCCAAGCAGTAACTGTCTGTAAGAAAGGGGGGGGGGGGATTTGAGGGTTTCTAGCTGATCTTTAGAGCCCAGAAGGCTGATCCCCACCTCATGTGTTAAGACTGAGCCTGAATGGAGGCCTGATCTCTGAACCTGCTCTCTGGGGCAGCTGAATTCAAATGAGGACTCAATTAGCAACTTGAGCCACGTCCTAGCAAAAAAAAACCTCACATGCTGTCCACAGGAATGTTTTCCAATGCTGTTGTTTAGGCGTTTATCTGCTGAAAGAATCTGACTATGATAAGCCACACTCTGCAGAGATTTCCTAACACTGGGACCAGCTCAGGACCCCAAAGCAGTGGAACCACATTGCCATGAAATACCACCAGAGGAACAGGTTAACTAGCCCAGGAGCTAGCCACAGTCATGTAATCCTGCTACTTGTAGGGCCCAATCTGTGTTGTCACACCTGCTCCTTCACAAGTAATTTGAGTACCTTTAAAACCCCTGCAGAGCACAGTTACCTGAAAAGCTTGATGGCAGGAGACAGCACACTTAATGCTGGCCACCAGTATTCCTGAGGTCAGTGAAGAAAACCAGAAACCCTAGAGGAAACTGAACACATCATGAAGTTGGTATTAAAAATAAGTGGGAATTATCCTATTCTAGAAATACCTATCTCTTTCTGTTGACTATAGGGTGCCCAAGATAACTATCTGAGACCAAACAGTAGTTAGATAAAGTTAAGGGAGGTGAGTCCCTGTTCAAGGGTAGATATTAAAGCAGCAAAACACTGGTTTTTCTTCCCTGGCTCATTGCACTTGCTGAGCCAGTACAAGCCATTCCAGTAAAAAATCAATTTTGCCAGTATAAGCAATGTCCTCATAAAGAAAATGTTGTTAGCACAGTTCTCCCTATAAAGCTGTTGAGTTTAAAGTTTTTAAATGAGAGTTTGTTTTATTTTGGTTTTCAAGCTTCTTTATGGATTTTACTTTTATTATAAACAAACTGGAGATGTTGCTACAGTCTGTGAGTTTGCAATGGGTTATTTTTAGTGGTATCAAGGTGTGTAATCACCTTGACAACAGAAGCCAAACACACATGTTTAACAAACCAGTATGCAGCAAATGTTTCCTATATTAATCTCCCCAAATTCAGCAACTGGGTCATTTTTCTTAACTCCAGCTTCTCAGTTCAGTTTGATCTTGAGCTTTCGAGCTTATGATCTTTGCGTGTCCCCTGCCTCTGAAGGGGAGGGAAGGTATTCAATCATGCCCCTTCAGTGCTTAATCACAACTTTAATATGGTTTCCTTCCTGGTTGGTCGTGGCACATATTGAATTAGGAAGCAATCCTGTCCCAGATCCACAAACATACTGCCAACCTTATTTCCTTCACTTAATGTAATCCAGCCTAGGCCTGGATAATTGTAGGCTTTTGTTACTCCCACCATGCCCTTTTCACATGCTTCTTATATGCACAGTCTATAAGTCACTTCTTAACCCAGTTGTTCTCTCAAAACAGGTGGTCTATATTATGTTCCTTTGGGGTCTGACTCTGCTTTCATTTACCTTGTCATAAATCAGGAGTAGCTGTACCAAACTAAATGGTATTATTTCAGTGTAAAACTGATGTAAAGGAAAGAAAAGAATTTAACATTATTTCCTGCTACTGTTCTTCTGTGGGAGAGGGACTCAAAAGGAACTGTTATTATGTGGTATAACCTTTAATTTCACTTTTATGCTCCTTTTGGGGCCCTTCATTTAAAAAATTGTCTCCACCCCTCAGTGAACTAATTTTGAATGACTGAAAGGTCTGTTCAGCAGTAAAAGCTGAGTCTGTCTTCTGACTGGAGCATGCCTGTGGCGCTCAGGAGCTGTACTCGTACCTGCTACATAGTGAAGCTGATGCACAGTCATCTTTCTATTATTTAATGTCTACAGTCCTTCCTCTTTCCATTTTTATGAAATGCAGAATATGATTGCCAGAGACAGAAAACTGTAGCACTTGAGTAAATCACTGAGCCTGACATTGATTTTAATGGGTCCAAGATTTAACCATCAACACTTATTACAGAACTACGAATCACCTCATTGAACCGGGTCCAGTTTGTATCCAGTCTCTTCACACTTTAATTTCCTGTACTAACCATAATCTGGAAGACGGGATATTTGGTGATATTTAAAAGAAAGTCAGAGATTAAAAAAAAAATAATAAAATTACCCAGACTCTCTGTATTTCCTTTGGTTCCATTTTTCATGTTATCAGGTTGATTCATCCTTTCACTCAGCAGTGGAAGTCCCACATCAATCTGCACTGCAGTGTAGTAAAACAAACAGGACTGAATAACATCTGGAACATTTTTTTCCCCAATGGCAGTTGCTCAGAACAGAGTCAGAATACATTTTTCTAAAGTTTAGAGTGTGTGGATAATGAGGAAATTGTAAATGACAGATTCTAAACAGCATGATTATATATTTTTTACTTTTTAAAATTTTAATAAGGTAATTCAATCAGTATCAGGTTGGAATAGAGTAAAGGGAGGTAGAAGTTCATTTGAAAAAACTCAGATTAGTGTGAAAACTGCTAGATTTTCCACTTTTTTCTTTTTCTTTCTGATTTGTGAGCAACTAAGAAAGAGCATTGTCATAAATGCTTCTTTCTTTCCCCAAAATTACAAAGAATGCTACTCTGAATGCGTCATTTCAGATTTGATTCAAGATTCTGTAACATCACACTGCGTTTCTCTGCCGAAAACTAATAGAGACTATCTTTCATTTTGAAGAGTTGTTACTACTTAATATCTAGCAAATCACAGCTTCAAAACTGAAGCACCATTACTAAGAGAGCATTTTATCATCAAAACTAGAAAAAAAATAAAGAGGCTGAAAAAGTGTTCATACTATGATGTACCAAGTCTAACTTTTGTTTCATCAAACAGAGAATTGTGTTTTCTGTCCTCCAAAGAAAATTTTTTATTCATATCACTGCTAAGCACCTCTCTAGTTCATGCCTTGGTCCTGTTAGGATTTGTCATCTAAACTTGTCCCTCTCTGTTCTCCAGGGAATGCAGTATTTTAAGTGTTCTTTTACCAATATTAGAACAAATCTATGAAATATAGCACTGTCCATCACATTGCTTAAAAAATATGATGGCATCATTTTTTTTTCCTCATAAAACATCTTAGAAATTAAGCTCATAACAGGAAATACATGACTTCATATAATAAACTATTCATAGGATCCCTTTCTCAAAAATTATTTAACTCCCAGATTACAGTTTCCATCAATTCAGTCTCCTTTTGAAGTGGTTCCTCCACATAAGAAATATTTGAGGAGCTTCAGAGTCATAGGGACACTTTTTTGAGGAGATGGATCAAATTCTGAGTCCTGCTTCAGCAGCTAAAGATCCTTTTTTAGGTAACCAACTAATGGGGCGAAAATACATTTCCTCTTCTCTTTGAAGGAAATTGCTAACTTTTTTCCAGACATTTAACCAAGTCAAAACAGTCTATATGTGTGTGTTTGAACCTTCTGACACAGAAGAAGGACCTGGACCAGTACCTCCCATATTGTGTATGTGCATTTTCTTTAATTGCTTTCTTCTATGGAAAGCTGAGTGAGTTTTTGAGCATAAACTATAATAGCATCTCAAAATAAAAGTTCAACCCCCACTCTGCCTTTGAGACAAATAGTTTAAGCGGTAAAGACCGACACAGGTTTTATAGCTATGACTCCCACCTGGAAGTAGGACACATTTGCTTTAGACATGACGTGGATATGTACACATTTCTACCTTAATTAGGTGTAATGTCTTGGAATACTCTGAACTTTGACAATATACAAGTATGCACATGTACAAACACATACTTTGATTTTGAGACATGAAATTGTACACTTAGATGGCCATTATAATATTTGACTATTTAGTCCAGAGCCATCCAGAGCAAAACCCAGGTGCTGAACGGGTGCAATGATTTAAGATGAAGTCCGTATCTGCATCTCTCACCTCCCTATTCTCACTCGCAACATGAAGGAGAATACTTTGTTTACCCACCATCATTACTCATAGTTAGAGAGAAACACCCTTGTGAGACCAGGAGGGCTGATTCCCATCTCACTTGCCCCAGTTCAGCTCCATTTCAGACTGGGAGGACTGCACCCCGTCAAACTGGTACATGGGAGGTGAAAGCTGTCTTTGGCTGAGCTGGAGGAACCCCAGAGGACCCCCATGGCAAACATCTGTTGTGAACATAAATAGCAGCAGACTTGTATGGCTCACCCAACTCTTTCAAGCCCTCCCAGTGGTGTGGGTTTTGTGGGTGAGATGTTCAGCTTTAGGCTCATGAGCACATTTGTTTCATCAGGGTACGAGTCTGAAAACAAGGACATGAAAAGGAATGGGCAAGATGGCTGGGCGTGAGCCACCCCAGAAGTCCAGGCAGGTTGTGCCGCCCAGCACATTGCTCTGCTTGGCTTGGGTTAACTTGGGAGCGAGGTGTGATGTGAGTCAGCCCCAGGACTTGTCCAAACAGTTCCAAAAGCCTACAAGAAATATTTCTGAGGTGGGACTGGCTCGCAGTGGGAGTGGGGGAGTTGGAAGGGAAGCACGTACATGGTACACGCGGGTGGCAGTCACGCAAAACCTTAACTTCTCACCGGGCAGTGACCTTAGTATGTTTTCATGTTTATCTAAAAAGATAAAAGGTATGTGCTTGCTCAGGAATGAAAACATGGGTGACATTCAAACAGAGGAAAGCAGAAACAGCAGTTTAAGAGGCAGGGAAATGTAAACCAGCACGGAGAAACATTTGACTTTGCCTTTTTTTTTTCACTGTAGAGGTCATGGCTGCATTGCATTGAAGCAAATAGGAATGACTGAGCAGAAGGTTTTGATAATGTAGAGCAGAGCTCTTCTAGGGATACTTCTTACTGTCAGAATTTGTAAGATCCTAAAGCTAGCAATATAAATATGACCAGAGTGAACAGTTTCAGATTTTTCTAATTGTAAAGGAGGCATTCACTTCAGGATTTCTCAAATGAAAGAGGCTAAAACAAGAACCAGAGCTTGTGAATGTGCCTTGTCTTTTGCATAATGCCCAAAAAAGACCAGGCGTTTCTTGAGAATTTTTCAGCTGTTTCAGCATCTTTACCAAAGACCAGGCAAAACCATGTCCGTAAATACTTTCAGGCCAACATAAAATAAATGAAATTAAGGTTTAAAACTGTTAGGAGGGAGTGTTTTGTTTAAAAACATGGAGGCATCTTCTGAGTGGATACAAATTCAGGTCGCTCCAGTGAAAAACAACAATTTACGTGGCGTGGATTGAGCCTGTGATGTTTCTGAGGTATTGCCTGTATACATATCTGATTTGATAGAACTGCTAGCAAAGCAGACTCCCTGTGTACAGACACAGACAGCAGGCTGCTCAGACAAAGGTCCTGATCCTTATCTTGCACCAGTTTCACACTGGTGCAATCCCATCGCTACCAGCCATTTTGCTCTGGATCTGCTTTTGCTGCTCAGACTTGTGTCAGCCCTGGGCCCAAAATTTCCCTGTGAAAACCGGCAGAGAGAAAAATTGCAAAGAGGGGGGAAAAGGATCAGTTTTTCATTTGACACCAAGTGAATCATGACTTCCTTGTGGGATGTGGTACCTTTTCCCACTGTTGGCTCCATTTCCCATAATGCCCTTGACCTCGGAGGTCACCTGTCATTGGGAGATGAAGCTCTGAATAAACAGAGAAGACCCTGTGGTGTCTCTTATCTCTCGGTTTTTCCTCAAATCTCCGGGCGGAGTTTTAAATTATTCATCCACTGGTGCTCTCTGCGAGTTGCATGTCTCCGTCACCTGCCCCCCCTTTGCTTGCCCATTTGTGAGTGAAGGCGGTATCCTTGGGAACCTTATCAGAGATCACAGATTCAGGCTCCAGAAATGAAATAAAAGAGGAAATTGGCTGTATTAGCATAAGAGGAGTCAGCCTGGAGTTGAATACACACATCACCCAGAAGCACCACTGGCTTCTCTTATCAGTAGCGTCTGATCACTACTTCTTTATACACACAGGCACACATGCACCACACACATGCACACACACACACGCACACACACACACTCTCCACTCTATAATTCCACCCAGCCCATTCCTTTGTTCCAGCTCACATGAGGGAACACACGGAATAAGGTCAGATGACATGAGTTTCCTGAAGCAGTTTTCAACATTCCTAGGTTCTCCTAGGTAAAACAACAGACAACGGCATAAACAAAAATATGTTTATTTATTTATTTTCTTAGCAGAAATTATGATAATCCTGTAGCCTCCACTGGAGGGGAAAGAAAGTCAGGATAAAGATTTCAGATAAAGGGGTTCTGTTATTAGTCCAAGTATGATTCCTAGACCAATCTCTCTGTTTATCTCTCTCTCTCCAGTGTCTCAATGTTAATGCATAACCATGGTTTATGAGTTTTTATTAAGAATATAAAAATCTGATATCCATATAACATAATTGGACATGTTTTTGAAAATTAACACAATGAATAATTTTGAAATTTAGAGGCGCAGTTTTGTGTGGTTGAAACAAATTGTTTTCCTGTGCTCCCTTTTTACATGGAGACGTTATCTCTGATACTACTTTTGTGGGAAACACTACCATTGTTCCTTCTTAATCAGAAAACTGCACTGAAAAGGAAAAAACCCAATTGTTTTATATTTTTCATGGCATGGTGAATTGGAATTTAAAAATTCTGTCTTCCTTATGTTTATGGAGACACGATTATATACATATCTTTGTACTTTACTCTTTGTAGTTTAACTGATACACATTTTTGTTCTCAGAGTTGTTGTTGGCAGAGTGGCATCTGCTGTCCCTGTTGCTGTTGAATCTGGTAACTGGAGAAAAAAATTGTTAGAGGGGCATTGACACTACAGACAGAGGAAAACTTGTCCTGTGAGATCAATTTTGCTCACATTTTAGGATGATTTTTCTCCATCTTGTGAAAAATAGAAGGAATTAATTTCCCTTCTTTTGAGAGCTGTTATTTTGTTAATATCCAAATTTGGTAATTTCCGTGCAGGGTTTTACTCATGGCAATATCATCATATCTCTACAGAATGAGGCTGCTTTGTTCTCTAATGAATATTACCAACATCACACAGTAAACATGCATTGGCTTTGCACATTATAAGTGGTGGGCTAAAGTCTATGGTCCTTAATTAAGCAGAGCTTTAACTGAAATGAAAAATAAATCAAAAAACAAACAAACAAGAAACCCAAAGATGTTCCTTCATTTTTAATGATGGAAGCAAGATGAAATCTTGAGGGCTTTGGTTTTTGGGTCAAAAAATTCAGAAGAAAGTAGCTCCAATACTCCTCTCAGTGTTTTTTATATTGGAGTTAGTACTTCGTACATATAATGATAATGATAATGGTGATGATGATGTTTAATAATAATAATAGTAATAGTATTTTATAATAATAATTCTATTGGCTTAATTCATGTTGCCAT
Source organism: Eulacestoma nigropectus (assembly GCA_013397775.1). NCBI lineage: Eukaryota > Metazoa > Chordata > Aves > Passeriformes > Eulacestoma > Eulacestoma nigropectus. The sequence goes on along the minus strand of VZTE01005687.1, from coordinate 1,718,937 downwards.
GGATAAATGATAAGGTGATGGTTCAATAATTCTTTCCCTTTATTCAAACAGAGCTGTGAATTTCTAGGAGTGTTTGTTTCATTTCCCCTTTGATCTCTGCAAAGTCCTCCCCGTGTCCTAGCCATCCAGAGCAACATCTATGTTCACAGGGCCTTGGTGATGTTCAGAGGAAGGGATTGTAGTGTCATAGAGAACCAGTCTTAATTGGATTTGAGTGGGAGGCATGGTATATTAGTTTGTAACCATATGCAGGACTGATGCCAAATTATTCCACAAAATTACTCTGGATCTACTGAAGTTGTTGTGAAAACAGCCCTTGACCTCAGAAAAGCCAAGCATACACCCTTAATACCCACCTCTGTGCTCTTGCAGTATTCATCAATGTAGGAGGCCATGGTATCACAAGAGGGTAGCTGGGAGGAAGATGAAGGTGATAAGAATAGCAGGGTTCACTTTTAGTTGTAACATGAAAATCTCCTTCAGTTCCTTATTTATATGTAAGTTGTGCTAATCTGACCAAGATAAAAACATCTGCTTTGCAATGTCGACAGCAGAAAATGAGGAGTGTCATTACAACTTCTATTCATGTCCCATCTGGACGTTGAAAAGGAAAACCTATGCACTAATGAAGAATTTTTTACAGATAATACACGTTTAAAGGAGCAAGGAGAGCTGAAGACATGGTGACTTCTGTTAAACAAGATTAAACTTGTTCATTGGCTAATTCAGCCCATCCAGCTGAATGGAGCTGTTGTAAAATGGAGCCTCATGTAGAGTCAATAGGGCTAAATCTGCATTGTGTTGGTCACACCTTGGAGATACTTGATTATGTGTGAGCTTGAAAAGAGAAATTGGGAAACAACTGTTTTTTGTTCACTACTGTTTCAGCACATTGGGCAGAATGAGAATGGACCAGAGACCTTAAAATGTGAAAGTAACATTGTAAAGGTGCGAAGTGACTAGACAGTAGATACTGGTCTTTTCTAAGTCATCAAGATCAGCTTCACCATCAGACTTAGTGAGAATAAGATTCAATCTTTCTAGATATTACTGAGGTCAATTGGAGCTTCCCAGATAAGATATACTTTTCTTCAACCAGACATTCTAGTATTTCTTCCTGGTAGAGTTATGACATTGATTAACATTCTTCTAAGATATGGGAAATCCCACAGACTGTGCAGATTGGTGAAAATCACCGTTTCTGTTTAACTTGGTGTTGCAGCATCATGTGGGGGAGCTTCCAACCCCTGCCATGGAGCTGGGCTCTAGTCAAGGTATAATATGCTAAAGAATTTGCCTTCTAAATAATTTTGGCTTATTAACTATGATTTTAATGAAAATATATTTACAGAACTGCTTATAGTGCTTGTGAATTTAGTGGAAAAGAGCTCCCTTTCATATGAAATAAGTGGGGGGTTGAAGTTTCTCTCTTAGAAGACATCACCCTTTTTAACCCATGAAGATGTCAAATTTTTCTTCATTCCAAGTTTTCTGATTCTCCAAACATGTTTTTTACACGTAAATGTTTCATTCTATGGCAAATTGGGACCTTTAAGAATCGAAGTACCATGTCCTCTGGAATTCCATGGTAATACAGGTTCTAATCCAGCTACCTCAAACAAACTGCGCTGTACTCATCATGCCTGAGGCAATTCTTTCTTCTCCAAGCCTCCAACCTCCCTGTAAATCCAGGTAGTTTCCATGCACTGGCCCTGTATAACTCATGTGGTCAAGCTTTCTGTCTTTTCCCAACCAGCAGAACAAGAAATATATTTATTTATTTCTTGAACAAAAGTGGATATGTTTACCCAATCACACACGAGTTTGGGACTCAGGGACATGTGCCTAAAGGTAAGCCATAAGTCAGCCTTGAACAGGGCTCTACAAAGTGTTCTTGAGTCAGTCTGCAGATGCTTTTGTGAGTCACTACCTTGTACTCCCACTTACTGGGTAAGAGGCAATTGCTTGTCTGAGCAAAATGGATGGCAACCTGGAGGGGCAGAAAGCTGCAATGTTCCCTTTCTGCAATAAGTGCATTGTGACAAGTTGGCTGCCTGGTACTTACCTCACAGAGGAAATAAGACCCCTAATTTAAAGAACTGAGACACAGCTTCTTTAATCCCAGGTTTTGGAAGCTGATGTTTGCATAACAAAACAAATTTGCATGTGTCTGCAGCTCTTGAATTCATTACATCATCCTACTGATAACAAACCTCAGTCTGCAGGAATTCTTAATTTTGAACACGTGCTGTCTTTTGAATTCTCCCCCACCTCTCAAATATATATTTGTGAAGACATAGTCATTGGAGTTTGACATATACCTCAAAACACAGGGCAGAAGCTGGCAGTTAGGGTTTGCATTTGTCAGCATTGCACTGATGATCCATCTTTTATATGTGTAAAAACAACACAGTATCCTTTTTTGTCCTCTCCTGCTAAAAATTGATCAGCAAATGCATGCCATTTGTCACTTATGTAAGACAGTGTTATATTATGCTTATTTTATATGCAAGTGAACAGAGCCACAGAAGACATTTTGGAACTTGGTCAAAGCTAATCTCTTTATTCAGGGCTAAACCTCAGAGTTCCAGTCTGGATCCTATTCCCATCATCAGCTGGCTTTTGCATTTTGATAGTGTCAGGGGATAGTATCTAAGAGCTCTCTTTTTCCATGGGGACCAAGATCTGAATCTATGCTATCTATGAATCACAGAGCAGATACATGGATGCAGAACAAAGAATGACCGTGGAGCTCTCGAGAGATGATCATCTTTATATTTCTATTTCCTAATAAATGCTTAAATTATTTCCTTTTTCACTGAAGAAACAGATGCCTCATTTCTTATCTGGAGGAGGACACCAAAAGAGCATCAACATGTTACTTTTGGAAAGTCCCACACACTCCAGTGTAAACATTACATTTCTGGGAAAAAACTGATTTATAATTAAAGCTACACAAGGTGCATCTGAGCTCTGTTTACATGTACCAAAACCTGCCCTAGCTGTTTTCCTTTTCCTGATTCTCCAGTTATAAGCAGAATATTTATGCTCCCTCTCCATCAATTAAAAGCCTGTATTCATATGAACAACTATCATATTTTATAGGGAAACTTCAACCCCCAAATTGCATTTCAAGAAGACTTCAGGGACAGTACAATAAAAGATGTTTTGGAGACAAGACTTCATTTATGCACACAAATTTGGAAAACCAGCATTTACCTGGGAGGCAAAATATTCAACGCTCAATGTAGAAACCATATTCAAAAGACTCAAGAGAAAAGAAGCTTTTCTCCTGGAGACCTCTGTGCTGCTTTTTGGATGGTGGTGAATTTCAGATGTTAATAACTTGGAAAGAATTCAGACCAATGTAGGAAACACACTGCTCGTGTCCAAACTAGTCATGGAAATTAGTTCTGTATCTGACCCTGTTCTTCCACTAAGAAATGTAATAAGATAAAGGATATTGCAAGTTTTTTTGTTTTCACATTTTATTTAGCTTACGATTTCCCTGCCATGTGCTGAACTGGGATCTTGCAGCTCTGGTTACAGGGAGAGCTATAATAGTGCAGGCAGGTGAATTGGTCAGTACAAGAATCCACCTACGGGTATCTCACATGGCCAGACCTTTGCAGGGAAAAGACTACAAAGTTCACTACCCTTGTGACAACAATCTGACAACTGAGTAATGTAATGAAATAAAAAGCGCTACTAATTTTTAACATTCCAACTTTTTGTATTTCCCTAACCTGTCAACAATGAGCCATAATTTATGCACAAACATATGGGATCACATGAAACCTACTCTGTCTTCCTGAGTGTCATCCCAGAATGCCTCCGCAGATACTAAAAACAAGCTTGGATTGGGATTTCCCCCCACTGCTGAAATTTTAGGGAATTTCAGGTGGGCTTTCAGCTGCTTTTCTGGGTGGGGTTTTTTTTTAACAACAGCGGTTATCACCTGAAAACACGGAGCTAATGAGCTCTCCATTTGCATGCAATGGGCACTGGGGTAAGGGATCAGAATTCTTGTAAAACTGTAACTATCCACTGCACTTTTAGATCTAGGTTATTTTCACACTAATAGGAAATATCATTTCTTTAAGGAGTTTTGCTAAATGTTCTGAGCTGTTTCTGAAGAACCTCAGTTTTCTACACCCACTGCATGGAGTAAATTTGGCCAGGTGAGCTTGCATACGTCCAGAAGACTGCTTAACCTTGGAGTCTCCCTCTGAGACCTTCCAAACCCACCTGGACACATTCCTGTATCACCGGCTCCAGGTGACCCTGCCTGGGCAGGGGGATTGGTCTGAATGATCTCCAACAGATCCCTTCCAACCCCAGCTACTCTGTGATTCTGTAATTGGGTACTTTAAGCTGAGTTGTTGCTAATGTGCCTTTTTGGTACAAGAGCAGGTTAACAGAGCCTTCTTTTGTGTGTATTCGAAAACACAGATTGGCATTCCACACAAGATGGGGGTTTTCTTAATTTCCCATGCTCTAATCAGTAAGTACTAGACATCTGAATTTTGATAAATTTATGGACAAAAAGGTTTAATTTACTTTTGGTATAATACACTGAATAACCCAACTAATTTTAACTCTTAATTAAAAAACAGAAAAGAGTAAAAAAGGAAAAAACTCAAAGTTTATCTTCTAAAGTATGAAAGTATCTGCTAAAACTATTACATGTATAATACACTGGCTAGGACCTTACAACCAAATCAGTGGAGTGTGCTACTGGTGATGCTTCTCTACTCTTTGGCACTGCAAAACATAATGATTAATTAATAATATTAGTTTAGTCTTAAGTGTCTGAGGTTCTCTATGGACTGACAAAAAAAAAAAAATCTTCAGAACCACTCCGGATTTTCATCATTTGTGATGTTGCCCTAAAAAATACTGTATTGATTTACATCAGGCAGTCTCCTGTGTGTGGTTCAGGCTCTACAGGTAAATACAGTCCACAATCATTTTAAGGCCATGATTGAAAACAGAAATAAAAATATGCAGTTATTGTTCAACTTAGCAACTCTCACAGCTATTCAAGCTCTCTCATATTCACACAGAAAAATACGGGTGTGCAGATAACCAGACCACCCTGAAAAAAACTCATTTAAAACTGGACTTTGGAACTCCTACAAAGGAAAAAAAAAAGAAAAATAAAAAGGAAGACTTGTTTCTTTTCACCCACAATGCTGATGTCTATTCCTGCTTGCTTCTTTCACACCAATGCGTAATGTCTTTGGATGCTTATCACAATAGCCCCCTTGGTAAATGAATATTTTTATTGCAGTAGCCTTTGGAACTTTAACAAAGAAAGATGGGTAGATTCCCACCCACAACATTAAAATTTTCCTATTCACTGACACCAAACCATGTTCTAATGTTTAAACAAACCCAAACGCTTGGGAAAATTTAGATTTGACCTCTGTGGGCATGTTAAACAGTTTACATTACAGCAAACTCTAGTTTTCCCTAATGTGCATAGCACTTTGGAACTTTGTCAAAACGGAACAGTTTCAAAGCTGTATGATCTTCACCCGGGGGCCTAATTGAAGCGGCATGAAAAATATTTCTTTCTTTACTTCTTTACTTTTTTTTTCCCTCTTATAAAGCTGTATCTGAAGCTGGGTACTCTCCAAAAAAGCTTATGAAGCTGACAAACATTTACCTCCCAGTCCTACAACCCTAAAACTTCCATCGTAGAAATTCAGAGCAAAGGTCAGACAGAGGAAAAACATATTAAAAGCAGCATGACAAGCCAAGTTTTATTCTACTTGAAAAGCCAGCTTTTTCAAGTCCTTTTTCTTTCATATTGGTTGTTTGAAAAGGGATCTGAAGAAAAGTCCAAATCCCCATGTAAATGCATACATTTTCAGACGGGAGGATACCTATGCAGATGCATATTAAGCTGCATCCAGCTTTGGTGGGCAAGCCATATTTGAAGAACATTCCCAATGCAGCTGATGCTCGTGTCCTTTTTGAGTCCCCATTGAAGTGCATTTGCATCAAACTGAAACGAAAATTTTAAAAAAATTAGATGTTTAATTTGTGGTTGCCAGTGGCATAAGAAATATGCATATGTGCTACTTTCTTGCCAAGTAAAACACTTTTGCAGTAAATGTTCTATCTGTAGAGTTCTGAAATGAATTGTATATTCCAAGATTTATGTCATAATACTAGATTGGATACTATAGAATATTTTACTGGGTGTCTGGGGGTGTCAGTCCAACCTAGAAAATTTAAGAATCATATATACATGTGTGTATATAAATATATATATGCGCAGGTAACTTTTTCTCTGCCCATGGCAGGGGTGTTGGATTTAGATGATATTTAAGGTCCCTTCCAATCCAAACAATTCTCTACACTTGGTAAAACCCTATTAGTGTGTATTGACTTCAACGTTATAAGCACAAGACAATCTAGTAAAGGGTTAATATGGGAAAATCACAGATTTCTGCATGTACTCATGCAGATATGAAACAATATACATAATTTGAGCAGTCCTATTTATTTTAACATAATTCTATTATTTTTTCAGGCGCATTCTTATTTATCACTTTGAAAACTGTGCAGTGAGGGGAAGGACTGGGGAGAACAGGCCCACTGGTACCGTACAATTTTCTACACACAGGTAACAAAGTCTTTGTTCATCTGACTAACTCCATGGACAGGGATATTTCAATTCAGCTCAGAAAATTAAAGCCAGCAAAGATTATTGGATATGCTTGCAGAATTAATATGAAACTTTAATCATCCAAAATATATGAGCTTCAGTGTGTTGCTACAAATCAAATGCAAATAATATACTGTTCCTTGGTCAAATCCTCAAGTGGGGAAAATCAACTAATCTGATCTATATCAACGGAGGATGGGATCTCTGGTTTAATCTGTGGCAGGATTTTCTCAAAGAACAGTTTCCAAGTTTAATATTCAAGATCCTGAGAACTTTTGAAATGCTTCTTAATGTGAAGACTCTCTGAAATTTTGAGAGCGCATCTCAAACTGCGACTTGAGACTTGAGGGACATGAAGTTAAACTCTTTACAGCACTCCTTGAATATTTATAAGGAAAGAGAGATTTCACAACTACAGCTCCACAACATATTAAGTACTTGCAGCTACTGTTACTGTCAGAAATGAGGGTCAGGGATTTTGTTTCATGTTAGGGGATCTCGTGTCATGTGCAAATGCTTCAGATAGAGGGCACATATGATACCTTTATCCATTAACTGAGCAGTCTGACCAGACTTTTCAGTATGTCAGATTCTTGAGACTGATTATTTAGCATTTGCCAATCCAGATGTACTGTATTAGTTTCAAACAGAAAAACTTGGTGTCAATAATATTCATCTTTTCTAACCCCCAAGAGAGGTTAGAGAAATGTACAAAGCCTTTAGAACCCTGTCAATTGCTGTGTATTTTTGGATAGAATCACAGAATAAAATGAGCATTATTTGTTAAAGATACGGTGTGTCCACCCTTGTGGAAAAAGATCTGATGCAATTTTAGAATGATTAAATAAATAAGAACATGTGCACACATAAGTGGATTCTGCAAAAAGTATTTTCAAAAGCTTTTCAATCCAATTGAAATGAACTATCTTATGAAAAATGTTCTCTTTAACCACTTACTTTCTAAAAAGGGAAGAGGTAATTATAAAAAAAGACTTTATTTTATGATTTTTTTCACTTTTCTCTTTGCACATCTTAGTGGATCCACATGGCAAATGAAAAGAATTTATTGAGTTATTTCTGATCTTTTTAAACAGGAGCTTATCCAAAAGCATTTAAAAACTATATGTTGTAAAAAGTCTCTTCTCTCAGGAGATTCTAAATCCTAGAAATACTTTGATATGTGATAAGAAGGCTGCTCCTACATGTGCAGAACCTGATGCACAAAGGTCTATGCAAAATCCAAAATAATTCTGATTTCTGGTAAGGATACTGAGGAAGCACAGTTACATTTGCAATTGGATTTCCCCTTGGGACACTGGTACCAGAGAAAACAGACTTTTTATTGCAGTACAAGAAGAACTAGCCATGTAACTAGATAAGTAGTACACTGTTACAAGGGTAAAATTTATGCACTCATGCACCTGGAGGCTTATGAAATATCAGGCACTAGATATTTTTTAGACAACTTAGGAGAAAATGATAGAAAAATATTTTAAATATTTTAATTTTTCTCCTGTTTTTATTTTTATATTTCTCTTTATTTCCATCCCTCTGAATGCTTTTTCTGCCATGTATTATAGGAGAAATTCTTCACTCACAGTAGCAATGATAATAATGAAAAACAACTGAGCATCTGATAAATATCAAAAGTGTTATTTGCAGAGGAAGAGTTAAAGCAAGCTTCTGTGTGATCAGAGGTTCTTTTTTCTCATAGCAACTCAGAGTTTAAGTGCGTGGACAGAAAGAATCATATTCCTTAGTCCAAGCATTCTGTTTTTCTTGTCCGTTTATCTCACACAACCTACCTACATTTTCCCATGATTCAGGATCCCAGTCATGACTATCAGATAGCCACTGTCCTTCTCACACCTACAGAGTGTTCTTTGAGTGCTGCCCTTATTTACTCTTTGGGATTTCAGTGCTGCGGGCTGCAAAGCAAATTATATGGGAGCAATCACTTCTCATTAGAACTTCAGCCCACAGAGCCAAGGAATTTACTGATGTGATCAGCATTAGCTGTGATTATCTCTATTTTCTAGAGATGTTGGCCCAAGCTAAGTGATTTTTTTTTTCATTTATTGCTTTTCGTGTTCTGGGATTTGTCACTGTATGAAAGCAGCTTCTGAAGGAGGGTGACTCTACTGTGCATGGCCATTTCTTGATAAGGAAGCATGCAGAAAATTCACTCTCTGGAGGGTAATCCACTGAGGAAAAACAAAATCAACTAACTCTTTGAAGTGAATCCTAATAGTGATATCACTCAGCTAAATATGAATATTCTTATGACTTATTAGAATCATTAGATTATATATAAATAAAGAGACTAAGCTAGTCTTTGGACAAACCTCTTTATTTTGGTTTATTTTTATGAAAGGAATATATCTTATCTTCACTTCTTTCAAAGTCCTATTCCTGGAAAAATCAAAATTTGGTAATACCCATTCAGTTTGCTAAAGTTCTGCATTGGCTTCCTTTCTGAAATGTAAATTGTCAAATAGTGCTGACTGGAACTCCTCTTTATAGTGCCTTGAGTTGTTACTGTGAACCCGAATGCCTGGAGAGATGAGTTATCTGAAAATATTTCCTATCTCTCCTTTTCCCCAGCTTTTGCTCAAAAGATTTCCAAAGGACTTTCCATCATAGCAATTAGCTGAGCTTCTCAAGAGCTCTCGGGGTTAATTATAATTATAGCAATTTTTTTTTTACATAAGCAAGAAAAGTCTCACATTTATTTTGCTTATATCATTTCAGTTATGATTGAGTAGTGGCATATGAAGTTGGCATACACAAGGGATTATGAAAATTCAAATGGGAAGGTTCTACAGACCTTTCAATCTCTGTGGAAGATGAATGGAAACAGAAAAATACTTGAGAATAGTAAGTAATGGGACTGTCCTGCACAGTGCCCACATAGTGGGAAGTGCTTCTAGTCTATCAGGCATAGAATAATTCTTTGCTGTTCAAATTTTCAATACTGAAGAGAACTGATTTTCAGTTTCTCCTTTAACTTGTTTCTGAAGCTCCCAGTACATTGTTTTTATGTGGATTTGAGGTAATTTTCCCAGAAAGCCCTGATCACCCAGCAGAAATTGTATTACCTGAAAGGAGATAAAGATCATCCCCAGTCAGTGCACAATCTCTGCTGTCTCCTTGTTTTAATCATGCAAAGGTGAGCGAAAACACCTAAGAAACCGGTCTAATATTTCACATTTCATGAAATATATTACAATTTTTCAAAGAACAATTTTTTATTATTTAGATTGAAAAGTGTCAAAGGGAACTGCTTGTACTGGAAGGACAGAAAAATAACAGACGAGTAGTAAGGAGCTGGGTCCTGTCCTTGCCATGCCTACAGTGTCCTGATGGCTGGTGTTGCTCAGCATCATTTTCAGTGTCTTCATGCATTTCTGGTTATACAGCTGAAAAAACAACTGTGCACCAGACCACTGGTGCTAAACCATCTAATTTTCATGAAATTTGCATCAGAGAGACTGTGGAGATTGGTGATGTGATCCCCTTCTGCGTAACCTCACACCATATGCTACTGTTGAAATTTCTATTGCATTGTAGTACTGGATCAACATTTCTGAGTCTTCTGAGATGAGAATGTCACATTCTGCTGCTAAAAAGCCCCAAGACTTTGTGCCGAAACACCAGGGTTTTCTCAACTCCCTAACAAGGTAGCAAAGCAATATAATTAGAGATTTACACAGGTTTTTTGTCAAGATTTGAAAGCTATGCTTCACATCTTTTAATCAGGTTTAACTTCATCTGACACTTTTTATCTTGAGCTTCTTTTCTCACATGCTGGGCTGCATCAGCTGTTCTGTGGAACTCAAGAGAAAAAATGGAAGGAAAAACTCTATACATTTTCTGGAAAGAGTTCCTTTAAGAGAGATAAAAGAATGGACAGCAATCTTAAAGCATAAGTTATTTAGAATCTACCATCTACACGAAAGAGTTCTGAAATACAGTACAGATATTTTATGTTTAATACCAAGGTCCAGGTAGGATTTTAAAAACAAATGAAAGACGTGGCCATGTTATTAAAGATTTCCATATGTAGGTGCTAACATGGACATTAGAATAACTTTGTTCATCTTCTGGTCTTTCCACAGATTTCTTGTATAGTCTGAGAAAGAGTTTCTCAAAGGCTTTCCAGTAGCAAAATACCCACGTCTATGAAACAAGCAAAATATTATTACCATCACTGAGAGCTTACACATGGCAACTGTGAAAGGTACACAGAGAGTATCTCAGCAGAAAAAAACTCGAAACAGTAGAACATAAAGACATAAAGAAAATACCTTTTCTTGCAAAATATTTTTCACTGAGAAAATGCCAATTATATGTATCACAGTCATAAGAAGCAAAACAGGATTTGCATGTTCAGTATGCTTGGACATTTAAATACATGTCACTAATTAATAGCAGCTGGGTTATTTCCCATCTGAGATGATCCAATGTAAAACTAAAGTTTCTTTCCATGAAAAATATTAAAAATTTAAAGAGAAAAATACATTCTTCATCTTCTAAAAATCTTAAAATGGCTTTCCAAATTGGGGCATAAATATTTTCTTTTACAGCAGGGAATCCCTTTTGACCCCCAGTCTGACTTCTCCAATGAAGAATTAATTGTTTTTTATTGCAAACATTGTTACAGGCCCCAGAAATGCTTGGACACAAATTTTAGGATTTTCTGTCATAAAAGTGAAGAATTTCACTAATTCATTTCAATAATCAGTTTGAGGACAGCTTGCTTCTTCACTTCCCACTTCTATCCATAGATATGAAATAGAATTGACATATAAGTACCCAGAAAACAGAAAGTTTGAGTAGCGGGGTGTTGATGCTGCCAGGCTTTCTCATGCAAGGTGTTTGTGGCTGATTTCTCAGCAAACACTGTTAACCCTGTGGAGAAACAGACTGGGAGGTGAATGGTTTGCAATGCTCGGGGTACCAACAGCAGGACGGACATCTCTGGGCAGTAAAGTGAGGGTTTGCTATAAGACTATAAGGGTTTGCTGCAAATAAGCAGAGATTTGAATTATCTCATACCTAAAAAATAGCAGAGAAGTAGCCTAAGAGAGAGACTAATTCCAATCTCCACAGTGCTCGAGTAAGTGAGAATAATTCTAGTGAGCTTGGGAGTTTGACTTCTGTGTCATAACAGCCCAATAGGCAGAATACAAGCAACAACAATAGAAATTTCAGAAGCTAATTGAATATGTATTTCATAGAAAAACCCCACACATCTAACATTCTTTCCAGGAAACATACACGAGAATAATGATCTAGATATTAACTTATGAAATGTTGCCTACAATAAGTTACTGTTGCGTGTCATTCTACTGCAGGCAAACTGAATGGGAGGCTTTGACTTAATATAATGAAAATTTTCTGTATTTTCCTCAGTTGAGAAGCTTCATTGAGACTTTATATTAGTGTTTCATTATATGTGAGATGGGAGAGAAATCTACCTGCTTTTCTCTGCCAAGTCTTTTATCAGACGAGAACATGTATTTCTGCAGTCGTGTGAAACAGAATTGCAGATGTTCAGAGCCTGTATCCAGAAGTCATCCTTTTCTTGAGGACCCAGCACGAATTTCTGTCGTATCTATCAGCAGCTATTTTAGTGCTAGCAGGGACACATCAGGACATGTCAGGGTGATAATGTGTTGCTTCAGCTCCGGCAGTTGTGTAAATGTGTGTGAAAAAAACCAGCAAAACCAAACCAAACAAAAAAGGTTCTGCTTAAATTTCCATCACTGCAGAGCCATGCTCTGAGGATTTTGAAGAGAATAAGAACCAAGTGTTAGATAAAAATATGGTAAATTAAACCTCATTTATACCTGGCAAATTCTGCATGGTTTTATTCATATTAAGAAATATTACTGGCTCCTCACATTGAGCAATGTACCATTTTCTTCTCAGAAAAAAAGATTTAAATGTCTTCAAATGCTGCAAATTGCAGGCTTTATAGTAAATTTCTCTCAAGTATAAACAATCAGCTGCATCTATACAGCTTGTATTTATTATCTATTTGTATAGTTCAGAAGTAATAGGTGATAGGGCACTTTATTAATGAATAAATAATGGGGTGTAAGAAGTTGTTCATGCTAAAGTCATTCCCATACACAGTTTGTCAAGATATTGGTAATTTTTTTAGTGTCATTTGAAAATTGTCATAAAAATTGCTTTTATGAAAAGATAAGTTTTTTGTTCTCCAATAAGCAGACACTTGGTTTAGGCTTCCTTGTTGCCTTCAAAACATCTGATTTGGTTTGCTAAGCTGTAAATGACAAGGAGTCAGAAACTGCTTCACAACAAGTTCAGCCTCCACAGAAGTGTTGGACACCTTGAAATCAGTAACTTTTATCAGCTCACCTAGATAAGCCAATACCCTTTGTACACCCAAAAGCTGGATATTTCAAAGCAATTTTAAACCAGCTTTTTTTCTATCAGGACTTTATTTCAGCATCCAGGGAAATTCAGCATCCAAGTAACACCAAATATCAGTGCAAACTCTGAAAATGTTTCTGTGCATGGGGTTTATGTGGCAAGGCTTCAGTATCAGAGGAGGCTGCAGGAGTGGCACCTGTAAGATGACACCAGAAGCTGCCTGAATGTTGGAAAAAGTCAGTTCCAGCCATTTCCAGGACAGACCCAGAGCTGTCCAAAGCTAAGCCCTTCAGCAGCCATGGTAACACCTCTGTGGTAACATAATTAAGGTGGAGATAAGAATGACAAAATGTGAGAGTTACAGCCCTGCAGACACCCATGTCAGTGAGGAAAGATGGGCAGGAGCTGCTCCAGAGGTTGGAGCGGAGATTCCCCTGCAGCCCCTGGTGCAGCCCATGGTGAGGCAGCTGTGCCCCTATAGCACATGGGGGTTCATTAGGGAGCAGAGCATTCATTGCAGGCCATGGAGGAGCCCACACCAGAGCAGGTGGATGCGCCCTGAAGGAAGCTGCCGGTCAAATTTTAGCAGGTTCCTGGCAGGAACTGCAACCTCTGGAGAAGAGCCCACACAGGAGTAGGTTTTCCAGCAGGACTTTTGTTGTGGAGGACCCATGCTGAAATAGGAAAGGACCCGTGAAACCAACCCATGCTGGAGAACTGTGTGAAGAACTGCAGCCCATGGGGAACACCCACACTGGAGAAACTCATGAAGGACAGTATTTCACAGGAGGAAACCCACTCTGGAGAAGGTGAAGAGTGTGAGGAGACCTGTGCAGCAGAGGTGAAGCATGATGAACTGAACACAACCCCTATTCCCATTTCCATTCCCCTGTGCTGCTCAGGGAATGAAGCTGGGAATGAAGTTGAGCCTGGGAAGAACAGAGGGATGAGGGGAAGGTTTTTTTAGCTTTGTTCTCATTTCTCATTAACCTACTCTGTTTCATTGGCAATAAACTTAATTAATGTCCCTAAGCCAAATCTGTTTAGTCTGTGACAGTAATTTCTGAGTGATCTCACTCTTCTTACCTTGAGCCATAAGCTTTTCATTGTTTTTTCTCTCCCTATCCTATTGAGAAGGGGCAGTGATAGCACAGCTTGGTGACCTGAATGATAAAGATGACAAGATTGTCAGTCAAGGTCAAACCCACCACATTACCTTGGAATCCGCTGAAATCGCCTCCTCGACCTTTCCTCTCTCCCACATATCTCCAACCACATCACTGGCTGAGCCAAGCTCGACCTTGCTTGCCCTACAAATGCTGAGAGACAGAGCTGGGATCTTCTGCAGGGTGTGATCCAGCCTGCTGGGCAGCTGCACGAGGAGCACAGGACGGCTCTGCTCCTGTTCCAGGTGATTCATGTCATTCCTCAGGCAGTGAAAGTGAAAAGGAACCTCGGTGCTTTCATTTGCACCCCTTGGACTTTCACAGGACACAGCATCAGGTGCACACCTCAGTCCCACAGAAGACATCCACTGCCCCAGCCCCTTCAAAGGTGGAGAGAGTCTCATGAGTGTTGTCATCCTCATCATTCAGGTTGCAGATTATGTGAAGATACCACCATGCTTTTCATTCCACCTGTGTATTTTATTCAATTCTTCCATTATCTGCGCTTTTAAAAGGTGAGTGGGCATGCCCTGCTCTGCCCTGCCCTGCCCAAAAGACACATTTTCTGGTCATTTATCTGTGTGACACTACAGTATTTAATTACACATTCACCTACTGCTTCTCAAAAAAAGAAAAAAACAACAAAATGCCCAGCACCACCAGAAGGAAGGAAGAGCACATCCAAGTATCACTATTCATCTACTAGACCCAAAACTGCAGTGCCTGTTTTGTCTGGTATTTCTGCCACCAAAAAAAATAAATGAGCTGCATTAACATACTGTCACTAAAAATATAAGGCATCTGATATGATGAGAATGGAACTCATAATCCTAAAACCTCTCTGAGTCTTAAAATATTTAAATCATTAAATCTATCTCCATCTTTCTCTCTCTTCCAGGAGGTAGTAAGATGCATACCCACCACTGTGAATGTGTTAAGCAAAGAAAGAAAACCACAAAATTAAAAGTTAAAGATATTTTCAAAGCCCAAAAGGAGCCATTTATTGATGTAGGAGAGAGAATAAATTGCTGAGATTTTTTTTCTTTTTTTCTTTTTTTTTTTTTTACAAATGGCTGGGAGTGTTATAATGTATTTGATTTTTTTTTTCTAGAGGTAATCTTAGATGTGGAGTGAATGAAGTGAAGTCTTTTATCAATCCATAACATCTGCTGCAGTGTCAAGTGATGAAATGGGTGACTCCAGAGCCCAAGACAGCTGGGATGGCTTTCTTAATGCAGTAGGGTATTGTGCAAACAAACAGGCACTGATACCGTCTATGGTTGTCACAATTATTCAAGCTGGTGATACATCTTCCTGTATTAGCTGCTTGAGAAGCCCTATTTCTTTTAAAAGTAAACTACTGTATAACAATGACCCATTCTGGTCTCTAACTCAGTTGAGTGCAAACATAATAAAAGATTGGAAATAAAAATAAATTAAAATTTGCCACCGGAGCAGTAAAGCATAGAAATAGGTATATACGAGCCTGGAAAAAACCCAACCTGCTCACAGTTTATAGAGCTAAGAAATAATGTACACCTTTATAGCTAGATCTATACTGGCAAGATTATTCTGCTTCTCTGGAATGCCTCCCAGTTCCTGGGAAATCCAGTACATTGTTCAGGGAAGTAAAAGACCAGAAGTAAAAAAAAAAAACAAAACACAATTATGGATCACTACAAACATGCCTTTGCCATTGTGGGATCATTACTGAGATCACTTAGGGGATTTCAGATTAAGGTCAATATTCAAATGTTGCAAATATAAGAAAAGAAAATTAATTTATATTTAGGATCCTACATATAAACAATCACCAGCATTAAGTCAACAAAGCTTACAGAATATGTATATATATGTATAAAAATGCATGAAACTATGAGAGATGTTGTTATGAAAGAGTAAAACTTAGTTGCTAGTTTTCATGAAAACCTGAAAGTTATAATTTGGATTTGAATTGTATCATTTAAGGTCAGAATGTAATCCAACAGTCACTTTCAATCTCCAAAATTAGGAAACATGCGTGAAGGAAATGTATAATTTTTTTTTTTTTTCCCAAATGAATCAATTCAGCCTTCAAGCATATAAAAGCAATATTTTTTTTTAGAAATTGAACTCCATTTGTGATATTTTAAAGAAGATCATGAGAGCTGAAAAGAGATTTTTTTTCATTTGCATTTAATAATAACAACAAACTAAATATAATAAATAAAATATGTGTATAATACATAGATTATATGAATAATATATAACATATATCATTTATAATATATATATATATATCATTCTTAGGTTGAACCATGATAGGTTTTTTTTATTTTAGCTCAGGTATCAAATTAATTATATTTTTTAAAAAATAAAACAGATATTTACTGAGTACCAAGCATCAGTTCAAGCACAAAGTTTTAGATTTTCAGACTAAACTTTATCTGCTTTTCTTCCTTCTTTCTCAGAAGAACAAGAAATTCAGCACAACTGACCACTGTGATCGTGGCATTGAACTCCCTCTCGTACATGTGGGACAGAGGGCACACAGACTTGTGGAACTGGTTCCCATCTCAGTGGTGCTGATGAGCTTGCGGTGCAGAATGGAAGTTGCAACACCAAGGGCTGAAAGGCAAGCCAAAGATGAGAACAGTGTGCTTGCTTGGATGCTCTGCCTGACACATTTGCCACTGCCTCTCGCACTGAATCAGACCTAGACAGCCCTTTCTGGCTGAGTCTCCACTCGTATCTGCAGGCATCTCAAAAACATGTGTGTTCTAAGACAGGGTTGGTTTTTTTCCTGTTAACTGAAGCTGGTGAATCGTTTTGAGGTTGACGATTCTCCCTCCTGTTTCCCAAGATGATAATAAATTACTAAAATGCCAATTTTATGTTCTCATGCATTCCTGACTTAATAAAGGTACCTAGAAGTGTAGCATTGGCTATTGTTTACCAGGAGGCTGGAAGAACCCAAAGGAAGATTAACAGATTGTGCCAGTTTAATTTGGTGCGATCTGATTCTGTTAGATCTTCTCATCTGATTTTGTTTTCCAAAGCAATGAGTGGAGAGGGCAATTTTCCAACATACGACCTTTCAACAAACCTTAAGCTGCTCCTGGAACACCAAGGTCATTACACATCCACAGAGTGTGGTGTTTATCA
This sequence comes from Eulacestoma nigropectus, assembly GCA_013397775.1. Classification (NCBI taxonomy): domain Eukaryota; kingdom Metazoa; phylum Chordata; class Aves; order Passeriformes; genus Eulacestoma; species Eulacestoma nigropectus. Next base: position 1,701,546 of record VZTE01005687.1, on the reverse strand, counting down.
GGAAAATTCATCGAAGGCCTAGGCAGGAGTGAGGCTGGGTGGCCCCAAAATTGCTGATCATCTGTCAGGAGCCAGGATTCACAATTTTGTCAGTGAGACTTGGAGGGGCCATACAAAGAAAATGTTAAGGACAATATTCAGGTCTGATAGCATATATGCCTCAGAATATTTTAGTATCCCTGACTGAATTTCACACTAACTGCTTCTTAGGCAGTGGGATATTTTCTGTTTTCCTTAAGTATCAATATTAAAAATTCTTCACTGAAAGAGTGATTGGCCACTGGAATTGTCTGCCCAGGGAGCTGGTGGAGTCACTGTCCCTGGATGTGTTTAAAAAAAGACTGGACGTGCAACTCAGTGCAATGGTTAAGTTGATGAGGTAGTTTTAAATCATAAGTTGGACTTGATGATTTCAAAGGTCGTTTTCAACCTAGTTCATTCTGTGATTCTGTGATTAATCTATTGCAAGGGCAATGCACTGGCAAAAAGCAGTGAAGGAAGATGCACAGAACATTCTGGGTCGGGGACATGAGGGCTTGACTCCATGATCGAGGAACCACAGAGAAGCACAGCTCCTTCAGCTCATTGGTGAGAAAGAAGGAAGTTCTTCTCCTGTGCAGAAAGGAGCTAGGATGCATCTCCAAGGAGGTGTAGAGTTGCTCTCCCAGCTGCCAGTGAAATGGAGCAGTACCAGCCTTGTTGGCATCAGGAGAACTCGAGGAGCTTCTCATGTAGCAAAGACTTCTTCACACTGAAGTAATAACCTTTGTGTAGACCTGCAGATAAAAATAATTAATCCCTGATTATTTTTCTTGTGTTCCTAAAGAAGTGAGCTATTTGATCAAACACCTGTCTCTTTTTCCATTTGTCCTCACATGTTTCTTTCAAAAACTTCTAGCCTTAAAAGTGTCAGCCAAACTCAATAGGTAAAAATTTCGAGTGTATTGAAAGGCTCAGGGTTCCATGGAAGCTGGCAGCATGTAGGAGAGGATTCATATGACGTTCCACATAAGGAGCCTTATTTAGAGAAAAAAAAGATGGAAAATTCAACAGCTGCAGTCTGCAAAACTATTGAAATTCATACTATTCCTCCAACCATTAATCTCTGTGAGAGACTGATTGCTAAAACTGGGAATGTTGCAGGGAACTTCCATTATTCACTTCATCCATTGCAACCACCTAAAAAAAGAATGAAAACCTTTAAAAACTGAGCAATAACCTGCCTCTTCTGAGTGAATTTTCTACTTCATTTTCTAAGCGTGTCTCTCTTCATATAAAAATAAAAGCTGAGGTAAGATGTATTTTCATCTCTATTCTATTTTATCAGCCATTATTGTTATATAAAATCTCAGATAGAGATGAAAATACTTGATTTTGCAGTATTTGTCCACTACTTCTGTTGACATGGCACCCATGGCACTCATGAGCATTTGCTCACAGCACAGCTGCTCCCACCTTGAGAAGGTGTGCCAGGCATTTGTTCTGTTGGGGATAAATGGCTGGATAAATGAAGTATCAGATTGCTTGTTCTACCTTTCTTCTCTTGTTTAACAGCCTTTAAAAAAAAAAGAAATTAAGAGTGTCCTTAAAGGCTGTTAGCAAAAATATGAAGAAGCTGCAAACTCCTTGCAGAATTTCACTGGTTAGAAAACACCAATGGGAATTACAATGACTGCTCAATAATTTTGGCACAAGCCTCTGTATCAATACTGGAAGTATTCCCAAAGGTTTTAATTTCCTCATGGGTACTCTCAAGTAAAAAGAGTTTGCTGGTGAAATTTTCTCATCTATTACATAGAGAAATGTTCTGCATTTTCCAAGTCTGTGTTTAGGTTAGTTCATACTGACCACGAGAAAAAGAAAAGCATAATTATTAACAAGCTGTTATTGTTTTCATCACTCACTGCTGTGGAGACTGAATCAGATTGAGCAGATGATCAACTCAGGTAATTAGTGGAATGGCTGAATAAGTTTGAAGATTCCCCTGTTGTGAAACCTGTATGCAGAGGACTGGACTTTCTTTCTGTTCTGTGGTGCTTTTGTACAAATGTAAGAGAAACATGGCCTAGGACAAAACCAGGACAGGGAGAAAGAGATGAAAATATTACAGAAAGATCTTAAACAGATTCCTGTAGAAGCCTTCTTGCCCAGTTGCCAACTGACCCCTCTCCCATTGACTCAGAAATCTGTTTTTAAGTTCTGACTTCCCTTTGTCTCTCTTTAAGAAGATTGAGGATTTTTCAGTGTGTGTCCCCAAGAAGTTGAAGTAAATTTCTAATGTTTTGTGACTAAAAGAAAATAAAATTGAAAAGATATAAAAGTCTTGCAAGTAATTTTTTCCTGTGATTCTGTAAAATCAAACTGGGTTAATATCATACAAACTGAAGAAATCTGATGTCTTTTTGGTAGACAATTTGGACTTTATACAAGGATTGATATCTTAATCAAAGTCCTGTTATTTGGGCTCTCTAGTGGAGTTGAAAAATCACTCTGATACGGTACTTTGCATACCTTATGTATTTCAGTTTTCCTGTCAGTTAAACAGAGATGTTTTCAGGACTGGCTAATTTTTTTCATATTTTTTTTTATATATATAATGAAACTCATTTCACAGCACCGAAACTTTTACATTAACTCTTTTTTAAAATTGTATTAACTTGTTTTGTCCAAACTCTTACCTCCAAAAATGCCCCTAAAATCACCAAAATGCACATCTCAGAACTTGCAACACTTTTTTCAGAAATTTACTAGAATATCATCCAACAGAATAATTTTTTTTTTTTTTAATGTTTGGCTTTTTGAAAAAATATTAATCATTCTCATGACTTCAAAAACTCAGAGATAAAAAAAAGCCTCTGAGAGTTCCAAAGGGATCAAAAATGCCAATAGGGAACCTGTGCTAATACCTCTGCTCTTCTACTGGTCCTGGAATTTTAGCTAAGCTTCTGAGACTTCACCTGAAATCTGTTTTCTTCTTTTTTT
>VZTE01005687.1:1684579-1698507 GCA_013397775.1 Eulacestoma nigropectus | reverse complement strand
TTACTGAAACCTTCATATTTGTGGCAGAATCATAGATGTGCTCTCTACCTCTCTGCCTTTCAGAGCATGTCCCAGGATGTATTCTGAGACCATGAATCAGGTCAGGCTCCTCACAGAACAAGGCAGCCACTGTTCTCACTTTCGCTCAAGACACTCTGGTATAAAACAACAACCTGGCACTTTCTGTTTGAAATTATTCTGCTTTCCAGGCATCTTCTTAGTTCTGTGTTTACAGTTCCAGTGAGCGCAAAAAGGTTCCTCAGATGTTACTGGGAAGTAGAATTTGTCTCAGAGTGGATGTAGTGCACACAGAAATAATTCTTCCAGTTTGCCTTGGGACATGTTTGTGTATTGTAACAGAACCACTTCCAAAGATATTTCATAGAATCACAGAATGGTTTGGGTTGGAAAGGACCTTAAAGACCATCTCTTTCCAACTCCCTGCCATGGACAGGGACACCTTCCACTAGACCAGGTTGCTCAGAGCCCCATCCAGCCTGATCTCAAACATTTTCAGGGATGGGGCACCCACAATTTCCCTGGGCAACCTATTCCAGCGCCTCACCACCCTCACACTTTTTCCTGATACCTGATCTAAGTCTACCCTCTGTCAGTTTAAAGCCATTCCCCCTTGTCCTATGGCTTCATATCCTTGTAAAAAGTCCCTCTCCAACATTCCTATTGCCATGGGTAGCCCCCCTTGCACCTGACCCTTCCTCCAGGGCTTTCTCCCTCCCAGAGCTGAACATCACTGTGGGTTGGCAGCACAGTTATATGGGCTTAATATTAATGGCCAATATTTTGGATTCACGTGCCTCCATGCTGCCTCTAACAAGGTCAGATACAAGTGATTCACGGCAGCAATTTCAGACTTTCTAGTAAATGCTCTCATTTAGGCAAAATACCAATTCAACAAAGAGCAGCCCATGCATTGTTAGGGGCTAAAATGGGGGCTTCTTTCTTGCCAAAGGATCTTTAACTTGCCCAGTGGATAAATTCAAGCTCTTCCTCAACCAAAGGCAAACTGGTAAGAGATCAAGCTTTCCTTCTGGAGTACAAGGAACTATTTTTAAACTCAGATTAAATTTTGTGAGTTGTTTTGGCTGAAAAAAAAAAATAAAGGAAAAATAAATATACTGAATTTGCACATTATATTCTGTCATGTTTTCTAGATTAATTCTTTCCTTTAAAAAAAATCTAAATTGTCTGATATCAATATTAAAAACTAAATTTCCTGACATTTCATTTCAAAGCACTTTTTTGCCTAAAAATTTACACATACAGAAAGTAGGAAAATATGGATTTAGATCACCTCGAAGCAAAGTAGATTTAATTAACTTTGTTGTTGATTCTGGACCCTCACACTAGAACATCCTGCAAACCCCTTAATAAATAAGACCTGATTTAGGAGGCATCCACTGGGCATTTCTAGTCTAGCCAACAAAATTACAACAAAGACAGATTTGGCTGGTGGTAATGATCAAATATCTTTAGGAACTCATCTTGCACAGCATAGAATAACTTATTGCAGTTATAAGCTTCAGCTGCATTAGTATCCAGTGCTCTTGGAAAAATGTCCCCTTCTGCTTTATCAGCCTAGCAAGCTCCCAATGAAGATGAATTCTTGTTGGGAGCAGCATCCTGGACTGAAAAAGACTGTAGTGAGAAAGCCTGACATTTGTCTTCCAATCAGAATCCCAACAAGCACGCAACTAAGGGAGGCAGGAAGGGGTGAAACAAACATCAATATTATTTTAAGAGATCTTCTAATGTGCAATATTTATATACAAATACCAACTAGTGTTACACACAGCACTCTCAGGTTCGTGAAATATATCGAAGTACAGCAAATTGGAATGAGTCCTGAGTTTCCATTTACTTTATCTAACCAGACTTATCAATTCTTTTTACTCCAGGCTGATAAAGTAGAACTGCAGCAGACAAATGAGCCAGCAGGGCTGACATAATGTGTTGCCACAAAGAAATGGTGAATTAAAAAAACCCCAAACTGTGACTTTGATCACCTCTAAGGCTCCTACTTTACTCAACCTCAATTAATTGTTTACTCATTCTTTAGGGAATGTTCAATATTGCTGGGAGGTGAGCAAAGAGAAGAGGAGTGTGCTTGTGAAGGGAATTTTCTTCCATTTTATCTCCATCTTTGAAGGGGCAAAATGGAAGGGGCGGAGGGGACTTGATTCTGGTCCCATGTTTCATTAATAACAAAAAGTCACTGATCTCAACCAGAATAGGTTCGGCTGCTTAACTTTACAGATTCTATTCCTTGAATTTAGTGATGCCTTGCCTGATAGCTATTTAAGTATTAGTAAACATAAAGGTATGTTTTGAATTCTAAAACAGAAGTACGAGAGATGTGCTAGACGAGAACTAGAAGATCATAGCACTGGGCTTTGCTGCTAATAGTAAGGGAGGGAACATTTATATAAATTATCATTGTATCTGATATTCTCAGAAATTTTGGGGTGTTTATTCCTACAATTATTTTTCTTCTGGAAATGGCATTTTACTTAAAGAGAGCTGAGTCCCAAAGAGTCACAATGGAAACAGGGATAGAAGTTACAGCTTTGGGATAACAGCCCAAAACGAATGATTGGATCATCTTTTTTCTCTCTCTAAGTACTTTATGCCACATATCCAGGTAGTGAAGACTGCTATAGTTCCAATGAGATTAGGACTTTTGAGACAGGAGATATCGTTCATTTGTCAGGTCCCCCATGAATCAGGTATAAAATAGGTTCCTAAAAGGAACCAGCAGATGAATGAGAAATGTAAGGCAAAGAATTACGAACCATGTTCTGATTTTTTTTTTTCAAGTGTAGCACAGTTAAAATCAGCTGTGGTTTTGCTCAAGAAAAGGTTATTGAATTTGGCAGCAGTCATTTAAATCAAAGTCATCTGCAGTCTCTGCTGTGGAGTGCCAGGATATCTGAGTACCCTGTTGCAAACTGTGTCTGTTGTGGATAGTGAAATTCTGCTCTGCATTTTCAGGTATTGGGTCTCATGTATTCACAATCATATTTCAAAATTCCTTTCTTCATCTTTTGGCTTTGATGAACCTTCCAGAGAAGCTGCTGCAAGGAAGCAAACGCTGCAGACTGTAAATCAGAGGTTGATGTGGACTATAAGCACACTGGTAAACAATGCGTTGAAAGACATTTTAAAGGAGAGAGAGAGTCCCATGTTTGTATGTAGCTCATCGGTGTTTATCTAGGTCCTTCTCCAGGCTGTTATTCATTTAATGGAATTGCTCAGAGGAAAGCTAGGGCTCTTGGCTCACTAAATAAAATGAACAAATAACAAAAACCACGAGAGGTTTAATATGAGCCTTGGTCCTTCAGCAAACATTGTAAAAATACTCCATCCCTTCTCTTAAGTTTCTTTGTTTTGTTTTGGGTTTGTTTGTTTGTTTGTTTGTTTTTTGGGTTTTTGTTGTTGTTTTTGGTTTTGTTTTGTTTTTTTTTTTTTAAGAACAAGAAATCCCACGTTTGTATTTTTTTTGGGAATGATTTCACCTGGAGTTAGTCCTAGGAAATGAGGTAAATAGAAATTCCTTAGACTTACCAGGGAAAATGATGGTTCAGCCTGCATTAATACACAGCATCATAGATATGTAACGCAGGTAGAATGGCCTGAGTTACCTCCCTGAGGTACCATCCCTGTTGACATTTGAAGGCGTTGGTTTAGGAAAGAAAACATTGGTAAAGCATTTCCTGAAAAACAAGAGAAGAGGAGTTTTTTTTTTATTTTTCAGCGGACATTCAGAGTTTTCACCTCAGTCTGGGACCCTCATCAGAAGAAGAGGCTTGAACAAATGTGCTAAATGCCATCAAATAAGTGATAAAATCTCAAGTTGGTGAACCTGCTACCTGCATAGCAAATTACTAATTGCCAGCTGTTCAATGGTAGTCAAAGGCTGCCAAATAATCCCTGTATTGAAATGAAAGGTTCAAACCATCTGAAAGAACAAACAGACCCTCCAAACAAGCCTTGAGCACAGATAACTTGCAAACAAAACAGAGCTTGTGTCCTCCAGTGGATTAATTGTTACAAGTACCTGCCATGTTCTCATCACAATTTGGATTCTGTAGCCTTAAGGAAAACAAAGCTTTCACTGCCTGCAGCAATGTCTGAGGTCGTGTCTGCTGGTGTAAGGAGGGAAGGATTATTCCAACAGATATTGGCTTGCACACGTGTGATGGATCACAGAACCCTCTTAAAGTTAGCTGGGTAGTAAATGTACAATGTGCTTCTCAGTCTGACAAATCCAGATATGATATTAAATAATGAGATCCAATAAGAAATCAATAAACCTTTGTCTTCAGAAATTGCATTTTCGATTTTATCATTTCAAAAGAATGGCTGTGATTAGGTACAGAAAGGCAGGACTATTGATTGTGCAGTCACTTACTCCAGGCTAAAAGGCAGATGGTTACAGTATTGTTTGATCTACAATATTTTGGTGTTAAAAAACTCTCCGGAGCTATCCAGACAATGAAAGTAACACAGTGCTGCACCTTGGATACCTGAGGACCCAAGTGACAGAGAGCCATGAACTCTACTGAAGTCAGTCTTTCCAGTGGTGAAAACTCACTGAAGGAAAGGGAAGCTGAATTAAGGAAAAATATGTTCTTTCATGTAGAAAAATGAAGTCATTATGCCTGCTTGGATTGCAAATCTGGATGTTGATGTGTTTATTACATTGAGCACCAGACACTCTGCTCGTTTTCACTGGTTTTGGTCAAAACATGCATTTAAAAATACTTCAAACCCTGATGACAGACTGAATTTTTCACTCTAAATTTTGCATGACTGCTTTCTAAAGTGAACTCTGACATCCTGTGGGCACAAGGAAAATGACCATTATTTATCTACTGTATTTAAAGAAATGTTTGCAGGGTAAGTAGTGTTTATACAAACATTTATATGTATATATATACTATTTTACAATATTATGTGTCTGAATGTTTGCTCTTGGGTAGGAATCCCAGAAACTTTCCATGCAGCACTTTCATTTTACACTGTGTGTAGTACTCTATTTCTCTTGTATCTTTTGTCCAATCAGAGAAAGTAAGAGGCTAAAATTTGGGGTTTACAGTGTTAATCTTTCAAGTTTTCTCTATAAAAGCAGAGTCAGTAGCTCCATTTCCCCAATTAAGGCAAACTCTTTAATTATGAAATTCTTTGAGTAGCATGTTTGACAACGTCTCATTTTTAATTAACTGAATTCCTCTCCGGATACCGTGGATAATCATTGCCAGCAAACTTAGCGTGGAATAAATGGTAGGAAACACTGGCATCTTGTGGGGAAAGAAAGCCGGGAGGACAGACTGCTTTAGTCAGGAATTCAGTAGATTTATAGAATCCAGAAAGCTGATAATTCCATATGTACGTTAAGTTATCGATAAGTACCTCATCTCACAGAACCGTAGAATCATAGAATCACCTAATGGTGTGGGTTGGAAGGAACATTAAAGATCATCCGGTTCCAAGCCTGTGCCTTAGCCAGGGACACCATAAGCTAAAGGCGGAGTGTGAATATACAAATAAAAATATACCTATAAAACTATACACACACACATGTATACATATACATGCACCCACAGAGGAAATCCAGTGCTTCTAATATTTATTTCTTTGTAGTTGCTTTCAACAGTTTTTATTGCAGCTTGTGACTACAATTCTGCTAACTTTATGAACACAGCATATAGTCAGTGTCTGTGATTCTCAGTGGGACTAATTCCAAAATCTCTTTTTTTTATTCTCTTTTCTTTATTTTTCTGCCTAACATGAAGATCTGACATGCACTTTCCCCTCTGAAAGTATATAAAGAAAGCATAGTATTGAGCAAAAGAGCAGAACTATACAACTGAAGGAGCCACTGTATTGAATACATAGGATATAAAAAACGCATTAGGTAGTAAAAAGCACCACTAAAAATGTAGTTCTCATATTCAATGCTTATCTCTACACCTTGTATTTCAGTCATTAATTATTTGGTCTAGTACATGAGGCAATTCACTGATGGCGTGGAGCAGCAGTGGCATCTGCTGGCCACAGTCATCCCCTGGCTGCTAAAATTTCTCTATTTTTAAATTTCCTCCAAGCTGGCTTTAATACTTCCCACTTTCTTGTAAATGCACAATGATAAAAACACCGTGGTGCCTGGAGAAGCCTGTTTAAAGAATGTACTGGTGATGCAGGGGATAAATCCATCTGAGCAAACCATGTGCTGTCAAATGTAGTGGCAAAAATACAAAGTGTTTGAAGATATAGGCCTGAGATTTTTCCCTTTTTGTCTTTTGCTCTGTGGTTAATGCTCAGAATTTACTTATTTTGCAACTGTAAAGTTTCATCCAAGGACACAAAAATGATGGCAAAATGGACTTAATTTTTGGATTCACCAAGTCCACCTGCTCTCCAGATAAGGATAGTAGTCCATAACCCATTGAATTTCAGGTAATTGCTAAGAAATAAACTCGTATAATGGGAATTTTTATTTTCTTGAGGACTCCTCAAGCTGCCAGCAAAACCCAACAGAAATGTAATGAACCAGGTCCCAGAGTATTTTGCAAATGTTGGAAAACCAAGTGTCATTTAAACCAGCAGCCTGGGGAGGTTTTCTATGGGGCTCATGGTCTCCAAACTCTTGACATCAACCTGGAACTAATAAAAATTTGATTTCCCAATGTTAGGTAATAATGTGAGAAAATTTGAAAATGTTTCTTGATGTTTAATGATGAGACGCTTCAAAAGGCGCCTTTGTGTGAAGGAGACTTTTCTTTACAAAGTTTCTGGAAAGAAACTGGTTTCTACAAAGTTTAACTGAGTTCAGTTCTCCCAATATTTTTGATATCTGTTTCCTGACATGGGCTAAAATATTGATTTCATTATTTTGGCTGGAAAATAGTCTAAGTATTTAGTTTCCATGTAAATATTTACATTAGAGTTGTCTACATCTGGTGAAATGAATCTAATTTTGGGTGTCGGGTTCGTGCTTATCATTTAGGTCTTGATTCAGCCGTGAGCCATTTGATACCAGATGATCTTTAAGGTCCCTTCCAGCCCAAACCATGTCTTGATACCAGAGGTATCTTGTTCTGAGAGGATACAGTTCCTTGGCTGGTTCAGAGGCTGCGTCCTCTAGCAATATGTAAATTCCACAGAGAGACTGAAGTGTCTTCAGGGACAATCCCTGTTTATCCACAGTTAGTTGAATGAAGCCCTTAAACTGCTTCAATAAAGTAGTCAGTGTAGAGGTGCTTTCAGAGCTCAGAAATTTGGCAAATAGGATGACTCAATCTGATATAAAAGAACTTTGTCTGTTGTTGCTCAGGTTTGCACATCAAGAGTCTGAGGAACTGAATCCCATGTCAATTAATAGTGGAAGAGTTTGGATGCAAGGCAGATTTTTATTTCCCGTTTGCTAAATATTGAAGAAAAATAAGTACCTGAGCATAATGACAGTAATAATGTGTCAGACCTGAGATCCTCACAGCCAGCCATCCTGTCTCCAGCAGTGGCCAAAGGTAGAGAGCAGCCACTCCTTACACAGAGGGGTTGGACTGGATTGTTTATAATACCCGCGCAGTACCACACCTTGTGTCATGAGTGTATCCTGGATGGTGGATCATAAAAGGATATTTTCCCATAAAATTCTCCCAGGCTCCAGTACTCTGATCCACAGGACATAATTTCATGCATGAAAATAAACAAACAAACAAACCAAAACCAAAAGCAACACCAAAACTCTAAAAAATGGAATTACTTCTTCATTTAAACTGATATTTAATCTCATGGAAAAAATAAAACACCCCAACCAACAACCCCCCAACATGATTTCATTGGCTTTTGTTCACTCAGGGTAGAGTTGGGTAAATACTAAAAAAACCAAAACCATTTCTGGCAAACTTGCATTCAGATTTCACACAGGTGCTTTGGGGTTTTCATTCCTCTTTGGGCTGTTGCTCATGCGGAGAAATAATTGGAGAATATTATGGGAAACAGCTGCATTCACATGCAAACAAGGGTATTTGCTGATGAACCCAGGTATTCATCACCCATCTCCCCAGCCCACCAAAGCATTTCTGCATGAGTTTAGTTCACAGCAAAGGGAGTATTTCTGTTTTAAAGCAAAGCTTTGTACCAGGAATATACTTCAATCATTCCACTCATCTTATTGGGCCAGCCAAACAAGGAAAAGCAGAAGAGAGATGAGCAACAGATAGTAACCCATGGCAGGGAACAGCTTGTGAGTCGACAGAGCTGTTATATAGGCCCTGGTAATTCAAAGAAAAAGGGAAAAGTGACATCATAAAGCAGAAATCCCCTGAACTCAGAAAATCCCCTGCTGCTTTCCTGCACAGGCAACACATGGATCCTCGGTGTGATTTATATTCCCACAATATTAGATGCCTAAAACTTGGTTGTATAAATCTTGGTTAGTCACAAAGGTGGCTTGTACTGTTATAAATCAGCTCCTTCCACAAAGGAAGCAGTATAGGTTGTTTAGAACAATAAATCAAACAGAAATATTTAATATGATAATGTCTAGAAGTCATCAGAAACCATGTCTTACATAAAATACACAATCTTAACTGCCTATCAGGAAGCCCAAACAGGAGACACTAGCAAGTGCCCAACTTTTTTCTAATTTAATCTAACTACACATTATTTGGTTTTTCCCCTTGGGAACAAACTTACAGGTAAAGGAAGGTGCTGTTATCAGTCCCTTTCCCGAAGTGATTAAATTAACTTGTTTTCTTTCTCATATGAGATGCATATACCTTTGTGGATGAAATTTTGGAAAAAATTAAATAGTAATTTTTTTTCTTCACCTCATCTCTTCCCATAATCATGGCACATTTTGTATCCAGGATCTTTCCCTTATTTTCATCTTTCTGTCTTCACAGAAGTAATTCATAAAGGTTCTGTAGCATTTAAATTCTTACTCTTAAGGATATTGGTAAATATAACCACAAAATAAAGGTGTGAGCTTGACTCAGTTGCCTGAGCACAGGTTCTACCACAATTTGAAATAATATAGGAGTGCCAGCAGGTATATGTGGGTTTGCATGCAGAACACAAACCTGTTAGAGACCAGTTTTTATGTAGGTGCCAATTAGAAAATCTCAGGACGCCCAAGTACGTGATAAATATCACATTTTCGGAATGGGATCCCAACAAATGCCTGTATGCATGCGGAAAAAAAGAAGGAGGAGGATCATGTACCCCTTAAGTTGTCAGGAAAAAGTTAAATACATTCTTTACAGGGGTGAAAGTGAGGTTTTTTGTAGGATTCAGGGTACCACATGAGATATTGGAGAAATACTTATTGTCTAAGCCTGTAAAGAAATGTGCTCCTGGGACCCCTTCCACTATAATCAAAGGAGGGAAATAAATATCCCAACAATATGATGTGTTTTAGGAGATCATTTAAGGTGCTCAGGATTTTTAGGGTATATTGCCCATTAGAACTGCTCAGATTTGACCTTTAGGGTTGAGTCCAACAGGAACATAGGCTGTTGACATATATGAATTACATTTGGGGTCAATTAAGTGGAATTTAAGACAAAATTACTGACTTGTGCTTAAGTGCCACCTGAGAAACCACAGTCAGGGAGAGCCACAGAAACATGACCAAAGTGATTACTGACCTTTGAGAGACCAGTGCTCACCAATTCACCAGCAGCAGACCAGGCAAAACACCCTGGGATATTTCACCTGGCCCCTGTGTAGGCATCTGAATTGAGTTCTTTAGGCAGCTGCTTTTAGAGTCTGTGTGTGGAGGTTTACTGGGAATCCAATGTCCACTACAGATGATGGAGATTTGATCAATACCATCAAAGGAGCGTAGGGAATGACCCAGTTTACCCTGCTGTGGGTACTACTCTTGTAGAAACACCTGTGTGTAGAGACCAAGACCCCAAGCTGTTGAAATGAAAACATATCGAACAACCTACGGAATTCAGAACTGCAACTTGGCAGATGCCAGAGGCTCTTTGCACTCAGGAACCCTCCTGGAGCAGGAGCTGGAGGCAGCACACTCTCAGACAGCCTCCACATGTGGTACTGAATAGCTACATTCGGGCAAAATCCTTGATTCAGGGTAAGCACCGCTTAGCAACAACTAAAACATCAGTCTGTTACAAACATTATTCTCATATTAAATCTAAAAACAGCTACTAGGAACAAAATTAACTCCATCCCAACCAAAACCAGGGCAGCATTTCAATCAGGTGCTTAAATTTAGACAGTGCTAATGTTCCCAAAAGATACAATAACTGTTAGTGTGAGGAACAGAGATTTTTAATGATCATCTGTTGGGATTTCTATGTCACTTTGAGGGAGAAGACTTCAAAGAAGTTACACATAGGAGTTAGCATCTCTGCTTCTGAAAAATTTTAAGAATAATTTTTTTTTCAAATAACTTTTTTCTTAGATACATTTGTCAGCCCATCTCTAAAAGAAATGGATTCCATGTAAAGAAGACAGCAGTTTATTTTGATGTTGAATAAAAGATGTTGATGCACTACTGTTGTATTACTCTTTAATAGACCTTTTCTCTGCCAGCTGATTATGCACAGTTTATGCACAGTTTTAAACTACTCCAGCAATGCTTTTGGCATAACTGAATGCTGTTAGTGTAATAAACTTCAGTCAATAACTAAAATACTTTCACACTGAAGTGCTCTTTAGGCAATGAATTAAAAATAAACTTTGAAACATGGACGAGTCCCTAAATGCAGGAGGAGTTGTGTCTGTGTGTGGTTTGGATTTTGGTTTTGGCAGGTTTTGTTTGTTTGTTTGTTTGATTTTACTATTGCTGTTTCTTACTGAAAAATAAGTTCGGAGACAGCTGAAACTCTATCAATTTTTATCAGATTTTTCACATAACTTCAGCCATGAAAATTGTTGACTCTGGGGAAAAGATCTGTTGTGGTGCTGAAACAACTTTTGGTGTATAGATTTAACTTCTTTTCCAGAGAAAAAGTATCCAGCCCTTTCTATTGCCATCCTGTAGTTGCACATATCCTACACCTTATATACCTCCCTATTCAACAGTTTGTGCATTCTGGACTCTAGAGCCCAGGGTTCTAGATTTTTCTCCTGAATAAGGGAAGGAGAAGCTCTTCTTCCCTCAGGATAGATGTGGTTGGCTTTGTGGCATCTAGAGCTGGAGTAATCTAAACTTTAGTTTCCATTCCTCGTCATATTAAACAATCTTTTCAAGTAAACTTTCTGTCTCTAAATAACACCTGTGATTTCCATCTACTCCTGAGGTGCAGGTGGTTGCAGGATTCCCATGATAACACTGACTTTGACAGACATAAATATTGAATTTAATAGTTGTATTTTAATTTGGGAAGTCAGTTTATGAGATGAGTGGTGCCTTGAGACTTTGATATGACCAGTTCCTTTAGACATGACACATTTCAATATGGGTAATATCCCACAAGGAGGACTGGAAATAATCTGAGATATTGCCAGCTTCAAAGCAGCATCAAAAGCTGTTTTGTCTCTAGTTCTTCACAGAGAATTGTTTGACAAGATCTAAAAGCCCCCTGTGAAGGAGATTTCATAGCAATTGTCAACAACCTATTGTGGTTAACTTCTCATCAGAAACTTTTTCTTGATATGTCAGTTAAACCTTCCTTATTTCTTCTTCTATTCCTAAGGGTCACAGAGCACAAATTACTTTTTTTTGTCTTTGAAGCATTTTTAGCCATATCTTGAACCAACTCTTATTCCACAAAAATAACTTAATCTTGCCTTTCTCCCCAGTTAGGGAAAAATTTTTAGAATTTCTCTTGGCTTGGGTTTTCCAAAATACTCACCCACTCTCGGTAGTACTTTTGGGGAGCATCATCCATTCAGAAAGACGAATAATTAACCAAGTTTGAATGAGAGCCGACAAAAATTTTTCTCTGAGTATTAAGTGAAGTTCTGTATACTGGAGTATGGAATTAAGTTTGGTCACATTAAAGGAGGTAATATTAATCATTTTTTACTTATTTTATAGTTTGTTATTACCACCATAATACATTTTATATTATATTTTATGTCCTGTATATACAATATTATATAATATATGGTGAATAAGAATTAATGAAAATAATGAATTTTTTTAATCTTTCTGCTGGTAACAGAATAGTAGCACCACTTTAAAGAAAAGTTATGATGAGAAGATCTACTTCAATTCAGAGAGTGGAGCGTTCAGAAACTCATTATGTCTTCAAAATAGCCAATATATTTATTTTGCTTACATCTTGCCAGGGCAATGAGACTTTCCTTCCAATAGATGGTGATAGAGAACTTTCCAGAAATAAGAAAAAGGCAATTGACTGCTGTGGGTTTCCCTTCCCTTGTTTTTGTGTAATCTGACCCCAAATCAGCATAGAAATAAACAGAATATTTTTTAGTGATCTCATGATGGGACAGTTTATTGTCAGTTCGCTATTTTATGTTTTCTCTATTTCTCTATTTTATTTTTTCTGTTTTTTTCCCTTGAAATACATTTTTTTGCTACATGATCTGGAATGGAATATGAGACTGTAATTATTATTATGCTGAACAATTTTTGTCTTACATCCTCAACTTTGGTTTTGGGAAATATTTCACCCTCCTCTCCTATTTTCCCTCTGAGCTGGCTGGATGCTGAAGGTCAGCAAATTCTCCATCTCATTTTAGTTTGAACCCTGTGTTACAGAAATATTATTTTTTCTCTCAATCCTGGTCTTCATGTAGCATACATTTATTAACAGAAATAAACATTAAGAAGTCTTAAATAAGTAAGAATAAGGGAAATAGATTTTGTTATGCAAAATTCCATAGTCAAATAAGCCAGTAACGATTTGTAGGGAAAAATATCAATTATCAAAAGATATTTACATACAGGATGGAACTGGGTTTTGATATTTCAGTCATGTCCTTAGAATTTATGGGAAAAAAAAATCAAAATCGTTTTATAAGCTTCAGAGGAACCATTAAGATTTTCTTTAAATTTTGATAAATTAATCAAAGATCATCTCTTAGATACTTGACTAGATATCTTGGACACTCTCTGCCAGATGTGATGTGGTTGTAGGTGATATGCAGGTCCCAGTGACATTCTCTAAAGTACATAACGTTGATGAGTGTGGTGGAAAACAGAGACTGAACCTGAAAACCTTAGTGTCACTCATGTCTTAAAGCCAAACCAGAGCAAGACTGAGGAGGCATTGATACCAAACCATCAATGTTGTATTGGGTGTTGTTCTCACTTGGAAACGATTATGTGCCTTCCATTTGTTATTGAGCAAATGGGAAGGTATAAGGTTGTCACAAACTTTCCAAGTCTGTCCCTGAACTTGTGTAAAATCACTGCTGTGAAAGAAGGATGTAAATTATTGTTGTTCACTGTAATGGAATGAACTGAGGAACACGATGTGTTTTTATCTTGCCTTTCTGAAGAAAAAAAAAACCAACAAACCACGAAAAAAACAAGTGAAAGCTATTTCATGTTCGTGAAGATTTTCCTTGGAAACCTATATTGTTTTACTTCCCCTGAAGGAACTTCAGTAATCCTACCCCAATTCACTGTGATTTGGAAAAGATTATGGGAATGCTTCGAAACAACGATAAGATCAAAATAAGATCAAAATAAAATGTCTTAGTTTACCAGCCGGGCAGAAATGTTTTACTTAAGGTCAATCTAACACTAATCTCACTGTGCCTGAGCTAACCTTTTAGGATTATGGGAACTATTTTTCATTGCCCTGGCCTTCCTTCTGTATTATTGGGTAGACTTACAAAATTATATCTCCTAGTTGCTGCTCTACTTCTGTCCCGGAGGACAACAGCAGAGCATGGTGGAAGAAAAAAATGTTTAATGGGAAAATATTGACCACTCATTCTCCTGGTGTGTATAT
>VZTE01005687.1:1656555-1684442 GCA_013397775.1 Eulacestoma nigropectus | reverse complement strand
CACTCATTCTCCTGGTGTGTATATATATATATATATTTTTTTTTTTTAAAGAAGATTTTTAAATCTTATTTGCATCCTGTAGTTTGGACACAAGGCTCTAATTCAGAGGCTGTATTAGGGTGAGAAAATACACCTACCATGACTCCAAAGCAGGCAGAGAGCTGCCAGGAGATGCTTTAGCATCATTTTGGAGTGAGTATTAAAAGCCAGGCTAAACCAATTAAAAAACTTTCATAAGCAAAACCTGCAAAAAAAATAAAATCTATTTTGCACACCTGAGTGGATTTCCACCCTGAATAAGTAACTTCATATTTGTTCTGATAAAAACCCAGCCCAAACGCCAGGTCTGTCCAGGGAAAAGCATCCTTCCTGCAAGCTGCCCGAGTGATAGGAGAACATAACTGGGGGTGAAAAATATGATGATCTTCCTGCTCTGAACATCTTCATTCTCTTCCAAATTACCATAGGAACATTAATTTGATTGTGTACTTCCTACACCACTGCTAATTAGTTATCTCATATTAATTATAGTAATTACACACACACCTATCTATAGGACTATTAGGCAGTTCATAGGAAAAAAGCACGAACCAAGATGTGCTTGATGCAGAGCAGCTAATCAGCCAACAGCTGCTCTTGATCCCAGAGTTGCTAGTTAACACCCAAAATACTGTACAAAAGGGATACTTTCAAAACTCCAGCTAATAAAAACCCTTTTCAAGTCATTGCTAAGCAAATGTCTTCAGTCTGTGTATTTCTCTTCATCTGTTAATATAGCCAGGGATCAGAATTAAATACTAATATGACTAAGCAGCAGTACAAGAATCATCAAAGGGCTTTTGTGAGGACACATTACCAGGGAACAAATAGAATATGTTTTAGCAGAGGAAATGTATTCTAGGCAAATATAGGTCAGTAAATCTACTTTTAAATCAATAGAAGTGGTTTATCTGCAGTTTATGAGTAGTTTTGCCTGGAGATTAATTTCTGTCTTTACCATGATTTTATACACTGGAGTGGGTGATGGAAAAAGACTCGTCCTGACACATGAACTATTATAGGAAGTGCATAGAAAGGGATTTTCATCAATGAACTACAAAGTAGAGCATCTTGCTAATGTGTGCTTCAAGGGGTGTCCACAAACTGACATCGAGTGTGATGTTGCTTGCTGTCAGCCATGAAATGCATTCCTTTGCTTTACATAAGAATCTATGAAAAATATATACTTTGTTCAATTTTATATCTCTGTTCTAAGTGGACAAAAATCACAGATCTGGTTCCTACTCCTTCATGTATGCATGAGGATGGCCTGGTATGAGAAAGTGTTCTACTCCTGTAAAATTTATGATCTTCTGCTCCCACTGGCTGTGGTGCTTGAGAGTATGAGGCATTCGGTGACAGATTCACTGGTTTTAGGAGAAGAAACCATTAGATCATCTGCTCTCTCTTCCTCTGAATTGCCAGCAAGTTCTACCTGCAGACCTTACACTGCTCCCATGGGGACAGCTCTCTCACTAAGGCATTAAGGTAGCACTGGCAGCTGTGAGGATCCCACATCCATTTTGCTCTACTCACATCCTCTGCCACAAAATACGATGCTTCAGCTTCCATTGTTTGGTTCTGGTTCTGTTGCCTCCACTCTGTTTCAGCCTCCCATCACACCCCACCTTTCTTTCCTGTGAAGGACATGGATCAGAGGTGTTTCATCTCTATATCCTTACTATATCTATCTATCTATATCTACACCTATATCTATATCTATATCTCTATCTATATCTATCTGTATCATCTATAGTTATATCTGAGTCTCTGCCAGATGGCTAAGCCCTTTTAATTTTTGTGGCCATTTTCTTTCTTACAAAGTAATTAAATTGTTTGTGTAAACAAATTGAATCCCCCGCTTTGCTTTCTATGCAAATCAGAGCTCTACCATGATGGAAATTGTATTTATACTTAAAATTAAATTCATCACACAGCTTCCTGCCTGGAAGCTGCATTGCCAACCCCATTTCAATCAGTTGCTGCATTGCCTCTATTGCAGACCTTCATTTTTGTGTATTCTCTTGACAGATTTGACAAGAATTATGCATATTAAAAGAAACATGTCATGTTTGAAGTTCAAAAAAAAGAAAGAAAGATACAAAATTGCTTAAAAAAATGTGAAATTGTTTGGTTACACTCAGGTCCAAGACCCAAATAAATATCCTGACTGTGTTTCACTGACTTCTAAGAAAAGTTTGGCCATCATACCTTTAGCTGCACCAGAAGTCTACAGTTATGTGAGAGTCTATATTTGGGTTTGAACATGTAATATGTCTAGTTTCAATCCGATTATGTGTATATTCCTTATTTACTGGCTGGAATACGTAGACAGGGTGAAGTCTGAGCTAAGAAAATCCATAAGGCTATTTATGCCCCATAAACTTCTCTCATTCTTTTTAAAATCCAGTCCTCATTTAGAAAACTGTAAGTTAAGTATATTTGGTGGCACTATGCTGGAGCCAGAATTCTCATCTTTAGCAAAATTAATTACCAACAAAGTGCAAAAAAGCTGGTGAAGAGTCTGGAGCACAAGTCTGATGAGGAGCAGCTGAGGGAGCTGGCGAGGCTCAACCTGGAGAAAAGGAGGCTCAGGGGGGACTTTCTTGCTCTTTACAACTCCCTGACAAGAGGGTGTAGCTGGAGGGAATTGGTCTCTTCTCCTAATAACAAGTGACAGGACAACAGCAAACAGCCTCAGGTTGCACCAGGGGAGGTTTAGAAGGGATATTTGAAAAAATCTCTTAACTGCAAGACTTGTCCAGCCCTGGCACAGCTGCTCAGGGCAGTGGTGGAGTCACCATCCCTGGAGGGATTTAAAAGACATGCAAATGTGGCACCTGGGGACACAGTTTAGTGGTAGGCTTGGCAGTGCTGGGTTAACAGTTGGACTTGAATTTAGAGGTCTCTTCCCACCCAAACAATTCTGTGATTCCTATAAAAACCTTAACCAGGAATTTTTCCAGAAACGTAAGCAGGGGTATTTGAGCCTTTTAATTGCTCATGCCAGAGAGTGAGTAATGCAGGTGTACAGTAGGCTATGGATGCCATGCTTGCAGCATCGTTCATGTCATGTGAATTAATCAATAGGGGGGATAAATTTATAAGGCTAAACTGAAGAAAAAGAGAATTTCAAGTCTTTCTCTGTAGATAAAGATTAAAAGCAAGCTTGTACCATAGGGAGATTAGAAAATAAACTTTCAAGAAAAATGGTTTTCCAATGGCTTTTTATAAGTTTATTAATTGTAGTGTGCCTCTGTCATATTTAGATGCCCAAATTAAGCTTCACTGATCCTGCTTCAGCTGTCTCTAGCAGAGGGAGGGTGGTACCTAGAAGGGTTATCATCATCCATGGTAACGGTAAAACTGCAGACAGGAAAAATCTTCCTGGGTAAACATAAAAAAAAGTCAAATAGCTTAAAATTCTGTATTTATTCTCATTGAAGGATTGCACTAATATCCAGTGTTGTCTAAGGATCTTTATAAAACCAAGATGGTAGGAAGACATACTCACTCTTACTACATCGATAGATACATCTGGAAAAAGCAAATGGTCCTTTGAACTTAAAAAATCTGAAGAATAACGTGTGCTCAGAACTTATTCTATCTTCTATGAGCATGATAAACCATAAGAAAAGTTTATGACCTAAATCCCTTCAGGTTACAAGCTTCTCCCTATAAGATTTGCATTATAGAGTTTCTGCAAGGAGATAAACTATATTTAATCCAGAGATATAAAAACTTGGGTGGTAGAGTGGTATGATTCCAGATAATTTCAGTGTATTTCATTACATTAATGTCTTTTCATTGCATAAATATTCATTACATAAGTTGGTCTTAAACAGCAAAGTTTAGGTGAAAGTTGCCTCTGACCACACTAAAAAGCCACCGCAGGAGTTAATATACCACCTAACATATTCTGAGTGTTTAGCTGGGGTTTAGCTGGTGTTAAATATCTGCTTGTTAGTTAATTCTCACCCATAAACAAACCTGAGGACTTTCAGTAAAATTTTGATTGATCAAGAGCATCAGAATCTGAGAAATCTAGGGTTCTTTGATGATTGATGATGAAGGTAGATTTATTAGATGCTGAAATAGTCATTAACAAAAGCAAGAAGTTGCAAAACCTTTTTCAACAAGTAATGTTCTGATCCTCAGCCCTTTTCTTTGAAGAGAGTAGTCACGGCTTATTTACTATAGGACCAAACTTTTCACTTTCTTATAAAAGAAACAAATGGAACAGGAAAGGAATGGGTGGGAATGAAGTTATATTCTGTTCTCCTGACTGTCAGTGACTTTCTTTATGTTTCCAGGCAACTCTTTTAACCCCAAATGTGGGTTTTTTTCTGAGAACTAAATAACCAACATACTTCATACCAGGATGTGAACCAGCTCGACCCAAGTGAATTCATTGCCTTTATCCTGTGATTCCCCAGGCACACCTGACCACAACTCCTGAGTAACCTCTCGTTCTGGCACCCTCCTCCAACAACCTCCCTCCTGAGTCAATGAGAAACTTTTGAATGAGTAAACTGACATTATGACATTTGCCAAAATTCAATTTTGTTCAGTCAATTAGCAGTAGCTTCAATCTTGTATTTTGATTGATTAGACTGAAATTACCATCGTGAATTTCCATCCTGGAGGGTATAAAAGCCCTCAGACGCTGGGTGTACGTGAATCTCGTGTGCCTCTCCAGGCTGAGCTGCTGTAGCTAATACACTAATGAAAAGGTTATGTCAGGCAAACTGAATATGGAAAAAAAATTGAAGACAGAAAAGTTAAATAGGTTGCTTTAAACCTCTTAATAGAAATGGGATGGGGTGCTTTTTTTTCTCCTTCTAATAGTAGCAAATGCCTTTCTGTAAGTGCTTCTCGCAGATATTAAATGTAACAAATACAACAGGGAGTGCTTTTGAAATAGCAGATGAATTGAAACAGTGGGAAGAAAAAGGAATAGGAATGGGATGGGGATAAGATACTTCAGACTTAATATATTGCAGAAAGAGAGAGAATTCTATGGGCTAAAAAAATCAATCCACATACTATCTCTTCACAGAATGCAGAACTCCAATCACAAAACTTTTTCAGGGGAAAACAAACCCCATATGCAACCCCTATAAAAAAAGCAAGACTGCAAACTATGCAAAGGGAATGTTTTCTGCTGTGAAATCCTGGATTTAAGAGAATAAAATAAGCACTCCAGGACCAAAGCCACTGGACAGAAAACACTTCCAAATCTCTGTTCTTATTTAAGCAGTATTGGAGTTTTCCATTCATCAGGGAAACTTCCTAGTGAGATTCTGTGTCCTCCCAACTCAACCAGAATGAGACAGGAACGGCTAGAATTATTCATCATGGAATAAAAAGACAGGGAGAGGTTTATCTGGCCTTAAAAGTTGAAAAGACTTAAGAACTCAGACTATGTCTCTTCTGCTTTCCAAAGTAGCCCTCATTCTTAAGAATAAATAGGATCATGGCTGAGTATAAGAATAGAAGAGTCTTGATCTTGCATCACCGATGGGCTGATGCAGATCCTCAATAAACCAGTTTAAAAAGGGTTCATGTGACGAGCTCAGGCAGCTGAACTACATGAATCTGGAGCCATCATTTTGTGTCATTGTGAAAAAGTGCAAGTCTTGTCTTCTATCCTCAGAAGATCACAAAATCAGGCAGGAGGGAGGATTAGATTTTGGCAGGACCTTGTTTACCCACTTGCCAGCACAATGCTGATCCCGACAGCCAAACTGTCTGCCACACAGTTGTTTGCCTTTATCTTTCACAGATTTTCCTGACAAATAACAGAAAAAGTATTTTATATTTTAAAGTCAAGATGTAGCACTTTCCTAGTGGTTTGCGTATCTTAAAAAGGAACGAGAAATAGCCATGAAAAAGTTTCTGGTTAGGTTTGGACAAAGCATTTTTTTCTCTCAATTTTATTCAATGTTTGCTTTATTCTCCCAAAGGAGTCTGTCTCAATTACCAAGATAAAATGATCTGATGTATCTATTTCTTCTTTGGAGTTATTTGGCTCATTTTTACAAAAGTGTGGGGGAACAAAAGTAGAAATTAAGATCTTAATATGATTAAACAATCACATAGCTACAATGAAAAATGCTGTATCTGAAACTGTCTTGGAGAAAAGCACATCCTCAAGCCAACATACAGTTTGACAGTGCACATGCAGACTTTTAACTTACTTGTAATGGAGTAATTTCCATGGTCTTGGTGGAAATTCTCTAATTTCCACCCATAAAAAAATGGAAATGCTTCTTCCTGTTGTCTTCTTGGTCACAGGAACAATTTCTTTTTTAGAACTTACACTTCCTGTCATTCAAACGCTTTCACCCATCGTAGAAATCTTTCACGAGTCACTCCAGGCCCTTTCAGCGCATGAGTGGGCTGTGTGTTTAAAGTTCATTTGTTAATATTTACATTGTTTCCTGTGGTGTTCCTACCATGTTGTTAAATTCTGCTTTGAACACCATTAGTTCCAGCTTATATTTGGAGATGTTTTTCAGTTGTGTCCGTCCTTTATGAAAATGTTGCTGTATTTCATTCTGTGGTGCCTGCAGACCATGACAGTGGAGTCTGCAGTCTATTCAACCTCTGGGTGAAATCAGCATAAATTTTTTGTTTACTGAGGACCTGGCTCTTTAAGTGACATCCTGACACCAATGAAGTCAAATTAGACTTTTTCCATTTGCTTTAGTTGAGATGAGTTGCCTAAGTGATAATAAAGAGGAGAAAAAAATAAATTATGTGTTTAAGAGAAAAAAAGTTGTAAAATTTCAGGGAGCACTAAAGCTAATGATGCTTCAAGATGGCTAATTTTTCATCTTCATATCATGTGGTGACTTTAAAACTGTATGATACTTTCTAAGCAACTTGGTTTAGATCTCCCCTCTCCTCCTCATCTCCCTTCTCAAATTCTCTATTATATTAAGGATATATAAAAAAACCCAAAAGGCTTTACAGGTTTAGAAAAATTCAGAATTTGACTTGGAAAGTGAAGAAAATGACTGTGGATAAATTATGTTCTGCTCTACCACCTGCTAGGCCAGCTTGCTTCTGGGAAAGGGTGGTAACTGTTGGATGCTGAACGATGTGAAGAAGAGATGTTAATTTGATGTTTCCTTACCAAAAAAAATAGCTAAAACTTCCAGGTGGAAATAGATGGGTTAAACTTGTCATTCTGGCCTTTTATTTTGTCACAGAGAAGAAACAGGGAAGGAGTGTTGTGTTATACTCTCCAATGATTATTAATAAGAAAATATTTCTTCCCATTTCTCTTTCTTCCTTTTCAAGCTGGAATTATTATTATATGAATTTCCCTTTTCACATTTTCACAGTCACAAGCAGCTTGTGCACAAGTATCCACAACATTAAGTTGTGAAGTATTACCCATACTCTTGCTTCATCTTCTCAGCTGAGCACCTTGTGCCTTCCACATTGTCTCTGCTTCTTCATCACAGTCACCGTCGCAGCTTTGTTTCCTTAACCTGGTATCAGTGAGCAATTGACAATGACAGTAGACACTTCTGGACTGAACCTTTCCAGAATCTGTGAAGAAACACATCTGAGATCCAAGGTTATGACATTGTTACAGGAATTCTAACCTGTTCTGGGTTCTGTACAGCAAAGAGTTTCTTCAGCCTCTGTTGTGGACAATCTGCATGCGGATAATCTGTAGTGTTCACCTAAAACTGGGACGCAGTATTTTTTCCATAAAAGATAGGTACAAACAATTAATTGCAAAAAAGAAAAATGGTGCTTTTGGTCACTTAATCTGCATTGCAGTTTTTGCCGAAGTGCTCTGTAGGTCATTCAGAGAAACCCTCAGCAGGGATTAGACACACAGTGAGATGTGCACTTCCACTCCCAACAACATAATACGACCTTCAGCTGAAAGCCAAAAAATTCTCATTCTTTGTACTTCAGGAATACCTTTTGCAGTGTTATAGTTGTATCTATAGGTAGATTTTCCAAGTACACTCAGTGGTCTGACTCTGTTGCTAATTACATTCATGGGAAGGAGTTTAGACCAGAACCATGAGTTTTCTAGAGTAATACATGGTTCATTTTTGGTAAATGGGGTATATCCCTGCGCCCTTGACCTTGAATATGTTTTTTTCAGCATGACATTGGCCATGCAACAAAAGGCTAACAAGAGGAAAATTGTGATTTTTCACTATTTGTACAGAATCCTGCAAATAATTTTTCTATTAGTACTACTGGAAAGTTGCTCTGTTATAAATCTTTATTTTTAACAGTATAAATAGTATAAAATAGTCAAGGTGCTAAAGACGTATGTTTTGTCTTCATAAGATGCATTGCATATTTTGATTTCTTTTAGTGGACTTTTAATATTTTTGGAAAATATTTTCTTTATTTTGGTAGCTTGTTTGCTTCCTCTTGGCTGGCTTCTGTTTTATCCTTAGATATTCTTTGTAGCAGATGTAAAAATAAGGGCAATGTCTGACACATGAGCTGAGCTCTTTAAAGTTTTCAGTCCTCATGTCTGTGACTAAAAGAAGTAGGTCAATCTCAGTTTGGAATTGTATTTTTACCACCCTGGTTTTCATTGCCTCATCAGGGTCAAGTTTTAAAATAGGTTTAGCAATGGCATGACTGTCCATGATTGGACAAGTGAAAAACATCATTTGCAAAGTTTAATGCTTGTTGGGTTTCAGAAAAAGAAACCGAAGTTTTCTTCCAAGATGTATTTTTCTTTAACCTTTCTAAAAATAGGATGACAAAATGATTATGTCCCCTAGGAGCTGCTAATAGCATATAATGCAATATTGTTAGATTTTATTATTTGTTGACTAAGAGTACTTTTGATGAGACAAGAACTGAACACTTTCCTGTTGTTGTTCCCATCTGATCTTCGCCTCATCCTTCTAGGAGCTCTCTTGAAGCAGAGTCTCCCATAGCCTAACATTATTCCTTACCCCCAACCTTCAGATGCTGAGTGAGACTAAAAGCATACACTAAGAGAAGTTTATTTTTTATCATGACGTGTGATGTACCAATGAAGACAGACATACACTTTTAATTTTTAATGGAGTATCCTTCACCTTGCAGAGTGCCTTAGCCTTTCTCATTCTGAGGACTTTCAATCTCACTTGGGACCCCACTGTCCCATTCTACCACCTTCACCTGTGTGCCCTGGAGTTGCTGTGGCAGTTTTATACCTGCATATCATGCTGTTGTTTTTGTGTGCCATTCTCATGTGTTATTCTTATGATCTCACACTTGCAAATACTGAGATGGATTGATTTAGTCAAAATTTTCCTGTAAGAAATTGTCTCAGATGTGAGAATAACTATTTCCCTCTTTTCCTGCCTTTTTTTTTAAGTTTATAACAATATAGTAGAGACGAGAAAGACTTATTGACTTCAATACATAAAAACCATTTCAATAGCCAATAATTGTTATCCAAAAATATGTATATATGCACAAAGTTTAGTAGTTAATTGGTATGCAACATGTAATCAAAGCTTGTTCAAGTGAGTGTTAGTAGGATCACAGGCAGAAACCATAACTGGATGACTGTTTTTCTTCCTGGCTGGCCACTGGGGAGAGTTCTCACTATTCCATTCTCCCTTTCTCTTGCTCTGTTTATCCCCTAAAAGTAACTCCACCATTTGAGTCAATGTATGCCATCAGCAAGACATCCCATGAATAAGACTTTGCCCACGGAGGCCTCTCTTCTCCTGCTTTGTGCAATGCTCTCAGCATCCTGGTACGTTCAAGACAAGACCAAATCCAAACAAGAATCTGTGAGTCAAGGATCGAGACAAACAACCGGTTCTCCCCCAAGCCTGGCCTAGAGATTGCATTTAAAACACAGTGAAGAGTGAGCCAGGGGAAATCCTTCTGTGATTTTGATGCATTTGGTCCTTGTTTGAGACTGGGACAAAGCCACAATCAAATTCAATGTTAACAGCAATTTATAGCACTTTTGCATCTGTCAAGTCCTAAGCTTTTATTTGTGCTTCTGATTCACACTTGAGGATGCACAATTTGCAGTGCTTCTGAGCATGCATCCTATAGAAAAAAACAACCCACAAAAACCCTTTCTCTTCTTTTTCCTCATTTTAAAAAACTGTGGTTAAGATGCATATTGCAGAATGCTCAGTAATTTTCAACCATTTTTTTTCTATTATGTAAGATGTATTCCTAACCTCTCCGAATCTATGGAAATAGCAGTGTGTG
Source organism: Eulacestoma nigropectus (assembly GCA_013397775.1). Taxonomy (NCBI): domain Eukaryota; kingdom Metazoa; phylum Chordata; class Aves; order Passeriformes; genus Eulacestoma; species Eulacestoma nigropectus. The sequence goes on along the minus strand of VZTE01005687.1, from coordinate 1,674,182 downwards.
TTCAAACTATTTATATCTCTGAACATATCATTTTTCTTATCAAGTTGTCATTGCATTTTCTGAGCTGCTTGACTGGTTATTGCAGACAGAGTAAAAATATTCAGCTGCCAGGTATGCCTTAAAAAAAAAAAAGGAGGTACAAGGACAATAATAGCAAGTTGTTCTCATATTCTACACTTTTTGCTCTACTCCTGCTAATTACTGACAATGCTGTTGTGTTTTTTAAGAGAGATTTGATTATATTTTTAATCCACTAGCTGTAGCATGATGCATTAGAACATTTTTGCTAATGAGTTTTTGTACGTTTCAAACATATCCTGTCAATGTGATCTTGGCAGGTAGTGCTCATCAAATTGGCCACCCATTTGTGAGCTACACTAGATGATGCCTGAACTTTGATACAGATATTAACAATCTGTGTCAATATACTAGCCTGTGGCTAATTGGAAAGAGAACACAAATTTGCAAGTACGAAAGGATCTGTTCCACAGATATTCTTTGCTGACTGTCTTTTGCATTGGGTTGATCACTGGAGATAGCACAGTGGAAGTTCTCTCAGACAACCATATTTGCACTTGCTATCACCATATGCTAAGTAGCTTGTGCAAATGTTACCCCTACGCTGAATAAATCGCCTGACTAATTATTGTATTAACTGCTTACAGTCTGAATTTGCATTCTGTCTTTCATTCATTATCAGTTCATGGTTGCCTGCTTGATTTGCTTCCTCACAGATTAGAAATCTCTTCCCAGGTCTGACACAGAAATCTGTGCTGTGGTATAATTGTGACTGTCTGAAAATACATAAAAGAGGAGATTTCAGAAATCAGACATGCAAAAAAACAAACTGTGCTGTTTATATGTTATTAATTAAACTCTCTGTTTGTGCTGCAACATCTTTTGTCTCGCAAAACTAAGCAGATTCTATTAGTTGTGTTGAGGGCTTGGCAGATCTGTGAGACAATGGTAGCTCTGGTGATGACTGACAGCAGCTGAGCTGGACTTCAAAGGAGCCAAAAATTATTGACTGGAATGAAAATATGAAGAAACCACTTCAGATTTGTTCTCCCAGATCAGCATCTAGCCTGACATTTTACCAGACTTGGCTAATTACTTATTCCATTAAAATCAATAGGAGTTTTGCCTTTGTGGCCACCAAGATCAAGACTAGCCTATGAATTGTGTTAGTGCTGTCTGGATTATAAACCTTTCCTGACAGGTTCACTACTGTACAATATATTAGGGATTTAAAATTTAAAACAAATATCTTTTATTTTATGTCCTTGTTACCTTACCAGTATGCCTTACCACCTGACTGTGATTTTGGTGTTTTAGACTCTATATTCCAACAAGATGTCTGCTCTTGGCCAGGAGATAGAGTATTTCCCTTGTCACTGTTTTCCAGTAATTAAACATCCTCACTCTTGGAAGAAAAAAAAAAAAAGTCTAACTTTTATTCAGTTTCATCTGGTTGAAACTAAACTTAGGGGTTTTAGTGTTTGTGTGGGAGGGCGGGCGCTTAGGAAGGCACTTCCTTGAGGGAGGGGCATTCCACTGGCCAAGTGGCAAGAATTGAACACCAGCTGGGATACAGAGAAGGCTGAGGTATGAAAAAAAAGGGTTTTTTTACTGACACAAGCTCCAGTGGCCCTGCCCACATCACAGAAGACAAAGGCAGGGTCTGGGAGAAGGAAGAACCGTCCACTGTAGAAGATCAGATTTGAGAAAATCTAAGGAAGCAGAAGGTGCACAAGTCCATGGGACCTGATGAGATGCAACTGCAGGTCCTGAGGGAACTGGTGGATAAAGTGGTTAAACCATGGTCCATCCTGTTTGAAAGTTGTGGCTGTCCCATGAAGATCCCACTGACTGGAAAAAGGGAAGCACAATTTTAAAAAGGGATAAAAGGGAAGACCTGGGGACCTACAGACAGCTGAGTCTCATCTCAGTGTCTAGCAAGATCATGGAGCAGATCATCCTGGAAACTATTCTAAGCTGCACGGAAAAGGAGGATGTGATTGGTCACAGCCAGCAGGGCTTCACTAAGGGAAAATTGGGCCTGACAAATTTGGTGGCCTTCTATGACAGGGTTACAGTTTTGGGGGATGAGTGAAAAGCAACTGATGCCACCTCTCTGGACTCGCACAAAGTATTTGACAGTGTCCCATATGGCACCCTTGTTTCTAAACTGGAGAGATGGGTTTGAGAGATGGACCTCTTGGTGGATAAGGAATTGGCTTGGCGGCTGCACTCAAAGAGTTGTGATCAACATCCTGACGTCCAAGTGGAGACCAGTGACAAGATGTGCTCCTCAGGGGTCAGTATTGGCACTGGCATTGTTTGACATCTTTGTCAGCAGCATGGAAGAGGATTGAGCAGAGCCTCAGCAAGTTTGCTGATGACACTGAGCTGTGTGGTGTGGCCGACACACTGGAGAGAAGGGATGTCATCCAGAGGGACCTGGACAGGCTGGAGAGATGGGCCTGGTGAACTTCATGAAGTTCAACAAGGCCAAGTGCAACATCCTGCACCTGGGTCAGGGCTGTCTCAAGCACAACCACAGGTGAGGCAGAGAATGGATTGAGAGCAGCCCTGGGGAGAAGGACTTGGGGGTGTTTGTGGTTAAAAAGCTCAATACTCCAACTGCATCCTGGGCTTCATCAAAGGAGACCTGACCAGCAGGTAGAGGGATGTGATTCTCTGTGATCTGCTCCTGTGAGACCCCATCCAGACTCCTGCATCCAGGTCTGGGACACCCAATACGAGAAAGGTGTTGACCTGTAGGAACTAGTCCAGAGAATTACTGAATTGATCACAGGAGCGGAGCAGCTCTGCTGTGGAGACAGGCTGAGAGAGTTCGGCTGTTCAGCCTGGAGAAGAGAAGAGAAGAAGAGAGAACTTATAGCAGTCCTCCAATACATAAAGGGGCTAGAGAAGGGCTTTTCACGAGGACGTGAAATTTCACTTGCGAACTGATTTGACTTCCTCACCATTTTCCTTACTTTCAGTCTTGATGTCACCTCCTCTTTCTTTTTCTTCCGATTTTCTTCTGAAAATACCGAGAGGCATTAGGCAATTCCTGCCAAATCTTTTTTATCTATTCTTCTTCCCCAGGCTGACGATTTTCCACTGAAACTCTTTCTGAGAATAGGCAGTCATCGAGTTCTCAAACCACCTAATGTGCTTTCTTGACAACTTTTAACCAGAAGGTAGTGAAATACTAAATCCCGTCCTCTTTTGAAGTCTTAGTATGTTTGCAGTTATCAAACCTGTCATTTCAAAAAACGTGGGGGTTTTTGGTTTGATTGCATTGATTTTCCTGTGAAAAAAAGTAGTATTGACTGACATTAATCACCTTCTCAGGCTAATAATTTATGAATTTATACCAGAATCAACTTTTTCTTGAATTATGTCTGTGACAAATATCAGGCTAATTATGTCCATAGTATCCTAAACCACCTTGTCTTCTTTGATTCTTCTCATACAGTGCTAGGATTTGTCCAGCCTGCTCCTGTTTTGCCTGTATCCCTGTCTATTCATCCTGTCTATTCAAAATTCAGAGCATGAATGAGAAATGTCCTCCATCAACTCACACAGAATCCATCCAAGCAAGTATCCTGGCCTGCTGATTTAAAATTATTTATGTCTGAGAGATGTTTAACACCCTCCACAGCTACTAATGGACTGGAAAATACTTTATCATGTTCATATGATTCAAATACATCCTCCTGCTTCTTTCAAGATACAAAACAGAAATACTAAATAAACATATATCTCATTAAAAGTTCTGCCACCCCCCTAAGCACTAGAATTTTATTATAGCTATTATTCAGAACCTACCTTCTTCTAGACAGTCAGATTTTGCTCTTTTACTGCTTTAATTTTCTACAACCTATAACTTCCCCTCCTGGTTGATAGCTGCTGCTTCCCTTTTCTGTTTGCTAAATATTGCCTTTTAATTTCTAAGTTCTGCTTCAGTCTTTTGTTGAGCCTGGAAGGGCTATAACTAATGTTGTCCTCTCTTTTTGATGTGTATTTATGAGATTTTAGATACTTCAGTTATTTTTAAAGAGCTCTCAGATTTCATCTGGGTTTTTTTTTAACACTTTTTACATATTTCCCTTCTTTATTCTTTTTTTCTCTGATCAGGGAAATCAGGTTTATATATCTGTTTTGACTGATAAAATTTGCATGGATGGGGAAGCGGTGACACTGACCTGTGTCTTCCTTGTCTGTCATGTACACTGACCTGTATTTCAGGTCTCAGTGCTGGAGTGTTTACACCACTCAGTGGAAAAATTGTAAAAGGATCTACAGAGTAAATGGTGTGGTTTGAGGGAAGATCCTTCCCCTTCCATCTAGAACTGGCCTGATGAGGTGCCCACAGCTCTGGTCATGAAACATGGCGTGGCTGCAAGGTTCTTGTACTTAGATTAGATTCAGAAATTAATTTGATTTTTTTTGGTTGTTTATGCCAGTTCACAGAATATATAGCCTTATTTCATAAGGCAACAAACGACTTTCAGTACATTGATTAATTCCTTCATTTTCCGTAGAAATAAATCAAAATTTCTTACCCCTGAAACTTTTAAGCACGGATTTAACTTTTTTTTTTAACTGTTAAAAAAAACTATTATGGTTTAAAACTGAATATATGTTTTACTTCTGGCTACCTGAGACTTACCATATTTATTTTCAACAAAAGATTTGTCTTGCACTAAGTATGGAAGCAGTGCATTACCTGCTCCTTGTAAGATTTAGATGAGGTTTGTGTGCTGTGATGTCTGTGAGGAATTGGCCAGCATATGATGGTTTGGCTCTCAATCAGCCATGGACCACCGATTTCATTTTTTTTGCTTGTAAATAGGAACGTCATTGCCTTCAGTAGGGCATCAACTTGCTCAGTAGCTGCCAGTGTAATCTTCCTATACTTGCCGCTGTCATCCTTCTTTCTTACATTCCTGCTGTTGTTATTTATGGTCAGCTAGTATCTTATTACCTTGTTAGAATAGGGGGTTTATCTTCCTGTGTGTTTGTAAAGCATCTGCAGTGACAAGGACCATGATCCTGACATGCTGCATAAATAACAGCAGGATCCCTTGCTGTTGAGATCATAGATGTTGCTGAAGGCCTTCAAAAGGAGGCTGAGGGGCAACGCCATTATTTCCTACAGCTTCATGAGGAAGGAAGTGGAGAGGGAGATGCTGATTTCTTCTCCCCATTATCCAGTGATAAGATGCATGAGAATGGTTCAAAGATGCCTCTGGGGAGGTTTAGATTGGACAAGAAGCATTTCTTTACTGAGAGGGTGGTATAACACTGCTTCCTAGAGAGGTGGTTGATGTCCTAAGACTGTCTGTGTTTGAGGCATTTGGACAATGCCCTTGACAACATACATTAACTTTGTCAGCCCTGAATTAGCCGGGCAGTCAGATTAAATGATTCTTTATATCGTCTCTAACTGAAATATTCAATCTATTCTATTCTATTCTATTCTATTCTAAATAGATACCAAAGCTTTATTTGGACTTTCATTATATGGGTGGATTAGTCTCTGTTTTCTTAAAATGGTGAATCCTAAATCTGCTCCTGATTCCAGCAAGATTTGGGTCAAGTCCTGTAGGAATATGCTGAATGAGGGTTTTAACAAATGGCAGTGCTGGTCCACTATGGATCCTTTTCCTCCAGGCACTTGTTTAATGTGTTTAATTTTTCCATTAGAAGGGCCAAAGTAAGAAAAACACCTAACAGCCATCAGAAACCTTTTCAGATTTCTTTGCAGAGGTGACAGAAATGCCCCTTCCACTTTTAATCTCTCCATGATGTGACCTTGAGAACAAAGTGTTGTAGTGGTCTTTGCACAGGGTCTGACCCTACATATCCCAGCCATGCCAGGAGCTCTCTTCCTACCTCTTCTCCAGCTGTCCAATACCTGATTCTTGCCTGTCTGTTTCTTAGGCACCAGGTAACTTGTCAGGAGAAAAATAACAACTCACAGCAGCACCTGTCTCACAAAGCCCTAAATCTCGGTAACTGAGATGTCTCAGAGTCTGTGATCTCTGAAAAGCTGAACAGGTATTGTAAAAAACTAACCAAATTAGTTTTAAACTACTATTTTGATATTCAGCTGCTTTGAGGAGGGTGTTATTGACGTTGGAAGGTCTCTGCATTTTGCAAAACTCACAAAGTATTTCTGATTCCTACAATATGCTTACAAATCTCAAAACAGTTTCACCAATTAAGTCAATGAATCCCGAATGAAAAACTCAAACACTTTCACTTGCAAATCCCGACTTTCTTTCTACAATTCAAGGATAAGAAGGGATTTACAAAACCTGTACTGTCAAGTACTGAAGCAATTTTGATTCTCAATATGCCTTGTGGCTATGTCTGAAAGAATGAGCAAGCAAAAAGTTGCTGACATGATGTCAAAAATCCAAAGAGTAAAGTTCTTCCAGTTGAAGGGAAAAGAAACAGAGAAGGAAGCTAAATACTGCCCATAAGGATTTTTCCTCACAATGATATCCTCTCCTTGGTTAGGTCCAGATCAAAGAAAAATGTATAGAGATCCTTACAGCTGCTAAAACTGACACTTTTTCCCCACAAACTAAATTAGAATAGAGTAAAATATATTAGAATAGCTTAGAGAAGAATAGAATAGAATAGAATAGAATAGAATAGAATAGAATAGAATAGAATAGAATAGAATAGAATAGCTGCAGTTGGAAGGGATCTGCAACAGTTATGCAGTACAACTGCCTGACCAGTTGAGGGTTGACCAAGAGTTTAAAGCTTTTATTGTTTAAGGGCAGTATCCAAATGCCTCTCAAAATTAGCAGAAGTGCTGTTAAGCACCATAGCTCGGGATGTATTTGTCCCAAATCTCAGAAATGTAGCCTCAAAGAATCTCTAAATATGAATCTTGAATTGTAGAAAATTTATTTTCCCCCAATTCCCCAAGTTATCACAAATTTGAATGACATTATTATGCAGCGTTCAGTTCACTTTAAGCCTTGATGATTATTGCTATGTATTTCAGTAAATACGTATTTAATTTTCCACACTCTCAATCCTTGGCCAATTTCAAACCTTTTTATTACTTAATTTCTAGAAAATTTTCTGAGCTTTAAATTAGTAAACAGTTCATAAAAAGTGAACAAAAATTTATATGCGTTCTCTTGGATCTGCCTGAAGACCATGTAAAGATTTTATGTCTGCCTAATTTTATGAATTTAAAGTGCAGCTATCCATATGGTTTGATGTATGTTCAGCACAGAGACATACTACTCATTTTAAGTTGTGTAATAATGACGCCACAGGTTCCATAGACCGTGTTCAGATGATTCCATCAATGTGTTTAATCACAAACTCAGCTGACCTTATACATTTACATTTAATTAGATAAGTACATCATAATTTGAATTTAACTGGAATTTAAGAATTAAAATTCTTAAAACAAAAGATCTTCAGTATGACTTATTCTGACCACACCAAATCAACCATCACAGCTTGAATGATGGATTTCAATGGCAAGTTTTAAAGGCATGGATGAAGCTCACACCAGAATATTACCAAGTGTTGAAGAAATTTATTTGGTCACAGATACCCCCTCAAATTATTCATCACATGTTTTACACATAATTTTGAAAACTCCAGTCCTTAAGCCAACGACATGTTGCGGATTCTTTACATGGAATCTATACTTCATTCTCCAGAACTGAAATTTTTACATTTTCCTTTTGTTATAGTTATAGCACTGGACCCTTATCAATGTACACAAAATTTGAGCGGTGTAGAGAGTATTCTACCAAAATCCTAGATCCCTGAAAGACATTGAAGTCTCTTTCCCATCCTCATAGTCGAGATGCCAGGTAATGATGATTTTATTGTTAATATTGCAAAGTGAATCATTCTGCCATGCTATGGTAACATACAGGATGAACCATTCCAGAAAGCCAAGCCAGTGGGGTGCAGCACTGCCGGTTAACTTTAAGGACTTTGTAGCTACTCGGAGAATATTTGTTATCACCCATCAAATTCTGTACTCTATTAGGCAGCAGTGTTTGACACTGGTGGTGCAGAAGGATAGGTCTTAGCATTAATTACTCAAGCAGGATCATTCCAGAGCACATGGCACAGGATTGCATTCAGTCAGTTCTTGAGTATCTCCAGTGAGGGAGACTCCACACCCTCTCTGGAAAATCTGCTCCAGTGTCTGGTCACTGCACAGGACTGAAGTTCTTCCTCATGTTCAAGCGGAACTTCCTGTGCATCAGTTTCTGCCCTTTGTGTCTCATCCTATTCTTTGTCACCACTGAGCAGAGCCTGAATCCCTCCTGTGATGCCTCCCTTTAGATATTGATACATTGATGAGATCCCTTCTCAGTCATCTCTTAGGGCTGAACAGGCCCAGCTCCATCAGTCCTTCCTCACAAGAGAGATGCTCCTGTCCCTTCATCCTCTTTCTCACCCTCTGCTGGACCTGCTCTAGGAGTTCCATGTCTCTCCTGAACTGAGGAGCCCAGAACTGGACACAACACTCCAGATACAGCCTCACTAAGACTAATTAATGGAACAGGATTGAAGCGTAAACTTTCAAAAGAAAACAATTTTTATTTCCTTATACTCCATTAGCTACCAATTTGATAAATCTTAAAATATTCCTTTAGGGAAGAGAGTAATTTACTCTTGTAAAAGCATTTCTTTCCTGGTATTACACAATAATCTTCAGACATTCTTAGCAAGATTAAATAAATTTTATTTTTAATAAAGAATGACTAAATACTAACATGGCAAAAATCAAGGTAACTGATGTATTACTCAAGTGCATGGTCTATAGCCATTTGAAGCCCATCAGTTTATTGATCTTATCTGGTTCAATGGCTTTGGATCAAACTACAGTATTTACAGGAGCAGTTATTTGCAAGGCATTTAGAAACAAGTTCAGATAAGAATTTGCAAGTGCCATGAATGTTCAGCCTACTGATAAATTTAAGTGTACAGACAACGCATAACTAAACATTTATAGGTCAATGTTTATCGTGTTACATAAAGTGACTTTGTAGAATTTTCTCTTAATAGATTTTTCATCACAGCTATACCATTTAAAAAATGCTTTTACTTACTGCCTTAATATCTGAACCGGCAGGGAATTAAATAGCAGTAGCAAAACAAAATGTTATTTGATTAAAGAAAATTATTTTCTAAGAATGTTTTCATGTTGCTGCAGTGTTCCTACTGATGTTATATTATGCCGAAAATATAAGACTGAACTAAAAATTTCACTGAGCAGCATTAGATGGCAGTCTTGGATGTGTTGTACAATGAGCATCTAATGCGCCAAAATTTTGAGAAATGGTATGCTGGATTAAAAGCTGCTTCTGCAGTTGTATTTGGCATTCCTGTTTAAATGGGTTTAGATCCCATAGCTTCTGTCATCTGTCACAATAATAAACCTCTGGTCTGAATAGCACAAAAGGAAACATTAGAAGAGAAATCTTCAGACACACTGAAAAAATATTCTTCAGAATAATAAAGATACATTATTATTATTATTATTATTATTATTATTGGTATTGTTATTTGAGCAAATGTCTGTAGGTACTTTTCATGGACTTTTATCTCATTTTCTTTACTTTTGCAAAGAGCCAGATATTCTTTTAAGGCCTTCAGAAACTTTTCTGCTACAGTCCTTTAGAAAACCATGTAAATATCAGTTGTGGTGCATTAGCCCATAGGAACAGATTGTTTCCTTTGAAATTATTTTCTTCAAAGATGTTCAGAGTCCCCAGTCCTATCACAGAACAAAAAGACGTTCAGAATATAGATGAAGAAAGCAAAGGTAGCCTCACACTGCGTTTCTGTGTGTGTAGGTTCCTCCAATTACAGCTGCTGCCAATGTCTTTAGCATCTGGTCATCACATATGACTTCTGGCCCTGGTTCTTTTTTCTTGGCTGGTGCCCATGCAATAGGGATTTTGAAAACTGGTGGACTGTCAAGCTTGTATTCTGGAATTTGCTTGTACATAGAGTGTGTTCAGGACTGGCTGTAGTGATGTTCATCTGCTCTGCCCATTCTTTGATGAAATTAAACTTGGTGTGTGGATCATTGATTCCTTTTCCGTATTTTTCATTTACATTAATTTCCTGCAGAATAGTGTTTCTAGAAAATGCTATCAGCTGGAATACAGTTTTATGATGTGACTACAGTGGTCATATTTATAGGTCTAGATGAAATAGGTGTCAAATTGTAACCACCAGTTAGCGACTCAATGCCTTGTGCAGTCATGGAATCATAGAATGGTTTGGGTTTGAAAAGATCTTAAAGATTGTCTAGCTCCAACCACCTGCCATGGGCAGGGAAAGAATACAAATCGGGAGTAAGGCTTTAAAGTGAATTTCATCACGCACAGGTTTAACTGTGGAGTGTTGTCCAACTGTATGACCTGGCCACTTCAAGGATGAATCTCAAGTGGAGAATGAGCTCCACCTCACACCTGATGTGCTCAAACTTTGTCCTTTGGATCAAGCTCAATACTCATAGCACGGACATGACTGCACAAGTAAAAGAAGATGACAAGAAAAGATTGCAAATTTATCACAATGGGCTTGGTTCACTTGAAAAAAAAAATCAATAATTTACCTATATTTGGCACAAAAAAGTGTATTTTATTATTGTTGTATTAGCATTTAATGTTAATATCTCCTAACTCCTATGTCGAGCTCAGTAAGTCTCACAGTGCTTTACAAAACAGACTTCTGTCATTATTTCTACTTCACAGCCACCAAAAACAGGCACAAGAAAGATTAACTGACTTCAGAAATATGTCCTTGTAGGCCTCTATTAGAGAAAAAAATAAAATCAAGAGTAGTGCAATTACAGCCCATTACACTGTCTGCTAGACCACAATGTCTTTTGGCACAATCCATTTGCCTCGGCTACCCAATAGAAAATACAATATTATTGGGATGTATTATTTTTTCTTGTTAGTGGAACAAAAAATATTTGTATGGGGCAAATTGTGGTGTTACAGAGCACAGTGTAAATCTGCATAAAGAAACCCAAATCCAGCTGCATCCTGGAAGTGTAAAATAAGACAATTTGGGTTGGAAGGGAGGTTTAAAGTTCATCTGGTCCAAGCCCCCTGCAATACGCTGGGACATCTTCAACAAGTTCAGGCTGCTCAGAGCTTTTTCCCAACCTGACCTTGAATGTTTCTAGTGAAGACCGAGGAAAAAAGGTTGTTGAGAACCTAAAACTTCTTCTTTTCTGCTGTTACCAGTTTGCCAGGCTTCTTCTTCAGGAAGGAACGCTTTCTTTGGTCTTTCTGTTCTGGCTGACATACCTGTAGAAGACCCTCTTATTATTCTTTTCATCCCTTGCCAACTTCAGCTCCAGTACTGCACACTTTTCAAACAGGGTGGTTTTTTAACTTCTCAAAGAAATTCATGGTATTGCAGCAACTTGGTGGTTTTCTGAATTTTCTTTGGTTTGTTTTTTTTTTCTTTTTTTCTTTTTTGTGTTATTCTCCTCCTTACTAGATTATTGAATAGTTTCATGTATTTGTCATGTTCCAGTGCTCTGCAATGGTTGATACAAATTGCGCTTTAGAATATTTTGCCATGGATACAAAGAGCTCTGAAATGAAGCCTTCTCAGAGTACCCGCTCACTTTGAAAATAAAGGTAAGCCTCTTTCGAGGAGAGTCAACTTTTCGAATGAGTGATTGTCCTGGATTCCACTAAAAACAACATCTAATTTTAGTGGAGCAATAATTTCATGTGATTTTAGGCATATAAATAAATAATAAGGGAAGCTGAGAAGGGGAAAATCTTGGTCAGTGATATAGCAATTAGGTCAATGCGAGTATAGAGGAGAACTGGACAATAGAAAAGGGATCAGAAAACATAAAATCCTAGCAAGGTGTCAATAGGTTATGAAGAAACAGTATTTTTGTGCTGACTGAACAGTAGTTTAAAGAAGATCAGTTAAAACAGAAATTCAATCTTCTTTCACATGTGGCTTACTGTCCCAGGAAGATTTGAGATTTTCTGAGCTACACTTACTTTTAAGGTGTTAATTTTATTTTGGTTTAGAGTTCTGATTTAAGCTTGCTGTAAGAATCATGTGCAAAAAAATAAATAGCATTCTTGTCTAAATTTTACACATTAAAAACTCCTCAAGCAGCAAGGAGGAGAAAATTACCCTTTCCTACACCCAAATCACTATCCAAGTCTGGTTTCTGATAATTTTAACTACCTTCACAGATAAAGCAGCACATAAGAAAAGCTTCCTATCCGTCCATTTTGGTCTGTATCTATGCAGCAGAAGCATCTGGTTCAAATTCCTGATTTTTTTTTAAATCGGGGAGAAACATAAAGTGGTGTTATCTGTTTTAACATTTGATGAGTACATTTGCCTAAACACCACCTACTGTGAATAGACAAAAGAAAGGATTTTTAGGTGTGACTGGTCTCATTGTAAAGCAGACTTTAACAGCAGAAGAGTTGAATCAGACTCTTAACATTTCCTTTTTGTCCGCCTCCATTAACAGCAAGGTTTGGTTGTCTCAAACCCAAAACCTGCATAATAAACAGCTGATGTGCCATGAGATTAATTCCACAGAGTGACCTAGCCCTGGAGCTACAGTGGGATAACATGGCTATTTTTAGACCAAAATAAATCCATTGTGTACCCAAGATTTTTTTACTAATTGAAATTGTCATGTTCCCATGAAGGAAATTTTAGTTTTAATGAACCTTCCAACTTTTTTTTCTTTTATTTGATCAAAAAAAATTGTACAACTCTTCCAACAAGTATGAAAACACAGGACTGACTCATCCTCAGTAGAATTCCCAGCTCCAGTGCACATTGTACACTCTAATTCTGTGTATTCTGTATAACTGTGTGGAGAATGGCATGGTCCTATATTGAGATATTAATGAAGAATATTCATATACATAAATACAATTCTGTTAGGGTGGATCACTCATTTTATTTCCCTGATCACAAATTTCATTTTCAGCAAACAAATATACCAAAGAAATAAAAGATATTTGTTTCCTTTAAAAAGCAACCATTAATTAAGAAGATAAATTTTCTTTTCAGGTATTACTGAAATACTTTGCTTTCCAGTTTCTGTAAAGAACAAAGGTGATATCTTTCAATAGCTGAAAATTTAGAGAAAACTAGAAAGATTAAAAAAAAAAGTAACTCTTAAGTTGTTGCTATTTTTATGTCTTTTGAACTCCATTTAAAACCATTTAGATTAAGACTAATTACAGTAACTCTCTTTGTAAATTATTCCAAGCCTTGATAATGCCCTGAAACTCTGTGGAAATGTCCATACTTTACACTTTTCAAAACACAAATAAACTGAATATAGAACTCAACTTAAAAAGTATTGCATATTATATAAGAGGAAGACTAAAACTCCAAAGTAACTAATTTAAATTATCCTTCTGTGGCAGGACATCCCCTCTCTCTCATGGCTGTGGCATTTGGAAGAGATAACTCAGGCTAGATTAATAGCCCAGAGAGGAGCCAGAGAGCCCAGCAACGGGTCAGAAAGCCCAGCAGGAGGTCACCTCCAGGCGCCCAAGAGTCTGAGAACAAGCCCTGACTACACATCTTGGTATGAGAGCAGATGTAGAAAGAGATAAAGGAAAATAAACATCCGGGACCAAAAGACACGATTCTTATGTCTATAAAAACCCACACAAATTATCACAAAGCAGAAGTCTCCTACACGTGCCTTGGGAACGTGTGAGATTTCTCCTTGAAGCTTGGATGCAACTTCAAGTTAATTTCCCTGGAACTGAGAGAAAGGACTTCGCTGTGTACTCCATCAAAAATTGGATGGTAAGAAACATTGAATCCTAAGTTATGCAATTTCTTAGCCAGCTGTAATTTTAATGGTACCTTTAATTCCTCATGTATATACTAGTATTCCCTTTTGTTTTATCCCTCTGTAGTAATACTCTGTTTTAAGTCTTATGTCTGTTAGTTTTGTGTCTATAAATTAAAAATTTATTTTATGATAGACCGAATCAGCCATTATTAAAGAAATTGCGAATGGGAGTGGATCTTGGGGTGCTGGACTCCTCAATAACCCGACTGCTTGCTGCCAGAGGTCTGGGCAACAGACAGGAGCTGATTTAAACCTACATCATCCATTCATAACACCTCCATTTAAATGCTAGAACATAAAACATTGAAAATTGAGCTTAACCTCAAAAGGAACCAAACCAAATTTAAAGAATCATCCATGAACCCCAGGCAATGTAGCATCTGAAATTCGAATTATGTCCAAATAGTGTCTTTTTTGTTTGCTTGTTTGCTTGTTTGTTTTGTCGTAATCCAATGCTTGAGTTTATGGGTTACAGCTAAGGTCTGTACACTCCTGTTTTCACCCAGATTTTCAACCAGGTAAATCTCATACTTACATATCTCAGAAAATAAAAAATGGTTAGGAGAGATGAAAAACCCAGGTAAACACAACCTAGACTTAGATAATCCCCACAGATATGCTAAAGCCTTCCAGATTCATGAACAACAGAATTGTGTAACAATTTTTCATTTGCATTGTATAAACTGCAATCTTTGCTTTGTTGGCAGAAACACTTTGTATTCATGAACTATGTTTAGTTTAGTACTGCTTAGAATTTCCTTTTTCCTTTAAAATGCCAAAAGAACAAAAAGACAAAGTAGCAATGTTAGGCTAACATAACACACAGGCTTTTGTTTTAATTACTCATCCCTCTGTTAGCCATTATGTTTGCCCACCCTGCTACTTTCTGCCTCTTTGTGGAGCAGCCAGAACAGCCACTGATATTTCAAAGTGGTTCATAGTGGAAAAGGAAAGATTATATATAAAACAACAGCAGTGTACTTGAGAGTGGGGGAGAGAAACAGTTATACAGGCAAACAGGTTCAATTCTTGTTCGTAATGACTTTTAAGGTGTAAAATAAAAACTCATGAGTATAATAGGTTTGTGAAAATATGAAATAATTTCCCATTTTCATGTAAGCCAATGGACACATTTTCAAACTCGTGTTCTGACAGGTTTGGAACAGGTGCTTAAAATGTTTTATGACTGTGTTTGAAATGCCACCATTAATTTCTCCTTTAAAAGGATGACATAAACGTTTGTAGGAAAAACATTCTCTCTGTCTTTGGTAGACTCAGTGTTTTCACACTGATATTCTCTAACTTGAGTGCCTCAAATTGGATATCAAATTTCATAAGTCGCATAACTGAAAAATCTGGAATATTTGAAAATGCTAAACAATTCCAGCTCTTGCTGACTCACCTGAGAGAGCCTGTGTAAGCAAACACCTCACACAGGAGAGTGGGAGCCACCCGCGCATCTCCATCTGTTACCAAACACTGGATGCGCTTCAAAACCTGACTGGTCCAGAAAAATAATGGCGAAGATGTGGTAACCAGACTCAAGTGAACCCAGACCAGAAACGATTGTCAAGCTCAAGCATTTATGCAAGAAACCTATTTGTTATTAATTCAGCACTATTTTAAACACCCTTATGGCACCCTGCTTTACATCAGATGCCTGTTTCAAGTGTTTTGTGATTCTAAGTAGTACATTGGTAAGACCGGTTCTACTCTTGGCTTGCTTGAAATGTGTATTCCACTGAAGAGCACAGATCTGTTATAGATGATGGTGAACAGAAAAGTGTGAAGAACAGGTTATTTCTGCTAAAAGAAACATGTCATTAAACACACAATACTTGGCTTTGGTTTTTTTGGTGGAAATTTTTTTCCCAAGTCAATTCAAATATGGAAGACATTCATGTTGACCATGGTTTTTTTTGGCAAATAATTTCATGTGTTGGCTTCGATCCTCTACTTTCAGCATATTTTAATTCACCTCCCAATAATCCATTCACTCTTCTGAAACTCAGGGCACTAAAAGTAATAAAAAAGATGATGGAGTGATGCCCACAGGTGGAACTGCAAAATAGTTAGGCTGTATTTGAGTCAGATGTATACTTCCACCCTGACACAAAACACCACGCATTGCATATGAGTCTGTGACAGAGAAGACTTAATGAACATAATAACTTGGAAAATTGTTTACAAATCTTTTGAGTCCATTGTGAGTAATGTTATGTCAAAGGTGATTGTAAGCTGTGAGGAGGAAAAGTAACAAATAATAGAGAGGGTATGATGATGGATATACTATAATATAATAGAGAGAGTTTTCTGAAATGTTTTTCATACACAGATTTCAAGATTCGCTGCAGAAGACTGTAGGAAACATTAATGGATTTTTAGACACAACTTCCA
This sequence comes from Eulacestoma nigropectus, assembly GCA_013397775.1. NCBI lineage: Eukaryota > Metazoa > Chordata > Aves > Passeriformes > Eulacestoma > Eulacestoma nigropectus. The sequence continues at coordinate 1,657,876 of VZTE01005687.1, read as the reverse complement.
AGAGCAGCAAGTTGACTAAAGTCACACAGGAAACTAAGAGTAGAAGTGTGAATACGGTTTTCCTCTCCTCCACTCAAGCCATGAGGTCTCCATTCTGGCTTTCAAGGCAAAACTAACACTCTCACGTAATTATAGTCTTCCTAGAATTTGAAGTTAATGGAGCTCGGAGATTGGTCTTTCAGACCTCGGAATTGAGGTTATAATGCCGGACTGTCAACTTGTCTAACAATCCCATTTCAGACCTACAGTGAAGATAACATTGTAGATGGGGAGAACAAAAAGATCAAGATGCTTTTGCAGACTTGGGTGCTGCAGTCCTGTGTTTGATTGGCAGTGAAATATTTTTGAATTCTGCAAGGAGCAGGTTTTTTTAAAGTTTCACCAGGCATACCCTGATCCTGATATCTTGATTGCCCATGTAAGTAAAAAGGTGTTAAAGTACCTTAATAACTGTATCATACGTTCATTATTCATTTAATAGTATACCTACCTCAGTACTTTTTACCCCTATAGAATGCAAGTTCCTGTTGGCAAAGTGCTGAAGTGTAGATTGAGTGGCATGCAGGAGCTTTTGCTATCGAGTGACCCCTTGACACTCAGTAATGAAACCAGTCTTCGATGTTTGTATAAAAAGAACATTCAATTTTCAGGGAAATGTCAGTATGATTATTTCCTTTTCATGTCTTTTAATTTTTTTATTTTTATTTTTATTTTGCCCGAGGTTTTATCATCACTTAACTCCAATGTGTACATCAGGAGTTGTATTTTCAGATAACAATGAACAATTCTGAAAAAATATATTAAAGTTTTGACATTTTTTCATATCTTTTGAATGATTTTGCTTGCAGATAGGAAGTGGGAGGAGGGAAGTTAGGAAAATGCACACAAACAATAAATATGCCTCTCTAATAGCCATAAACTGACATTTTGCATATGAAGAATACCTACCTATGAGTGCTTTCAGGTGAAGGAAGCCATCCTTGCAGTTCACGGAGGAAATCACAATTATGTGGGATCTGCATTAATGCTGTATTCACACACAAACATCAAAATAAACCCCACTGCTCAAGATGTACATAGAGCTATGAAAATGGAATTAGTCCTTAGTGGCAGTGGTGATTTTAGGATTGATTTCCAGGGGCTCTTTAGTCATTCTTTGGGAGGGTTAGAGCCTGCTCAAAGTAGGAACCTTTTGGTGTGACTGCTGAACTGAGAAAGGGGAGGGAAGAGAAGAAAGAGTAGTAAAACCTATGTTTAGTTTGGGTTTGTTGTTGTTTCCCATTGAAGAAAAATCTGAACTATGTAACTGCTCTGCAAAAAA
>VZTE01005687.1:1543663-1656490 GCA_013397775.1 Eulacestoma nigropectus | reverse complement strand
AAAAAAAAAAAAAAAAAATCACCACTAATCTACTTGCAAAAATGAAAGCTAAATGAAGCCTTGATTCATCATGGTCTGCTGGCAAAGGCAGTCTCCTGGCTGCAAGAAGCAGCGAGTCCCAGTTTCCATCAGGGAGATGAAGGAAACATCTCAAACCTCCTGTCTGAGTGTCCACTATGTGGTATTTTGAGCACTTGTGGGAAGATTTTATCCTTTTTGGTTTCACCTGTGGCTGTTGTCCTACTATGTGCAAATTAAATGTTCATTAGCATTGAAACTTAATAACAGGTGCCCCACATCTAGAGCACATGTCCTGATTACCCTGATAAGGACCAATTCTCTTTGTCTCCAAAGACTTTTAAACATTAAATGCAAAGTAGAACAGCACTAGCGGGAAGAACTGAGAAAGAATGACGTCTGAGCATCCTTATGTCAAGTTCATTCTTCTGAGAAGCCAGATACCTGCATTCTAACCTATTTTTTTCCCAGGGGAATGTGAAAATTTTGATAAAATGGAGCAATGTCAGCAGGAGACATCGAACATATCCCTCCTTAGAATAGTCTTTTACATAATACCTGTAGGATGTGCTCATTGAAGTGTCTTTGGATAGGGGGATGTCTGCACTGCGAGATATCACTGGAACAGTTAATGCTACATTTAAAAAGTTCCCTATCAGACATGAATTTGAAAAGAGCTTCTGGCTGTTCAAAGTATCTTTTTCTGTGGAGAGGAAAGATGCTAAGTGAAAAGCAAATCTTCTGGATGTAATGATGGTAATATGAGCTGCATTTATTGCAGGTATTGTTTAGAGTCCCTTTGCTGGTACACAGAGACATAAGGAATGGAATCCTGGTCTCAGATCCAATTTTAGAAAAACAGGCATTTCTTTAGCTTGGGCCTGGAACGGTTTAACTTGTTCATAAATGACTTGGGTGATGGGGTAGATGCCTCCTCAGCAGATCACTGGTGACACAAGGCTGGGAGCAGTGGCCAACAGCCCAGAGTGCTCCGCAGCCCTTCAGAAGGACCTCAGCAGGTTGGAGAGATGGGCAAAGAGGGACTGAATGGAGTTCGACAAAGGCAAGTGCATGGTTCAAGAACCAAATGGACTCAATCCTGTGCCACGTGCTCTGGGATGACCCTGCTTGAGCAGGGAGGTGGGACCAGGTGATCCACTGAGGTCCCTTCCAACCTGACCCGTCCTGTGATTCTGTGACTCAGATGACCTCTCAGTTCTCCAAATCACAGCGACATGAACTGAGGCCTTTCATTCCCTGTGTCCCTTGATTACTCAGACTTTGTATTCATAGACTAGATGTTGAAGATGAATCTGTGTAGGAAACACTCATTAATCCCATAGCCACTACCTCATCCACTGGGTTTCATCCAAATGTTTCACCATCTTTCCTTCCGTGAGGAATCACTCAAAGCTGACTGGAAAATCGTATCTCACACACACACACTTTGGAGGGCTGTCCAGTCCCAACAGATTTCTGGTACTTTGAGTAGTTTCCTGCTGTTGACCAAAGGTCATCTTGCCTGATAGCTACTTAATATCCCAACACACCTGAAGTTCAGCGTAATAACAGCTGGCACAGAATTGAAACTTAAACTGAAACAGGTGAAGACAGGCTATTTCTTGCAGTGAATTGTGTCAAAACAAGGGATAATGGAAAGTGAATAAAGTAACCAAAACAAAACATAACAAGGGAGAGTTATAATTGCTGAATAAACAACCTCCCTGTCTGAAGAGTTGAGTAAAGGAATAAATATGCTTCCAACGGGAAAAATATCCTTCCTAGCTCTGTGCTAATGACACCCAAGAGCAGATAGATAAGTGTGTGTCATGATCCAGTTATTAAAGTTCTTAGAAATTCTGCCTGAATTAAGGTGCAAACGAGACCATATGCCAGTGACAATAGTATGGGTTTTATTTGATTGTAAATATGAGAGAGAGGGAGAGAGAGAAGAGAGACGAGAGAAAGAGAAATAGAAAATAGGTTGGGGGGGACAGAAAGAGGGTGACAGAGGCAGAATAAGGAAAATGTCACCACTCTCTGGATCCCAATGATGTTCCATTGATCCTCTCCAGCTGGTCTTCTTGAAGGTGGAGGTCCCCCAAAAAACGTAGAATTGGATGGGTTAATATTCGTTCAGGCTAGGAGGGAAAAGCCAGGCACCTCCATGGGAGGGGGGAGTTTACCATTGTCTCTTGCAACAGACTCCAAGTTTGTTGCATCACGTGCAGTCCTATGGTGCAAGGCTTCAGGATTTACTCTGGGGGGCACTTCGGAGGGTCTTTGATGGATTCTGACACACCCTCAGCTGCCTCTCACGTGAATGTCCTGTGGATGTGGCCTGCGGCGTTGGGGGTTCCACAGCTGGGCCAGTTTGTGTAAGGGAGGATGGATGTTCACTGCCTCTAATGAGAGGTTACATCCGAAACCTCCTCCCCCCTGCCTCATTTAGGGAGGGGGTTGAGGAGTCCGTGTAAACCTGGCTTCTGCAGGCTGTGATCTCTTTCACCCCAAACTCATCCAGGGAATAAATCCTTGCTGTGTTTGGCTTTCTTGTGGATGTATTCTTCTTTTTCAGCCTTGTTTGTTTTTTCTAGGCCTGAGATGATTAAAGAATGGGTTTTCCCTTTATCTAATCTTAAGTGGTTTAACTTACAGTTCGAAGTCCTAGTTAAGTATCTTCAGGGAGGCTTCTTCAGTTGTACCTTCTTTATATAGGTTTTGTTACAATGAACAAAACTTTATATTCATGTTTGAGGCATTGAAATATTTCAGTCTCTGACAGTGTGTTCAGTGTTTAATTCAATTTAATTTAAAGCTTGGCCACTGCTGTAATCCTTACGAGAAGTATCCCATTAGCTGGAAAACACTGTAGGCTCAAAATTATCTGCATATATGTGTTTATAAGAAGAAATGGATTCAAAGCTGAGTGGTAAACCAGGACCTGGTAGACAGCAGTAGGAACTTGTTTATTTCTCTTTGCTTCAGAAATAATACAGCACCTTTACAGCACAACCCCAAATCACTGGAATCAAAGGGGATGTGACTAATAACTGTAGCACACAGAGAAACTCTCCATTAAGGGTTGATTAAAACTCATTCAAGTTGCAAAACTCTTGTTAGCACCAAGTTTCACGCTGTCAGCAAATTGGTTGGGAAAATGCCCTTCGTTTCATTGTGATGTTTCAATGTATTTCACAGAGAGACAATCAGAGAAGTACTCGTGCATTCATCACACACTGAGATTCTCAGCAATGCCAGGAGTTGTGTGGTGCTTGCTGTTGATGTGAAGCACACTTCACAAACAGGAGCAAGCAGCATAAGTCTAGGCCACACAAGTACAAATGCAATGATTTCACATTGTCACCTCAGATTGTCTTGTTGCATCTTGCTAGTCAGGATAAAGGAAATATAAGGCGTACAGAAATGCTGTTTTCTTTTGCATAGGGAAGGTAGATTCTAGGAAAGACTGTATATCATGGTTTCATATCTTCAAATTAATTATTCCCGCAATCCTCAGTGGCTGACACTTCTGTTGACCCTCAGTTAAGAGGAAAAAAGGCCTATTTCAATCCTGTGAAGCATTAAAAATTCAGAATTATCTACAGCAACCTTGAAATACCTTTCTACCATTTCATCTTTACTATTTTTCTGACAAAGTTTTTAATCTTGTAGAAGTTTATTTTTCGCACCTTAATTGATCTTCACTAAATACTTTAAATAAACATCAATGCATTTCCAACTCTGTCAGTCTTTCCTCATAGGACAAGTGTTCCCCTTCACCTGCTGTAGCTCCCATACAGAATGAACATGTGTATGATGCACAATTCATCCTCAGACATCCCATCCCAAAAGTGCTTTTAGTTTTATTCATGTTTATCATTGAAGTATCTCACCATGGAAGATTATAAAGTCATTGCAGCACCTAAGAAATTACTTTCTTCAATCCTAAATACTTGATTAAATTCTGAAGATCAAGGTAGAATTAGCTGCAAATTTGGGCCAGGAGGCTCCGAGAGATCAAATTGAGATTTAATTGAAAGCTACTGGCACAGCACAAATTATAGGCATTCGCCTCTCGATATAACCCTTCTAGTGTATAATTATTTAAAACAAATTTGAGAGTTCGTATTGTTTAACCATTGCCATGCTAGTCAAAGCTGCCTGGAGATCTAAGGGAAGAAATGGCACACTGGGAATTTAATATCAAACATATTTATATTATCTTTCTCCTGGCTTCACAGATTATAAGGAAATGCTGTTGTGAAAAAGGAAACAGTCAAAAAAAAAAAAAAAAATCCTTCCCTGCTGCAGCTGGGTACAGAGACCTTCATAGGATTTTGGACACTTTCCCTTACCTTTCAGTGGGGAGAGGGAAAGGAGAAAATGGGAAATAGGAAGGAAGTGTAATTCTGTTCTTTGTTTTCCTTAGTTCCAAGAAATACTTGAGGCTCTGATGTTCTCTGGGCTATTATGCACAGATGACTTCACAATCCAGTATTCTCAGTATAGGAATCAAAACGTCAAGATACAAGTCCTGCTAAATGTATTATTCCCTGCTATACTGCTCCTGCAAGTAGAGCTGCCTTGCAAAGCTATTACAGCAAATCTGATTAAAAAAAAATAATTTTACGATGTTCTTACCAACCTACGCACAGTTCCTTAATAGCACCTGTGACTAAGGTCATTGTCCTTTTTTTCAGTTTGAAAAATCCACTAGTTTTTTTTAATGAAATATTGAAAAAGTTGAATTTGTTGATAGAATTGTTCTCTAAATTTTACCACACACAACTTTCTCTCTAAAATGATTTTGTCTCTAAAATGAGAGAAGTCATGGATAAATGACATTTAAGAAAAAGAGATAAATATATTTTTTCTTTTCGTAAATTTGTTCCTGCACAATATTTCTACTAAACAATTTTTTTAAGAATTGGCCCTAATATTTGTAGCATGCTGGACTAAAATGGTCCTCAACTCAAAGCCTGTGTGCTTTAATTAACTAAGTGACTCTGTTTATCATATGCAGATTGTCCTTTGAGCCAGTGACCGCCTCTGAGCAGTGAATTATGAGCTGATGATTTTGGTTCTTCTACATCTCCTGAACCAATTTTATTTGGTAAATACAGTTTCTATGTCAATCCTTAAGTGCAAAATCAAAACTATATCACTGGATGCTAGAAAGAATAAAGAGGGTCCAGGCTCTGCCATCAAACTGGAGTTCATAATTCAAAATTTTGTGGTCAAGAAAGAATGGAAGGAAGAGTAGAAAATTCCCTGAGAGAGCAAAAGTTGAGTTGCACATGTGACAAGTTGGTCTCAGCAACAATGTCCCTCTACTGGGTTTGCACGTCAAGGTTTTGTCAACGACAGGTCAGGGCTACAAGGGTGCATTCTGAGAAGCTGCTGGAAGCCTCTCCTGTGTCCCACAGATCCAAGGCCAGCCAGCTCCAAGACAGACCCACAGCCTCCATTCTCCACCTCCCTGCGCTGCTGTGGGAGAGGAGGAGGTAGAGAATTCAGGAATAAAATTAAACCCATTAGGAAGAGAAGGGTGGGGGGAGGGTGTTTTAAGATTAGCTTTTTTTTTCATTATCCTGCTCTGATTGGATTGGTAATACATTTAATTAGTTTCCCCAAGTGAAGTCTGTTTTGCCTGTGACAATAATTGCTGAGTGATCTCTCCCTATCCCTACCTCAACCAACAAGACTTCTGGTATGTATTCTCTCTCCTTTCCAGCTGAGGAGGGGGATGATGGAGTAGTTTTGGTGGGCACTCGGCATCCAGCCAAGGTCAACCCACCATGGTCACACCACATGTGGCCAGGAGAGAAGCTAAAAGGAAACTAAAGCTGTGGTCTTTCCCTCTGACTTCAGAAACCTTGGAAAATCCAGTACCACAGAATAACACATCATTATACTCACATAAAAAAAAAAGTCTGAAAAGATTCTGAATGACAAATTCTAGGTAAAATCCATAAATTTAGAAAACATGATTTACGTGATTGTTGAGCAAACAAACCCTCAGTCCTTGCTAAGACAGTTGGGCATGGACAGAAGACAGCAGAAGTGCCAGAGTACTGCCTTGATTTCAGCAAGCCTCTTCTGTCCCTCAGAGCAGGAGTTTGGTGTTAAATCAGGGAAAGCCTCCCAGATTACACAGGGAGAAGTGGGACAGACCCGCAGTACCCATGTTAGGATCAGGCAAACACCACTGGTTTGTGTTTACCCTCAATTACACCACTCCTGAGATGAGCAGGATATTTCTGAGTGCCTTCCCAGGCCATTACTGCTGTGCATGAAAGCTGTGACAGCCCATAATAGAGATGTGAGATGAATACAAGAAATGCTCTCTAATGAAAAAGGGATTGGATTCCGTTAAGCCTCTGTCAGCACCAGTCTTGAAAATATTAAGAGAAATAATGAATTATAATTAAAAAATAATTTTCTTCTAATGAAACAAAATTAAACGCTAAGCTGGCACTGCAGTGTAGGAAAATAAAGCGTAGGAGTGTCAGCACCAGGGTGGCTCAGTGCTTCAGGGAGGAGCAGGGTCAGTCATTAAGCTCAGCCAGGCTGCTCACATCCACATCCCAGGAAAAGTGCAGAGGTGAGAGGTTAGACCAGCCCCAGTGAGGAGAGGCTGCAAAGTGCACAGAGCAGGGCTAAATGCCCACAAGTTGAGCTTGCTGCCTCAGCTTTGCTACCAAACCTTCCTTGTGCTGTTTAAACAAAGCTTTAACTCTCCCCCTTTCTATCCTAAAGCTGCTGAGAGTTACAGACTGCTGGATTCAATCATTGGAGTTTATGTAGCCACACAAAAGTCAGAGAAATGTCATTTCAGCAAGGATTTGGAGCATGTAATATCTTTTAAGAATGAGCAGAACAATCATGGTGGGTCCCTTATGTCCTTACTCCATGAAGAGCTGAGCTGCTCCAATTTTTGTCCTATTTATCTAATTTGTCACTTAAAATATGGAGATGGAGAACACAGGCACTCTTATTCTGTCCTTACAACACTGTAGTGTAACATAGCCTTAATCCTAAATAAATCCCTTATATATGAAAGCAGATATAGACCTTAGTATTCTAAGTATAGAAAAAAACATCTACCCAGATGTCATGAACCATATTGAAAAGTATTATCTACAGTTTTGGGGTTTTTAAACGCCTCACATTTCCTATTAATTATCCTCAGGAAAAACTGAATGATCCTTTTCAGCATGAACCTGATTAAATGCATTTAATGGTACCTGGCTTTGGACTGTTGGATCCTTAGGGAGAAAACCATGAATTTAATAGTACTTGAATCAGATTCCAGATAAGAATTAGCAAGCATTCTATGATTCTTGCTCACTGACTAAGCACTGAAGTCTTGCAGAAAGGCTTTAAGTACAGACTACAATTCCCACTGAGTTCAGTGATGCAGGGTAAGGCCCTCACACAGTATTTTTGTATTTCTGGGACTGAGTTAAAAAAAAAATCCACGTACCCAAAGCATATTCACAAATCCTTGCCTGAATCTCCTATGTTCCTAAATATGTGAATAATACATCTAAAAAACCCATATTCTTTTATAGGAAATGATGACATAAAAGATAGATTCACATAGAAATAAATGGTTACATTCCGTGATTTTTCGTCAGAGAAACCTATTTACCAAAAGAGTTGTAATGAAATACATCTCTCTATTGGAACACTGACCACGGCAGCAAAGAGAAATATAAATAAAAACACAAATTCTGGTCAGAACCGTGCTAAATCCTACTGAATGATTATACAAGGAGAATAAAAGTCTTGCACATTTCAGCTATTTCAATTTAATGTAAGCAGATTGAAGAAAAAATGAAACTGTGCTCTACACCCGTGGAGATCATCCAGTCCCGATCCCAGAAGCCTCTGATTTCTCATTTAAATTAAACCACTCTGGTCTTGGATGTCACTGCATTTTTTGTTTCCAGCATAATGGGAAATGGTCCCCACAGATGTCGTGTGATGCAGATCAAACTGGTGGATCTACGAGTGACTCCATCATCAAGATTTCTTTTGGAAGCTCTCAGAAGGTCTCAGGGGAAGTAATCCTGCTGATTACAGCCACAGCTACACAGCCACATTGAATGACTATTCCAAATGACTCACCAGTCACAGGGACTGCAGACAGAGAGGAGGCTTATGTTATTTTAATGTATCATTTATCCTTTTCATAACAGAAGTTACAGAATTATCAATGATAAAGGACAGCATTTTAAGTTTGAGAAGACTTTCAGCTGGGATATATACAAGACCTGGCCTTACTTAACTTCATTATCTTCATTGGTCTAGAGGAGAGAGAAGCAATGAGTTAAACATAATCACAACCTGTGTGAAACAGAGTTACTGTCAGCTCCATCGAGGACAGAGGCACAGTGGAAAGGGACCAAAAGGACATGAAGATATGATGGGAAAAGATATGATTTTTAAGCTCGAGAGAGGAAGAGAAGAAATAATCCAAAATTGCTTGCAATAGAGGAACAGCTACAAAATAGGATTAAAAAGTATAAAAGGAGTTTGCAATACTATGTGTGAGAAAAATAACAACAATAATTCTAGAAGTAAAATTGAGCAGAGGCATATTTTGCTTAGCTGAGCCAGAAAGGTTGTTCAAATGTCCAATTCTTGAATAGCTTGTGCTTTATAGATGTTACTGTCTGGATAGAGCTGATGTCTTCCCTCCTTCCCTTCCTTTTTTTTCCCTCCCTCACTCCCTATCTCGCTCCCTTATGCAATTTTTTCTTTTTCTTTCCTTCCCCTCTTTCTCCCACATAGCCTGGTGATCCTTGGGCATCTCTTTTCCTCCTCCCAAAATTAATATATTCTCATTTTCAGCACAAAAAGTGTGCAACTACCTGTTCTCTCTCAAGATGGGGGACCTGACAAAGGTCCTGAGATAGAAAGTGGAAGCACTTAGAGAATGCAGTGACACACGTCAAAGCACTGTCAAAGAAGGAAGTTCCCCTAAGACAAGCCACCACAACAGGAAGGTGTTAATTCCAGGCCTGAACAGAGGTGAAGGTTTGGAATTAGCACACCAGAGAAGATTCCCATGTGAAGACTGTGGGATCCTGTGTTGAGAGCAGATGGCAACAACAGGAAGCCGATCCTGGTGAGTCAGCTCTGGGTACCCTATCCAGACATAATTCCCTCCATGGCAAACTGTGAGAAAGGAAGCAAGTCCTTATACACATGCCAGAACAAGCTGTGGGAACGGCACCCAGACCCTGTGGATATCTGGGACCTGGACTGTACAAAAATGGGAGCTGCAGAAGAACACTCTGGGACCCCCACCACTGAGAAGATCAGAAAAAGAGGACCGGTGAGATGCTGTTGGAACCCATGTGGTAGTGATATCCTTATTTAATGTCTCCCTCTCGCTTTCTTTCTCTTTGCTCTCTCTTCCTGTTTCTATCTCTCTATTTCTCTCTCTCTTCCACATTTCCAATTTCTTCCTATTTCTATCTCTTTAATTCACATTTGCTGTTAAATAAAATCTGTACTATTGACTTTGGCATAAGGATATGGTCTTGTTTGCACCTTAATTCTGGAAGAGGCATCTCTTAATAATCAGATCCTAACAGAAGGGTGTCCCTTTTCCTGGGTCATTAGTTTCCTGCCACTCCTATTGCTGAAGAGGTGGGTAGTAGCATCCCATCAACCAGTGCTACAAGCTGGACTTAACAACAGAGTTTAATCTTCAAAGCAACAAATAAAATGGATTGAATCTTTCCCAGGACACATGAGCAGGATTGAAGTGCTTCAAGCCAGGTGTCCAGTGAAAAGTCCACTCTGGGAAGCTGTGAGTCCCTCCTAAGTCCTGTGCCTCATTATACAAATGTTTCCAGCAATTTATGGAATTTCTGGTGGGTTTAGGTGCTCAAGTTTGGGCACCTGAATCCCACCTAAGGAATTATAAATTATTTCAAGCAGCAAATATGTCTACGCATACCATGTGAGGGTAGACACTTGAAGAATTTTAGACACCTTTGTTTTTATGTAAGTTAAATAATGTCTCCATAGGTGCGAGTTTTTTTCCCTTTTGAACTTCAGTAACCGAATGCCCTCATGATTTCACTTCATATTTCGAAGCATTATTCTGGTTCTTCTTTTAGCCTGCCCTTCCATTGGATTCAGCAAGCATTGGCCCAGGTCTGTTTGCCTTTAATTCAACCTTGAATATACTTCATGGGATAGATGACACTCAGATGATTATCTCTCAGTAGAACCCACCTAACTGAAGGATATATTTGCCTGAAGAGATAACTGTGAATATAAGAAAGAGACTCAGAATTTTGTGAAAAAGACATTCCCAACTATACAGCTTTAAAAATCAGAAACTACCATCTGCAGGTAAATTCAGATGACAGTATATACAGAAAGATATTTCTAACATTTAAACATAAGCAGCATTTCTTAGTGATTTCTCACTGATTACATCTCATCATATAAAGCTAGAATTTGCTAGGACAGAATAGAATTAAATTATATACACATGTTCTGGCATGTCCATGAGAGAGAAAACCAAGAGCTGTCACTAGCAAATTAAACATGAAGTGGTAGAAATTAGGGAAATATATACGTACGCAAATAAAATCACAAATACGTATACATTTACTTTTTAACATTTTTCTTAAAGAAATTCCCAAAAAACAAATGTATTGCTCTGCATTAACTCTAAAACTGTTGCAGAAGGTCGAAATGTTTAATAACTTTATATTCAATCACAATGACCCACCCAAAAATCCTGAAGGAAAAATTAAATCGTGTGTGCATTTATCAGTCAGCTGAATCTACGATGCTGAAATAAAATTTTATGAAATAGAGATTCTTCTCTTCATAAAAATATCCTTAGGGCATTAAAATTCACTCTTAAAGTAGCAAATATTTTATTTTTATTTAAAATGATGCAATATCCTGGTTTGACTGGTTTAGAGTAGTAATTGCCAAATTCTTTGGAGCAGCTGCTCTTATCACTGAAAACTTTTTGCAGAACTATCTGCAAAACCCAAATGTGATTAGAATAATTGAGAAAAAATGCATGACTGTGTGTTATAGTTCTCTAATTATGTTACAAGGGCAAACACACAGCGTAATTATTACAAGGTGGCTTTTGAAAGTAGCTTTATTACTTTTTAATTTCTTCATATTGGGAGGAGTCACTGCCACTGGTATTTGTGTTAAGTGGCCTCCAAATTCTTAGTCCAAGAGGTCACTAAGTCCTGCTAAAGAAGAGTTTAAATAAAAAAAAAAAAGGTACAGTGACAAAGTACATCCAAAGCTGTCAGAATTCTGTGTTATTGATGCTGTGCAGTCTAAGTACTGTTAAACTGAACTAAAGTAAAAGTTAGAGAAAAGAACAAGACCTTTTGGGTCAGGTGAGATCCTACCAGGTGGACCTGCATTAGCATTTCGACCATTAGAGCAAGAGCATCTTTTTAAGGCTGTGACAGGCACTGTTTTCACAGTCAAGAAGAATTTTCCTCGGGTGTTGGTTTATGGCATTACTGTGGGAATTTTTAATGAATACTACTTTTTAAGGCTCAGTCTGAAGCTTCATATCCATGAACAGTTGAAATTAATTGGGCATTTGAAATTGAGCTGTTTGTAAGAAAAATATCAGTGTTTAAAAATAAACCATACCTTTAGTTTTGACTTGCCTAATTTAAATAAACCATTAGCTAAGTTTTTATTTATGTCTCAGTTTTATCTGCTAAAGTAGATATTTATCACTTGGTTCTTAAATTGGTTTTCTAATTTACTTGACATTTCATATAATGCAGAGGGGGAGATGTTTTCTCTATTTCTTTTTGGCTTTTGTTTTGTTGTTGTTGTTGGGGTTTTTTTGGTTTTTTTGTTTTTGTTTTTGTTTTCATTTACCAATTTTTTTTTAATTTGGCATTAAATGTTTAAATATGTCTTGAATAATGTAAAGTAGATTCTGAGACTTGTTGATTACCTCAGTGTGTAAACTTCATCACAATTCAAACACAGAAATATGGCAAAACCCACAGCTCCAGTCTATGGAGTCATCTTTATTTTCTATGCCAGGGTAGAAAATTCGCCTTTACAGTGAAGAAAATCAAAATCCTTCTGCTAAGCTTTATGAATCCATCAGAAGTCTGTGTTTGAAAGAAGCAGCATTATTTCTTGGACACATTTTTTTTGTTGTTGATTTTGCTGTCTAAAAACAGAGTTTGGAGCCCTTAAAGTTCTCACTGATCAAAGTTTAGGTCTTATATGTGTTAAACTTCCTAACAACTCATAAATTGTTGTGAATTAGGGTCCACCTGCTGCAGCTGAGACATCTTAGCAGTATGCTATACACCTGAGTTTGACCCTACACGAGCAAAGGATGTAATGGACTGAAAAAGAGAATAATAAAGGGTGTCCTAAGATTCTGAAACTGGAGATGAGACAGATTTTATGAATCATCCTCTGAAAATGCCTATTTTTCATTACTGATTATCAAGAGAGGTCAAAGTGACCTGCTCAGATGTAGTTATTTATTTTTTAGATTTCCAGATAGTAGGTGAGATGAACTTCACATTATGTGACTAACATGGATTTTTAAGCATTTTTTGGATTGACAGAATTCTAAAAATAAGAGTTTTGAATATAAATGCAGCCTTAACAAATTTCCTGAAAACTTGTTACTGCAGAGTCTGAATAAAATCAACACCTCTGATAATAATAAGTTATTCACTTGAATTCACACTCTTGATAAGGATCAGTACATCCTATGCAAAACCTGTCAGTACGTAGAATAGCAGAGTTGTGGGAATTTATAGAGCTGATTAGTCATTACATACAAACAGTAAAATAAAAGTTGTTATTTTATTGACTTTTTTATCATGTTTGATACTCTTTTTTTTTTGCAGACTATACAAAACTATGAAAATATGGAGGTTGAAACAAATGTTAAATATGCTTCTTTAAGAGTAACTCTCTTCCTGGAAAAGAAGGGGGAATCATATTTATACTGAATTAATGGATTAGGCAGTGTTAGCTCTGGGATCATAATTTAACTTTCAATATTTACCTGAAATTCTTTCCTTATATTAGTCTGGTACACGCTGAATAAGACATCAGTGCAGTTGTGACATTTAAAAATCTTTAATGTAATGAAATGATTCTTTTTAGCCAATTTAATGGAGGCAATAACCCAAATTTTAAAAACAGTTTTATAAACCCTCCTCCTGAGTTAAAGCCACAGGTGCAGATAATCAAATAATTGTTAAATCAGATCAATTGCGATACTTGGAAAATTTTCTTGGGCCACACACTGCTGCCTTTACTTGTGCAAGGAAATCACAATTCTCCTACTTTTTCCATTCCACTTTACAGTGCCAATAAACATATCTCCCCTAGCAAACAACTTCATCCTTCTCTCCATATTAATCTTTGCACTTGGGAAAGCATTCTCCAAAAATGAAATTATCAAGTAAACTCCATGGTGACAAAATTTATCATGAAGTATCACTTTTCTTGAGAAGCATAAGGGGGAGGATGGGGAGTGAATGCAGGAGTGATGAGTTGTCTTCATGCAGACATTTCACTCTTGGCAAGCAAATGTCGATCTTCCCCTTTGACGCCCTGAAATTGTGTGAGGCATTTCACAAAGCAAACTTGCTTTTTTTGTCTCTAGTTGGAATTCAAGCTAAATTCAATATGACACAGTCAAAGTCTAAAGACAGACAAGAGTAAAAGTAAAGAAAAAAGGTGAGGAAAATGACAGGAATAATTCACTGACATGATCAAGGAGCTAAGGGGTGCAAGATGTAGTCTGTCTGAGCAGCTGAACTTGTGTACTGATTGTAGATAGCAGGAATAACATTTAAGTAGATGTTAAATAAGATTGATATGACACTGGCCCCTGTGGAGGACTTTCACTCAGAATTACTGGCTTTGTCATAGAAGCAAACCCAAAAACTTTGATTAGAGATCAGCAGGCCAACCTTTGGTGCTGTTCAGAGTGACAGCAGCTCTGATATTTTCATCAAAACTCTTACATGACATACAGTTTCACATGCAGCTCCTGGATCAATGAAAATCTACACTGGTCTCCAGTGGTGATTGAAAGCCATTCTCTGTGTGAGCTGGTGCTGTGAAAACCTGTTCAGTGGTGCTGGGGTGAAGAAACAGGATCAGTGAAGGGTAAGTGAGCTGCTCATTATCAGGTAGATTTGATTCATTATTAGTCATTCCAAAAACTCATACTCTGAAGACAGGTGAATGCCTAATGTGACAGATTGTCTCCATTTCTCACTTCGGGTAGAGAAATCATTCCCAGCTTTCAGCATGGCTTTGGTACAAAGTCTCTTCATGGGAAAATTTCCTTAAAAGAAATGAGCAACCTGGTCTAGTGGGAGATGTCCTTGACAAAGATAGGAGGCATTGGAACCTGAAGATCTTTCAGATCCCTTCAAACCCGAAGCTTTCGATGGTTCTGGTATTCTGTGAAACATATCTGCACTTTGGAGAGAAATCTACAACATCAGAGAGCCACACGTCCATCTTGAGATTCCCTCCTAAGGAATTTTTACCTTAAAAACAATTAAATAACATTTTCACATGTATGCTGGAGATCTGCCTACCTACAGGGCAAATTAGAAAGCAGTTAGGGGTTCTGTTTCCAGGAGTGTCATGCTCCTTTTGGAGTGCAAACCCCTCAGCATTTGCAGTCCTAGCAGGAAGGGAAACATGCAGCTGTCTCCAGCTAAGTTTCTCTATGTAAATGTCATATACACGTGTATTCAGTGCCATCTGAAGAGCTTTGAGGTAGTCAGAACCATTTCATAAGGCTGACAAAAATAACACTGGACCTCTGGGAGATCCATGCCCTACCAGAACAGCAAGTGGTTCAGGCAACTGAAGTGAGATCTCGGCCGGGAGATTAGCTTGAGACCAAGACAGCCAAGTTTTGGTGTCTGTGTATCTCTGATATCTAGAGCTTTCCCTTTAGTCAGGAGAGATCTAGACAAGGTAGTGAAAAAATCCTGGAGAACAGTTCAGCTCACTCTCAGATGGATGCCTATGATAGCATAGGGTTAAAATGTTTCTAAAATCCTGGTAGCTACAGTAGGCCTCAGGAACGGGAGTGGGCATTGTCTTTGCTAAATCATGTGAACCTGCACCTGTGTATCCCCTGTATGGTAGATGATCAAGCTAAATGCGGTGATTGTCTAGTAACTCATGCTCGGGTGGAATCAATAGAACAATAGTAAGTCAATGATTAACATATGATTAGGCAACAGTTGTGTAAGGAAAGGGTATAAAAATGTATCCATCTCGAATCCATGTCGGAGTCAGATTTGGGTCTGTACCCCTGATTCCCAGAGCTCTTCAAATAAAAGCACCTGCATATAATCATTTTCCACGCTAACACCTAGAGCTAGATGTAATAATAATAATAATAATAATAATAATAATAATGGTAACACCTATATCCTATCTATTAAAAGATTCTGATATTTCCTTTCTATCCTCTGGCCAGTGATTCGTTTGTCCAAACACAGACATGTGGCACCATTTCAGATGCCTCAGTGATCCTGCCTGGTCTCCACTTCTCTCACATTGGCCTGCCCTTTGCAGGTGCTAGGAACGGCATAAGGCAGCTCCAGTTTTCCTAGATTGATATATTTTGGCAACTGAATCAAGATTCTCCTTTCCAGATAAAGGAGCACATCCACAGTAACTTTCTAGATCTTTCATTATCCTTTTCTTGATCTTCATCTTTTATAGTCAATGCCCTGTAAACAAGGCTCCAGCTGAATATATGAGAGCAGTTACTCCCTGAGACTGACACACAATCATCCCATTAAAACAGCCCAGAAGGGAATGTGCCCTTTTCTGCCTCAGGGTTATACCATTTACCCTCATCCTAGAAAAATTTCCACTTCAATGTTGTTTTCTCATGCTACTATCTAGCAATTTTCTTCTATGTTATATGATTTTGATTTCCTACGCGGAAGTGTTGCAACTTATATTGGTTTTTATTAGTGTTGAAACCCCCCATGAAACAAGATTCCAACTGTTTCTCCAAATTTTTAATGCAACCTTCCACTGTGGTCTCCCCAGGACTCATAACCTCTGCATTTTTCCCTTTCAACAGTTAAACCCACTGTTCAGATCAACACTGAAAAGGATAACAAGGCTCTGGTTTAGCACACTCTTATTTATTGGTGTCCTGCCAGTATTGCAGAGATTCTCCCACCAGAGTCCAGTGAGACGTGTTGATCAACTGCTGAAAATTCGAGCCTGACCAATATAGAGGAAAAGGAGCAGAGAGACATGAAACAAATTGCCTAAAAGTAAACAACAGAGCCTGTTGATGGAGACGAGTTAAATGAAACTTTAGCTGGAAATCAAGGTTCAACCTTAGCACTGCATCAGCTGTCACTTCTTCATTCTCTTATGATTCACTGCTGTGCTATTGCTGAGGGTAAATTACCCCAAACAGGATTTTACAAAGAATAAAGCACTGCTTAAAGGAAGCTCCAGAGCAACTGGGCATTCTTTCAAGCAAGATCTATTCAACCACTCATTTCTGCTCTTCACAGGCAGACAAAATGATAATAAATATTAAGCAAAGACCACTAAATTCTATCCATCACAGTTATGATTGCAAAATTTAACATACACAGCAACACAAATGCAGTGAGTTTCTTTATTCCAGTGTATGTTTCCTCCCTTCTGTTCAGGGCTGAACCATAAAGACTGTTCTGAGATGCATTATTTTGTTGGAAGTAAGTCCTGCCAGTGTTATTACGGAATCGTAATTTTTTGAAATTGAAAAAAATCTATAAGATCAGCAAGCTCATTTTGGTCCATCCATAGAAAAGATATATTCTCCCAAGACGGACATGTCTTATACTAAAATAAGGCTACCTATAGATTGCAGCAAACACTGCACCTTGCTGATATCTGCCTGTGTTGCCGTTTGCTTTACCCCATCAAAGTCTTGCTGAATTCTCTCCTGAAAAAGTTTTATCATGGGCTTTGGGCATTTAAGTTCTGCTGGGCAGACTGCAGACAGCCCAGCAGGAAAAGGAACCTGGATCGCAGGCATCTCCTTCTACCTTCTTCTGGGGTAAACCATGGACAGGCTGCAGAAGCTCTGAACTTTTCTGAAGGTCCATCCCTATCTTGTACCACAGGTGATGGTACTGAGCATGCAGAGTAAAGTCCTACAGCACACATTCCACAGGCTTGCTAATTCTCCATGTGGCCAGATTTACCACCCACATGCAAACTGACTTTCCCCTGAATTTCTGTTCCGGGCAGGATGAATTTCTCACAATTTCACATTCAGTCTAGAGCTTTGAGATAGTACCAGTGCAACTTCCGGCTTTGCAGTGAAGGTGCAGGAAACTCATCAGTTTGAGCAGCACAGGCAGAGATAGTTCTTTCCAAGGGCACAAACCTCTGCCAGTCTGGAGATAAAGCCTGGTGTGGAAACTGTACTGATTGTACCTCAGAGCCAGGAGCAGTCAGACAGCCCACACAGGGTCTTTTGGTTAGGAAATTCAATGAGAGATGAGACGTGTTAATTTAAATGTCTCAGCCTTTTAGGATGAACCTTGAGGTCTCACATCTGGGTGCAATTAGGAGGAACAGCAGGGAGAAAATGCAATCCAATGGCTTCTGTGTAAAACCTGGGCCATGACCAGGAGTTATTCGCAATGTACATTCACTCCCACTGTGAAATGGCCCTCAGGTATTCAGTTGTCAAAATATAAATAAAAATGAGTTACCAGATGGAGAGCGAAAGTAGATGTTCTGCAATACTCCCCATTCTGCATAATAAACATGAGTTAATTCAGAAATGCCTCTGATGTTAATCTGAAGAGGATCACAGTGAAAACTAAGAACTGTAGTCATAGAATCCTAGAATGGTTTGGATTGGAAGGAACCTTAAAGATCATCTTGTTCCAACACCCTTCCCTGGGCAGGGACACCTTCCACTGTCCCAGGTTGCTCCAAGCCCCATCCAACCTGGCCTTGAACACTTCCAGGGATGGAACAGCTACAGCTTTGCCGGTCAGCCTGTTCCTATGCCTCACCACCCTCACAGTAGAGTGTGTTTTCCTAATATCTAATCTAAAACAGAATCTATATTCTTTCAGTTTAAAACCATTCTCCTTTGTCCTATTTGAATTTTTTTTTTCCAGAATGGCAGAATTTGGCTTTAATAGGAATACATTTCCAAAACAGAAAAAAGGAAATCTGACTGATGTTTTCATGTTTCCTGTGCTAGAACCCAGTGTCAAAAGCTACAGGTGGTAGTGCTAATGGACAGATAAGTTCCCTTTTAGTAGAACTAATCTCCAATGGCAGGTGATACAGAGTGTTTCAGAACAGAACTGTGATAAAAGGTGGTGGGCTGCAAAGATTTCGATTTATTAAAAAGATGTCAAGGCCAGAAATCAGCCTAGTAGCGGTGCTTAATAATTGTTAGTGAGCAGTTAGCAAGAAAGCAACAAATTTGTTATTATTTTCCACTGTGGCATCTAGATAAGGCAGGTTGCTATGAATTCTAGGTCTCATTCCCTTCATTTGCTGATCATCCTACATTCAAACACTGAAGCAAGTTAAACTCCTTCATCATATCCATGCGCTTTGCTGGCTCTCTGAAGATAACCTGTCAGTTTTTCTCTGTTCACCACTTAAATTATCAGAACATCCTTAAATCTTATGCCTTTTTGTCGCTATCAGGAGTCAGCTGTGATTTTTTTTTTTCCTTAGCACTCTAGCACCAAGAAATGCTGGAAAATACCATCAGTTCTGTCTCCAGGGAAAAGAAATGGTAACTGTCAGTCTGCCCTATATTCCAGAAAGCTCTTTTGCACTCCAGAAACAAAGAATCTTCTGGTACTTTGACAAGCTCTTTTCTTTTAGCTGAAAGGAAAAATAATCAAAAAGATCAATAGGAAGTGTAAAATGCATGGATTTTAGTGAATTGGAATTACTTTCTTGTGTCACTGCAGGCAGAGACTGACTGCAGACTCACACAAGGATTTAACTGCAGCTTTGGGCATGGATGTGCTGTTCAGAGGAGTAGTCCTTGGAAATTAGGGGTGACAGAAGAGGATTAAATGAAAGCTCAGATTTTGTAGCCTTTGTACGCTGAAGAAGCCTTCAGGGGAGAGATGTCCGCTGGCACAAGGAGTTAAACCCACTTCTCATATTTCTCTGTGCAGAAGGTGTAGGGGACATTCCCATGGACCACTTTCTCCTGCATCCCTTTTCAAGCCCATCAAGACCATGGGCCTCGTGAACCTGAGCTCAAGTCTCTGAGGCCCTGAGGATGGCAGTTAATAAAGAGGGAGGTGATTATTATTATTCATTATTTAAATTAGAAAGGTTCTTTTTTTCAATCAATAGGAATTTCAGTGGAAAATGAAGTTTTAAGATGACTGAAATTACCCACCTCTGCAGTTAGAATCTGGATATGGTTGCAGCTGAGAAAGAAAGGAATGCATGCATATGGGATAAAAATACATTTTTATTGAATAAAACTTACGCAGAAAGGGGGATAAGAACTCAAACACATACAAATAATTTTACATCAAATACAGCACTCTGCATTGATCCAAAAGCCGTTTTTTCCTTATTTTGGAGAAAATCTTCTTTCTTCCCTTCTTTTTACTTGTGTCTGCTTTATCCAGCCCCTAACCTGACCACCCTATTCTATTCTCAAACATATTATTATAGTGACAGCTATTTACGGAAAGATTAGGCCTCCATAGGTGCTATTTAAACACAGTCCACACCCACTAAAGAGCTTTTTCTGAGTAATGTAGGGAGGAAGGCTATAAACAAGCAACATTCTATACAGGAGTGATGTTCTGCATCCTTGTACTTTCTCCACATCCCTATCTGGCTCTTTATTTTTATGCTGGGCACAGATTTCACTCTTTAGAAGAACTTTTCTAGCAAAAAACCCTGGTACTAATTGCTTCATTGACAGTTACAAATTCAGGAATAGTTCTTTCACTGGAGCAGGAGCTCAGCATTGTAGCGGCTGTTAATATTCTCTTTTGTTTCTAAACATTCTACTGGAGTCTGCAGGCTTACAAATGTTCAACTTTTCTACATTTATTGTGTGCAAACCTTGTGCAGAAATATGCTCCTTAAAGAACAAACAATGCAAGACATAACAGTAGCAGAGGTTAAAGGAAATATTCAGCTGGCTGACTAATGGAAGGAAAAATCAATTATATGGACAGCTCAAAATCCAAAGACCTCTATGATTTTTTTTTTTTACTTTTATTTTTTATTTTATTTTTTTTTTGTCCTTGGGGGAGTTTGATCACATGTACCATTGCTATTAGAGCACATCAGCTCAACTGAAAGTAGTATTGACTGGTGTATTGTGTGTATTGTAAACTCTTCGGGTCTGGCACCACATTTGTCTCTATGTTCAAGGAACTTAATTGTTATTAAGGCCCCTGGCTTGTGCTTTCAGATAAATAGAAGTGCACCCTTGTAAGACAGAATGAAATTTCAAAAACAAGTTCTGAATATAATAGGAAATAATAGTAAATTGCTGTAAATGGTAATGTTTTCATAGGAAAGTGGGGATGTAAAATGAGAATAAGCTCACTGGAGGTGGGAAAACTGCAATGAGAAACTTTTCTTTCAGTCTTCCAAATTGCTTCCCAGCAACTCTGCTGCTGAACCCTGTTCCTGGAAACACAAACCCAATACTAAAATCAGAATGCACACCACAGAGGCAACAAAATGTCCCTTCAGGATTCAACTTCCGTTGTGGTCATTCTCAGGAGATTTATGCCCTTTTTCTCTTTATATTTAGTCAAATAATTTCTTGAGTTCCTGAAATTGCTCAGAGCCACTTTAAATTTTCTGACTTAATTTTTTCTTACAAGACAAGGTGCTGAGTTGCCAAAATCCCCACAAACTTCCAAAAAGTCCACCTTCAAAAATATGATGCTTAGGCAAAAAGCTGAAACAGTGCTTTTCACTCTCATCAAAATGGAATTTTTTCTTTTAACATTTGGATTTTTGCTTAACTAAATCAACAATTATAATTTTTTTTAAATATAAAAGGGAAATAATGTTCCCATGATTTGTCAGATGGACTATGTACACACTTGAACATGAAACCTTAATGAGGAAATCTACTGGAGCTATTCAGATTAAAAAAAAAAAAAAAAAAAACCTAAAACAAAATTAGCAATCTAGGAAACAGAATCTATGAGGAAAGACTGAAGAAACAGAATATGTTTAGCAGAGGTATCTTTGGATGCAGGAAAGATTGTTGAAAAGGGAAAGACAATACAATACTTTTTGTTTTGATTTTTAATGGGTACTCCATTATAGACACCACAAAAAGGACAAAGTTTATGATAAGACAAGAAGGTTAAATATGGTCCAGGTTAAATTTGAAGAAATAACCTCAACATTAGAAAGGCTAATACTGAAATAAGTTATTACTTCAATAGATGTGTAATCTCAGTTGCAGGTTGCTTCAAAAATTTGGTCAGAAAAACAGAATGTGAGAAATGACAGAAGCACTAAACTTCAATTTGAACTGAGGAATGAACAAGACTTATACGAGATCTTTCTTTTTGCTCTATTTTCTTTGATTCTTATATATTTTTTTCTTATTACAATGCATATGTGACAATGACCATTCACCACAAGCCTTTGCAGTTCTTTTGATTTTAAATTGAATCAAAGTGTGATTTTGAACCACTTCTAATGGTGCTGTTAGGGACCTAAAGACAGAAAGAAGGGTCAAAGTGTTACATGCATGTAAATAAAGGAGGAGACTTTCTTGCCGGCAAGAGAATTAAAAGTCATTGCATGGAAGACTTTAGCAATTCTTGTTATTCATTAATAGCAAAAAGAATATTTATCCTGTGCAAAGATGGTTAAGAGGTCGTGCAATAACACTACTGGGAAAAGTAATTTTATGTATTTATAAATATATCACATTCCACGGCAAAAGAAATCTCTCTGCAATCCTAACAATTAGCAAATGCTTTGACTGAATTCCATAATTTATTCCTTCTCTTAGATCAGTACATCATCCATGAAACTTCACATTGAATTGCCAAGGGAATAAAAAAGGGAAGGGGAGGATGGTCAGAAGCAATTATATCAACTGTTGTCCGGAGCCCAAACATTCATTTATTCAGCAAATATATTTAGTGCTAATTTCTCCACAAAACAGACTTTTCAAATCTGGATTGGGTCCAAAGCATCAGTGTCAGCCCCAGCTTACTGTGCTGCGAACTGGTGCAGTTTCTGCCTGGGTGAAAACATCAAGGGTGCTGCTTCATCTTCCTCTTGATCGCTTCGTTTCCACTGGGGTCTGGAACTGGGCTACTCCCTACAAGACAGACATTGAGGGGCTGGATCATGTCCAGAGAAGGGCAACAGAGCTGGGGAAGGGTCTGGAACACCAGGAGCAGCTGAAGGAGCTGGGGTAGCTCAGCCAGGAGAAAAGGAGGCTCAAGGGGGACCTTCTGGCTCTTTACAACTCCCTGACAGGAGGGTGTGGCCAGATGAGGGTCAGCCTCCTACCAGGTAACAAATGACAGGACAAGAGCAAACAGCCTCAAGTTGGACCAGGAGAGATTTAGATTGGATATTAGGGAAATATTCTTCACTGAAGGGGTTGTCAAACATTTTAACAGGCTGACCAGGGGAGTGATGGAACCACTATCCCTGGAAGTGTTCAAAAAATGCATAGATGTGACAGTTGGGGGCATGGCTTAGTGCTGGGGTTAGGTCAATGGTTGAACTCAATGGTCAATCCTCTTAGAGGTCTCTTCCAACCTTAATGCTTCTGTGATTCAGAAAAAGAATGGGAAATAGGTGTTACGTGCTGAATAAACACAGAATTAGTACTATTAATGCCTCTTTATATTGTGTCACTCTGACTTTAGAGTAGACAGAAAGTTACAAGGAGAGTTGTACAACTGTCACTTTTATTCCTGTTATCAACAGCAGGGCTAAAGCTCATGGATGGCCAAAACAGGGAGTATGTGCAAACACAACACACATTAGGATGTGCATGTCGACCTTAAACTGTCTCTGTCTCATAGTTGATTTTTCTTGGTTCAGGGCAGTTTTATATTTCCAAGTTATCTAAGTATCGAAGTAATGAATTTAGACCCGTTGCCAATTATGCTTCATATTGTGGTAGAACAAAGTGACCCCCACTAAGCACAAGATTTCTATGAGACAGAGGGGTTCCAGGCACAGAACAGAAGATTCTCGCTGCTCTCAGACATGAAGTATTAAACAACAGATGCTTTACAAATACATGGGATAATTTTGTTGTTTCTTGGAGCTGTCTTGTACAGGGCCAGGAGTTGGACTTTGATGATCCCTGTGTGTCCCTTCAAACTCAGGATATTATATCACTCATGAATTATGACTAAATTACTTTCAGGTTTTATTGTGAATATGTTTTAAAGCCTTTTGCTTGTCTTCATGACCAAGAACGTGTTTCACTTATCTACTATAAAGTTAACAAAGGGAAAATTGCCTCTTTTCCAATATGTTCATCATATGGAAAAAACCTGCTTCCTTGGCTTACTTTTACCAGCAGTCATTAATTAATTCTCATAACACTCCTCTAAGTACCAGCATCTGTTAAACATTAGCACACACAGACAGATGAATCCTTTGTGGTTTTCTTTTGCATATTTGTTTTTCCTCAAAGACACTTGATGGTTATCAAGTTTTTTTAGTTCTTGGACACTAGATGTTCTGTCCATATTTTTACCTTACCTAATGCTGGAACTCTGAAGCAGAGTGTTTCTGTTTTCCCTCTTTGAAATATGGACCACCACGATAACAGAAACATCAAAAAATATGTATTTGTGTGTAAACCTTTCTACATTGTGACAATACCACCTCTTCTCCTTCTCTGAACCATCCCTACCTTATATTTAGCTTATCTTCAGTTTCCTTGCATAAAGAAGGCTTCAAGCTTATACTTTTTTTATTACTAGTCCTTTTCTTCCACAGGCACAGCCCTGCTGTTCCTCATCTTTCACAGTAACAGACCTCACAGACCTCAGTTAGGCCACCACTGCCCCAGCATCCCGACTACATAAACATCTTTGAGATTCTTTATGCCTCAACATAAAAGTCTGCACCCTTTTTCTGAGTTAAATACTTGGATTTCTTTTACACTCAATAGGAAACAAAAATCCTATTTCTAGAGCATTATTTATCTCATTCTTCTGCTCTGAACAGGGGAATCAGGCCCTAAAATGCCCATTTCTCTCCTATCACTGTGTAATAGTTCCAACTCATTAGCTAAGCTGGAAATGTCATCCAGCCCCTTCAGTCTTCACAAAGGGCCTCGAAAGCATACTGGTTACTTTAGTTACCTGAAGAAAAATCCAAAATTAGATGAGGCAAAACACAACAACAACAACAACAACAAAAATAAATAAAGCTTTTCTTCCAGGCTCATTTTCTTTCTGATCTTTCCTTAAACTTTCATCAAAAATCTTATTGTTCTCCTGTGCATGGTTTTTCTTTCTAATTATGAGGGTGAGCTGAAGTCATGTTCTCCCAACAGTAGACTTTTTTTTGCTTACTGAGCTGGTCAAAAAATAGAAAAAAGAAACAACAAACACCCACATTCTTTTGTCCTTCCGTTCTCCTTTTCTTCCTTCTTTATCTCTGACCAGGATGCCCTGGTCTTACCAACCAATCATAAGAGTCTATTAACTTATTATTTTGTTATAGTAGTTTTCAGAACAAAGAAATAGTAGAAATTGATTTATTTATGCAATTAAAAAAAAAAATCAGATTTTTGCTCTTCCCAAGAAAGGGACATCCAGGTGATTTTAGTCTTTAGTGTAATTCTGTTCATAGATAACTCGCTGAGATCCAATTTTCTCTTCCATCTGACCATGGTGAAGTAAAACATAGGAGAAAAGCATCAGGATACACACTGTTCCAAAAATGAAACTGAAATTCCTAAACATTGTGGAAGGTTATCATGGACTTTATTTATTCAGTTTGGTAGCACAAGAGGGTTAAAACTAGAAATAAAACTGAGTTCCAGCTGTGAAACTCATATGGCTGGGTTTTCCTTATACCACACCTTTAAATCTCCAAGACCTTCCGGTTGAGAAAAATGAGATAATTTCAGATATAAGAACAAAATAAGTCTCTTAAAAGACTCCTCAACTTTTCTTTTCTGTAGTTTTATACTAGGAAGATTCCAAATGAATGTAACCCAATGTAATTCTATCTTTTGCATGGAAACAATATAGTCCTCACCAGTGCTTTAACCATGTACAGCTAGGGTTATTTACAGCTTTTCTGACCAGCAGAAGCTTGAATTTATTTTAAAGACAAAGAAAAGTTTCTAAATTTCTACTGAAACAGTGTGAGAAGTTGTAAAGCAGCTGTGCTCCCAAAAGCTGCAAACAGGCTTTTGGACTATCTGTTGCTGAATTCCAACAGTAACGCTTTTACTTTAGTTACAAAACTCCTAGCATTTCTAAATTCACATTTTTATCTTTCGCACCACCTGAGAATCCCATATGCTGTTTGTTTCAAATATATCCAACTTTCTACAGCGTATTTCTTTGGGATGTTCTCAAATTCCATTTTGGTTGGACTTCGTTTTTCATTTTGTTTTATTTTTGGCTTGTTTATTTAGAGATGAAACTGTGCATAATGCAAGGCACACGTGGGTTTTGCTGTATTTTCCCCTTCTGCTGCAATGTCTCAAGCAGTGTACTTCAAACAAAGTGATGGTCCTTTGTTTGAGCTGCTGGTCACAATTCTTATTAGCAAGCATGGGGGGAGCCTTCACAGGGATTAAGTCACTTTTGAAATGTGAATTCTTGACTTGTGATATAGCTAGTGCACAGCCAAGGAGCAAGATACCTGGAGCAGTCACTGTGCATTCATTCCTTGCAGAAAATACTGACTTGCCAAGCAGAATACATTGGGGTGCATTTTCCTAGGAGATGGTGACTTTTTGACAATGAAGGTTTTTTAGAGAGCTGTTGGTTTTTTGGTTGTTTTTTATTTTTTACTTAAAATTGTCAGAAAAATGAGATCATTTCATAAGAAGTTTTGTTAGGAAGCCTTTCCAAACTCCATGTGGAAATCCAGTCAGAGTGGACGCTGATTATGGCACACTTCAAATCAAAGTTAAATGCTGATGAGAGCTTTGCTCCTGAGGTATTTTGATGTGGACCCTTCTCAATCTATTCTAGTGATAGCTCAATTTAATTCCTTAAAGAAGGGTGACATCCATCTAACCCAGCAGTATTTTGTAAAATCCAGCTGTCTAACCATAGCAATCAAGGCTTCAGCTACAGTCAATGAAAAGAAATAAGATAGGGCAGAGACCTGTCTTTTAGTATGACACAAATCTTCGTCTGCCTCTGCCTCTCCTAGGGCTTTACAGGAAACTTGGACCACTTCCCTAATAAAACAACTACATTTTAGATGGCTAGATTAAAAAAAAAATAACTTGAGACCTGAAGTGAAAGGAAGATTAGTCACTGGTGATGTGCTCCTAACTTCAATATTTGGGCCAATACTCTTGAACATCTTCATTTATGACCTGGATGATGGGTAAGAGTGAATCCTCAGACAGCATGCAGATGGTGTAAACCTGGAAGGAGTGGTTGACAGACGAGACGATTATATTACCTTTTTAATAAGCTATAAAAATGGGTCAGCAGGAAAGTGATGAAGTTCAGCAAAGGGGAATGAAAAGTTCAGCACATAGGGAGGAACCAGCCCATTCATCAGTACATGCAGGGGCTTGTATTTTTTTCCTTAATTTCAGTGGACAGACACTTCAGCCAACATCTAAACTGTGCATTTCTGAAAATATTTCTATAAATAATATGCAAAGTCAATGAGACCACCAAGATTTCAGGCTTGGAGCAGGAAGGATTATCTAGTGGTTAGAATATAAGCCTGGAAATGAGGGGGCACAGGTTTGGCTTCTTTCTCTGTCACAGGTGTTTTATGTTATCCTAGATAAGTCATTTTGCCTTTCTGTGGCTCCTACTCCCACTTGTCAAATAACTCTTCCTTCTTTGCCTCTGTGGGATATCATAAAGCATGTGAAGTGTCCAGATTTTATAGTATTAGTTGCCATAAATGTATCTGAGTCTGTCAATTTTATGCTGGTGAGGGTACATTTTGTTAGAGAATCCAACAGAGTTATTTTGTCGTTGTACTGTGTAACAGAGCAGAGTCAGCTCACAATTTTTCAGAAACATAGATTGAGGTTTTGTGGTGTTTTGCTTTATTTTTAATGTTTGTTTTAACAAAGACATAGGCAGGGCTGAGTGACTTCTAGCAAAATTAGGAGAGGATGAGGGGAGGCAGTTGAACTGGACATACCTTAATGTATTTTGGATGGCCCAGGGTACCAGAGGGTAGGTTATTGAACCAGAAGCTAATTCTTGCACTTTTATAATTTATCTGAAATAAATTTAAAATACACCCATAGAGCACATGTTGTATGATTATTGCTCTCTGCTCGGAATTCCAAAGTGTGGTCTCACTCAGAGCATCAGTTACGATGCCCATTTCTCATTTTTTATGCATCTAATTTTTGGGCTTGGACTGTTCTTCTGCACAATAATTAACATTATGCAGAACTATCAGGAAACATGAGCTTTTGGGGATGGATTTTATGAGAAATTAGGTGTCTTTGGTACCTAAAAACCTAACTAGAATCAGGAGCCTATACACCATTGTGACTCTCTTTTTACTCCAGCATTTTGGAGTTCACTTAAGAAGAAGAAGAAGAAGAACTGAGGAAAGAAAAAATAACTCTGTCAATGTAGTAACTTGCACTAGCCAGAACAAACAAACAAACAAAATCCAATTTCAAATAATCTCTAGAGGAGTTTTCTAGTCTAATTTGCTCATGATAATGGATGAGTGGTTCTTCTCTAATCGGTAGCTTCTAGTGGGAGTATGGGATTTTATTTGTTCTCTGATCACCTTGGACATTGCTAGAGTAATGTTTCAATTGATGGTCTGACACGTCACTCCCACTTTTTTCCTCATACTGCAATTTCAGAGTCAGTTAAGCCATCTGATGATGCTGTTTAATTCTCTTATAAATAGCAGGTTTGCAAAATGGGAGAACTGCTGCTAAGAAATTATAGCCCAGCAGAACAATTTGGGCGTTATTTTGGATGACACACACACATCTATTATTTCAAAATTATTATTGTGGTGTTTTCATATAATCTTTGATTAAATTGAGTAGTTATCTTCAGAAGAACTATCATAGCTATAACCCAGTCCTGTACAAACTGATTTAGCAGTGGCAGTGTGTTACCCTATGTAGTTCTGTTTCACCTCTATTTTTTTCTCAATTTAATAGAAAAGCAAACTTACACAAAAGAAATTGAATTGGTTTTCATGTAGAAAAACATTGGTGTGGCAAAACCACATTTTTGCAAATATCGCAGTTAACTCTCTTTGTGCTAAGAGATCAGTACAGATATCTTGAAACGTCTAAGTTACATGGAGCAAATAACCTTTACCCATAAGAAGACAGGCATTTCTCTTCCCCCACCTCAAAGTCACATTATTGCATTGATGACTCTTGCAGTTTCTTGTAGCTCCTTTAAAACATGAATTACCTTGGAGATATTTTTCTATGCTAGAAAATTTACTGGGCTAATGGTAAATCTGCAATGCATGCATAATGAATACCATCAGTTTTCCATTCAAAAGTCTTTAGAAACTCTGTGGGGTAAGTGATTATCACACCAGCAAACCATTGTGCATTTTCTTTGAAAGCTCATCAGCTACTCTTCTCCTTTTGGTCTCTATCTGTCCCTGTCTTTAGTAGTTTGGGACATGCAGAGGGCTAAAACTGAACATGTCTTGCCCTGATTTTGCATGTGTGTACTTTATTTGTAGGACTCCTGACATGTGAGAGGAAGTGACCTATATTTATGCAACAAATTGTACTAAATGCAGTTATGATCCTCCGGGGCATCTAAGGCCAGTAGATCGGACCCTCTGGGGACCAGTGGCCTTCTGGAAAAGAATCAGGAGACTCCATAGTTTTCTCTGAGATATCTCAAATGAAACTAGGTATCCTAAGAGAGTAACAGAATCACTTCCAGGGAATGATTCTTCTGAACTACTTCAGATGTCTACACTGAGTTAAAATGAATCTTATCTTAGATCCTTATCAACTTATAAAGAAAGATCAAGTAATTAACTTCTTACTGACATTGAAACTATAACTATGTGTTTCAGTCTACAGATATCTACAGGTACATGCATATAAATCACGTTCTCACAAATGATTAATGAGCCAAAGCTGTCTGTACGAGAATTTGAGTCTTTTTAGTCAATGAAAATCTGAAGCCCGGTTCAACTCCCCCAAAAGTTGGTTCTGATTCAGATGATCAATGATTTCCCACAAGTCCCACCACTGGCAGGTAGGACAAGTCAGCAAAACTTCAAAGTTCAGAGACATGGAATAATTACGATTTGATTACATTATTCCACAAGATCTGGAATATCTGCGAGGCAGGATGCATCACAGAATAATTTGAATAGAGGGGATCTCTGGAGGCCACTGCGTCCAGCCCCCTGCTCAAAACATCAGCCTGCAGAAGCTGACAAGGTCCATGCACAAGAGATATGTGGAAAGTGCTAGTGAGCTGCATCAAAATCATCTTTCATACCCCTTTTGGGGTGCTTTAAATGGTCAGGTCCTGATAGATGAGCTGTAGCTAATGTCCTTGATTTGAGCTCAAGTCTTTTCTTCACTTTAAAACAAAGCTCTTTGAAGCCTGAATGGACTCCCTTTGCCACCTTACTGATTTCGGTATGAAGCAGCCATTTTTATAAAAGCGCACAAATTTTAATTTACAGTGGAATCTTTTTAGAGGGTGGTAGGATACACTTACAACAGAATAAATTAAGGAGAAATAATAGAAGATTTGCACCACACACTTCAATATACAATGAAGGATGGACAAGTTTAGAAGAAGAAGGTGCTTCATTTTCTGAATGAAAATGCATTGAAGAGGGGCTGAAAAAATCAGGAAAATTATTTGCAAGTGTTTAGTCTTCTGTAGTGATCATATTCAGGTATGAAAGCTTTTCATTCATTCAGCAAAACATAATGGAAAAGCAAACTTCAAAATTTTTATAAAAAGGGAATAAAATTTTAGGCACAGACTGGTGCAAATTCAGCTTTTTATGTACAGATTACCACCAGAACTTCCCAAGCTCTGTTGCAATCTCTAGAAATGACATCTCTGAGAGAGCATTTTTACCCATAACCTATAGTGAAATTATTTTTCAAAAGGAAGAATGTTAATATTTTTATGATTTTTTTTTTCTAGGAAAAAATATGGTGTCGTTTTTTGGTTTTGAACTGGCCATTTCACGTGGGTGTATTTATTCTTGTGTAACCTAAGTATTTAATTGAAGGATATTATAGATTTATGTATATAGACAACAGATCTTTGCTTGAAAGCAGAAGTTTTTTATTTTTAGCACAAAAATTTATGCGTTTCATTTTATAAAGAAAAATGGATAAAAGGAAATATTCTGAGGAAAAAAACCACAAGCATTTTTGGATCACGCCTATTAATAGAAACTGTTTTTCCTATTTGAAATATACATGGAATTTTTCAGATGCAGAATGCAAAGTGCTTTTTTATTCATAAGAAATTTTGGGAGACAAATGGCTTCTTTGCATTTCACCAATGAGAAGCAGATCAAAACTGTGTACTTGGAAATGTAGCACTATCTGCAGGGACTAGGTGCAAAACTATTTGAAACTGCTCATTTCTTTTTCTGGCTTAGCAAAGCCTCTGATCATCCTGTAACTATAGCAACATAACCATAAGCTGCTCAATTTTAGACACTTTTTGTGCATTGTCTTTTTTTCGCAGAATATAAAAAGATAATAGGAGAGAGGCACTCTCTTTTGTTTGCCTTGTTAAGCTATATTTAAATTATAAGTGATAAACAGAATGAATTAAAAATTCTCCTGTCTCTAAATTCTTCCACTGTTAATTTTATTTACCTGAAGACGTAGAGGAGGTGATTTTTCCTGGGTGTAGGCACATCATTACATTTGAGAAGCCCTGTGGGGTCGCACCTGGTATCCAGCTGCCACAGCACAGGGGTGGATATCTGGGAGCTTGTGTTTGGCTTAGGTGGAAGTAAATACCCATGTCCAAGTAACTGAATCGCACCAAAGACTGGCCATATATTTTTCAAAAGATCCTTGACTCCTGCCATCAAGATGAATGGATATTTCCTTAGTGTCAAACATCTGAGTGTTGGTACGATTCAGCCTCCTGGAAGATACTGGACAGGACTATATCAGGCCCCATAAAACCCAACAGATTGCTTTTCCACCAAACTTTCTTCTCTTGGAATCTTCTTGAAATACTTCAATCCAAAAAATTTGGATTGGAATTTTAGGGATTTGTCTGCAGGTAGGTTTTTAACTCGGCTGGAGTGATGCAAGTTTCCTGTAGGTTTTGTGTTCAGTTTGCTGATTCCATACGCATGTCACAGACAGCACAGAGGAACTTTCCGTTCTGCAGGGGTAAATCAGCTGTCATGTGCTGAAATCTGTGGGTCCCTGCCAAGTCAGGATATTCTATGATTCTGTGATTCTATGATAATGAAAACCTAACCAAAACAGCCAGGAACCAACATCTAGACTCATATATACAAGTATATGAATCTGAACGTGCCTGGTTTCGGTGTATAGAGCTGAAAACTAAAACTAAAACTACTTGAGGCATCTTAGGATATTGATATATTGGCACAGAGGTAACAAATAAAAAAAGATAATGAAGAGCTGCAGGAAAGGTAAAATAACCTCAGGCATTTCAAATACCATAAAGAATTTGGAAATTGAGTCAAGCAGTGACTATTTGTGTGTGCAGCCAGAAGACAGAGAGGTTTTATTCATTCTTTTAATCCTGTCAAAGAGACACAAATAGCATGCAAAAGGATAGAATCTGAGTAAGATGCTTGCTATTGATACAACAGCTTCAAAAGCAAAGTAAAACATTTAGCAAGTATCGCACAGCTCAACAAATTTCTAGTGCTGGCAAGAAAAATTGAACATTTTAGGAGGGTCAAGACAAATGCCCTGGTGTTATAAGTGTCAAGCTCATGGACAGGCCCAGTAAAAGAACTGTGTCCTTCCAAATACAAAGGTGTGAACTCTGATTAATATCCGACAACTCGAGATCCAAAGAGTCTATCAGCACATGCAGACCCTGTCTGTTCACAGTTCATTTCTGGACTTTCTCTGTAGACATTGGAAAGAAACAGAAAAGCTCAGAGAGCAACTCACCACTGCTGGTGTAGATTTTTTCAGAATAAATTGAATCATGTGTTATTAAGTTTTATTTATGTTCATATTAATAGAGGACAGAGAAGTCAGAGCAGAGCAAATGCCTACCCTGAGCAACAAGGACCACTACCGAAAAAATAAACCATTTTGCAGCATCTTTCCATATTGACCTCCATAGTGTAAATGAGCAATACAAGTCTGAAATTAAAAGAATTTTATATAACATCATAAGAATTTTTTTTTCCACAAAATGTCCAAACTCAAACCAATATATCTTTTGCTTTTTATAGTCATTCTGATATAGGTAAAAGTCTCACACTATATCTCAGAGCAAAGCTGTTCAAACTTTTGCTCGGTGAGATAGTGTTTTTATCTCAAGTGAAGTCCATGCCATTATTCTTGTGAAAAACTGCAAAAACAACTTATTTCCTTTTTCTTAAACTTTCCAGGTTTTGAATCAACTAGTCTCAATAAAGTGGATGGAAAGATGAAATGCTCCTCCCCTCTGCTTTTAACTTTTACTCCTAGATATTTTTCTGTTCACACACAGAGAAAACTTTAAAAAAAACTCCAAGCCCTTATTTTTTAAATAATAAAACATTAGCTTAATTTCATTTCTTGGCTGTGAGCATAAAAACGAGATTGTTCATATGAATGAAGTTCAGCAAGAACATAAATTCTTGCAAGACAAGGATATAAACATGCCAGCATCCTTCTCAGTCAAAATTTTTCTAACTCCCTTTTTATGTCCTTCCTATACTACTGAAGTTAATTACTAATATCTATCCAAATGGAGAGGGAGGAAAAAACACTTCAGTTCCAGAGCTTCTGGAAATAATTAGATTATTTAAGAGACTTAACGACATATCTACACCTGTAAAGAGTGAATGTTTATAAAGAAACACGAAATAAAGTTTCAGTCTCCCAACGTGAAAATCCATCAGCACTGTATCATATAACATGTACAATCATAAAATTGAATGGTTGATCATAGATAATTATCACAAGAGTCTAAAGTCACCATTTTTAATAAGGATTACACATAATCAGATAAATAGCTGTGAGCACTAGCAGTCAAATTCCTTACTTATTTTCACTGGCCTTGGTGGCATTACAATGGTTATCAAAAAGAATAAACACAGATTTGGTTTCTCTCCTTGTCTCAGATGTCCTAAATCATCTTAATCCAGTTGCTTGTCACCAAAAGTGTTACTTACCTGCCTACCTGCCTTCTCCAATTCCCACCGCCACAGCCGCTGAGAATTCAGTTCTGCTTTCTTCAAAGACAGACAGATGAAAATCGTAACTAGAAATGCTTCCTTAGGGCAGGAAATTCTGACCAAAAGTATACCTGATTTGATTTTCTTTCTATATTTTCTCTGTCATGAGAATGAGAAGTTGCAGAAATCCCCCCCCAGACAGCTCTATGTTCTTATTCCAGAGCACACCTTCTCTTTGCTTTTTTCAA
Source organism: Eulacestoma nigropectus (assembly GCA_013397775.1). Classification (NCBI taxonomy): domain Eukaryota; kingdom Metazoa; phylum Chordata; class Aves; order Passeriformes; genus Eulacestoma; species Eulacestoma nigropectus. Next base: position 1,622,630 of record VZTE01005687.1, on the reverse strand, counting down.
GGGACCCCAGTCCTCTTATTAGCTCATACTCTGATGGATAGAACCCTCATACCCTCACAAGATGTTAAATCACCCTCACTCTTTGGGTACTCCAATCACTCCCCCTCCAGGGTCTTTCCTGGGGAGCTAGAGAAGAAGGAAAGGCAGAAGAATCGGACACTGTGTCTAATGTTGAAGTAATGCTGATGAGCAACTGGGATTGGGTGAAATTTAGGGCATGGGAAGGAAATAGCTCAAAAAAGGGAACATTTCACAAAGTAGCTACAAGTCTGGTCTGTTTGAATTCACTAGGAAGCCAGGGATGGCATGGGGCAGAAGGAAGGTAGGATAAGAGGAACCTGGCATGAGCTTAATTAATTATCTTCCTTGCTTAAAGTCTGTGGTCCTGAGGCTGATAAGAATAAGAAATTTTTTATGTGAAAGTTGTTACATGAAAGAGAAAAAACTTGAATAAAACTTCAATAAAGCCCTAACATAGCTTCTGAAAAAAGCTGTGATTTTTTGGTTCAGAAGTACAATATATTAAAATTATATTCATAGAATCATAGAATGGTTTGGATGAAAAGGGACCTTAAAGAGCATCTCATTCCAATCCCCTGCCATGGGCAGGGACACCTTTCACTAGACCAGATTGCTCAGAGCTCCATCCAACCTGGCACTGAACACTTCCAGGGATGGGACAACCACAGGTTCTCTGGGAAATCTGTGCCAGTGTCTAATCACCCAGATAGGNCCTGTTCCAGTGCCTCACCACTCTCACAGGGAAGAGGAGCTTCCAAACATCTACTCTATATTTACCCTCTTCCAGTTTAAAGCTGGTCTTCTGGTCTTGCTAGAGTAGTTACCGACAGCAAGTAGAAAAAAAAATAAATTGCCCATTCAGTGATATTGATTTTGCTAATAATCTTGTTTCAGCATTTTAGTGTTTTTTCTATAAGCTACTTGGAACACATTTGAAAAGTCTGACTAATGACATGTGAAATCATATATACAGTAAAACCCATTACACACTATGAAATGTGTCCTCGTAGTGTTATTGGGAGGCCTTGCTTCATTACAAATACAGTATAATTATCATGGCTGATGGAGTTTAAACAAGAAAACACTGCAGTTTGTTTTGGTTCAGTAAAGACAGCTATGTCAAAGGTTTTGTATTTAGCTACAAATGCTTACACTCAAGGAGAGTCTAAGGGTAGGCAGCATTCATGGAATATTATTTTCTTTAACAAGCACACCAGTGATTTAACAAATTCAGCAATGGTTTTGAAAACAGAACACAATGTGAAAAACTGAATATAAATACTTTAGGATTCAATCCAGAGACCTTTTAGTTCAATTTGCCTTTCAAACAGCTGCTGTACCTTATTTACGCAGTATAAACAACCTATGAAATTACAATTTAGATTAGTCTATATTCATTCCTCTCTGTACATGGAGTAGGAGTACAGAAAAGTGCTAGCTCTTGATTTTAGGTGTAAAATTCAAGTCAGGTTTTGGACTTAAACACCATCTACATTTCAGATGGGAATTCTGACTGTCTATTCTTCCTTTAATATTGATTTTTCTTGGTTGCTTGTGATGTTTTGTGTTTTTCCCCCCATGAATGACAGCAATTAAAGCAGCACTAAGGGAAACTAAACTGATTGTGCATTTCATACATTAGAAATTGATTTAGGACTCCACCGTGAATGAAAAGATAACTTCTGGGAAACTTAAGCTGGACATTATTCCCTAAACACATTATCAGTTACACTTCATTTTTTTTATAGCATTATTGCCACTTAGGCTTTGTAGCTATATATGGGCCATTACTGACTCTTAGTGTGCCACCTGTTCAGTTGCACTGAGTAATGGCATATAAAAAAGAACTGCCTTGAAGGTTTAGATAATCTTCCTTAAATTAATATTCTTATGGAGTAAGAGTCCATTTCTTAAAATTAAACCAGATATTGACATCACATTCCGTCTCAGAAACCAGCCTCAATCATGTGGATGGACTATTTTCATATTGAAGATTTTTTTAATTAGGAGAAAAGATCTAAAACATACAACTGTATCTTGAGCCCTTCCAGTCAAGGCCTTCCTGAAAGCAGCTCTGAAGTATGTTGCTTCTATATCTAAATTAAATTTAGACTACAAGGAGTTGTTATTTCCAAAAGCACCAGGAATCTATGAGCAAAAAAAAAAAAAATCCTTTCTGGCTGTTATGTATTTATATATTATGCCCCATTCCTGGAAGAGTTCAAGGCCAGATTGGATGGAGCATTGAGCAACCTGGTCTAGTGCAAATTGTCCCTGCCCATGGCAGGGGGGTTGAGATGAGGTGATCTTTAAGGTCCCTTCCAACCCAAATGTTTCCATGATTCTGTGATTCTGTGGTTCTATTTGTAGAAGCTTCGGTTCTGTTTGTAGGTTCTATTTGTGAACTACTGAAAACTACGTGCTACGCCTTCTCCTGAATAGACCGAAGGGGATTAAAGGAACCTAAATACTCCAGATTCTGTCTGCTTACATCTTTCTCAGCCATAGGTCACAGGAAGGAAATAAGGCAAGAAAGAAATTATTAGGGTCTGCCAAATATTTTCTGTGAAATTTCTTGTGTAGGAACTTATGTTTTCGTTAAACACATGCCTACAGTGTCTCCTTTCCTCAAATTTTAAATTTTTGTCAGATAACGAAAGCTTCAGGATTTTCATCAAAAAAGGTAATTTTCCACAGGAAGGAGTTCTGTTGTTTGACTGTATCTAGAAATTACCAATTTCAGAAGTTTGCTAAGCTGTACTGCAGTGAATATTTCTACGAAATCTGAGCAGTCTTCACCAAAAGCAGAACAGATGAGTACATGGAAGCCATAAAGTGAACAAGTCCAACACACCTTAGCATCTTCTAACTTCAGGTGAAGATTCCCGTTTCTCCTGTTGTAGTATCCATCCTGTTTTTCCCTCTCACTAGTGCTTGGAATACTTTCTCTGCCTCTCATGTCAATATTCAATCAGAATTGGTTTGCAAATGAAAAAGTTGAACCAGGGACTCTAATTTGAAAAATAATCAAACCTTTAAAGTTAATTGTAATGAAAAAGCTGTTTATCCTTGCTTTAATTCTAAAAATTTAGTCCACATTAACCTTTTAATAGGCCATCTTGTGAGGAATACATCCCATCTGCTGCACCACATAAAAAGGGATATCAGGGAATGGACCATCTCTATTTGCCTTCAAGTTTCATTTCAATCTTAATTGATTTGATACTATAAGTTTTTTCTGCTTGGCTGAAGGCAGAACTGGAACCTGGTAAGGCAGACACTTTTTTTCATTTCTTCTGTGTTTTAACTGTAATAAAAGAACCTTTCCAATTTCCTCATAATCTGCTACATGTCAATTCCCTCAGGTTGCTAGCTTCATTCTATTTCTATTTTTAAACTAAGGTAGTTGTGTCTTGTTCTTCTCAGCTACCCTTTGCTTAACCTTTAATTTGAGTCTGCCAGTTTTTCCTGTTTGTCACTTAAAAGAAATGCTCTAGTAAGTAAGAAACAAGTTCTTTGTGAAGAGGAGCAAAAGTTTGTTTTTCCTTTACTGTCTCATCCTATGCATCTTTCTGAGTATTTCACTGTACTATTGTGTCATGCAATAAATCCATCAAATCCCAGAAAATACAAAAATTGCGGCTGCAGCTGTAATGATAGCTCAGGCTAGCAGCGCACAGCAGAACACACCAGGGCGAAATCCAGGGCTTGTATAAAGCAGTGGCGAGGCTGCCATTTCTTTTACTGGACCAGGACTTCATTTGAGCCTTTATAGGAAGTAGAAGCATAAGCAAACCTTTTTTTATCAAATTATGCATCATTCAATACCGTAAATTCAAAAAATTATTTTAAGAAACAAAAAGCACTCAGACTCTCCCAAAAGCTGTGATATCTTACCTTGTTACTTTATAACCATGACCTAAGCCATTCTTTTTATTTTGCTTTTAAGACTTTGGGAATCACTTAAAGCAGATATTTTAAGCAGTTTTCCTGTCTTATATATCTGAATATGGAACCTGATGTTCCTTGTCTTTTGCAGTCAAGGCTGTGAGTAAAACATCAGGTATTTCAAGGTTTGCAGTAACTCATGAGAGAAAGCCCTGACTTGTTAAACTTGGATAGATGAGGATTGGAGAGAGGAAGAGGACAGACATACGATGATGAATTGCAGCCAAGAGAGATTGGAATAACCTGTAGGGAAAGAGTCTCTATAAAATGTATGTCATGAAATTTACATGTGGAGTAAACTTCCTTCTCTTACTTTGTGTGGTACAGCAATTTTTGGTTTTCCATGAAAAAATGGTATCTGCAATTTGGTTTAGATTTGGGTTTTTTTATGTTAGTTATTAAAATGAAAAGTTTTATGCTATTACTGATGTCCTAACTTATTCAAAACTCTTCTCTAACTCTTTGACTATAGATCTTACCTGGACCCCATTGCAGGAAAAAAAATTACAGCTCTGCTGCCCTTTAAGGGTTTGTTTCCCCTTCTACTGAATTCCCATGGAGTTTTTAGCACTGGCTTAAGTAAGAGTAAGTTCTGGTTTTAAATTCATATTTTTGATTTCAAATACAAATGCATATTTCATAAAAAGAGTTTTCTGCTGATAATAAATATCCTGCTGGAGGACACAGCAGCACTGAAATTGTATTCGAGGCAGCTGAAATTCAAGCTGTTTTTTCTGAGAAGAAATTTCAAGTTTGTGCTCAAAAAAAAAAAAAAAAAGGAAAAAGAAAAAAGAATCAGGAAAACAATAAAACCCTATAAATCAGGTGATGGTGATTCTGATCTATCTGTATTTTAGAAGTGTAGCCCAAGGGAGTAAAAACATGATAATACCATGATAACAGAAATGGTATAAACATTTCAAATAAGAAGGATTGTGTCATCTAGATAACATGACCTCTGAAAAAAGAGTGAAAGAAACTGTAGTTATTTAAGCTTAACAAAGTAAGGTGAGAGACTGAGATATTTGATTTCAAATATAGGGAAAGTAATTCTGCAAGGAGGATTGAAAAACAAGAGTCTGCCATGTTCGTGATGGGTGCAACACATAAACAAAAAGTTAAACTTCATTGGGAAAAAAAATCTGGTTCATACAAGGGGAAAAATGTCCTGTCACGGTGATGAAGTACTAGAATAGATTATTTAACCTCTTCTGAAAACTTCTTAGAGGAAAACAGTAGTTAAAGTGACATAGTATAGCTGATCCCATTAAGGGGCAGAGGGCTGGATGAACTCATTGTTTTCTGGCCTCTCACAGCCTGTTTTCCTCTGATAAGAAAGCATTTTCCTTTTACAAATATCATCTAGAGAAAGTGCCTTTGTTGAAAGTGAAATGTTTTGCTGGAATGTGGTACTTTGGGTAGAGATCTGTTGAGATTTTGAGTTACATGATTTTGAACTGGCTTTTTCAGCTGTTATTCTGCAATGATAACTTCAATATGTAAAATAAATATTTGGAAAAAAAGGAAATTATTTGAAATTATTCCTGGGGTTTTTTGGGGGGTTTTGGTGGGTTTTTTTGGTGGGGTTTTTTGGTTGGTTGGTTGGTTGGTCTTGTTTCTTTGTTTTATTTTAATAAATCTACAGATCACTCAAAAGCAATGATTAATTCAGTTTCAGAAAGAAGTCAAGTTCTGTAACATCAATATTTCCTGGACATTTTTGTTTTAAATTCTATCACTATATCACAAACATATATGTTTTCAGTACTTCACTTTGGCCAAAGGGTTAAATTTGGGGCTGGCAATTTTTAATTAAAGCTAGAGTTAAATGAAATGTGAATTTTGTAGCTTTTAGGGTATATTATCTCTGTAGAATCAATGGGTTCCGCTGAACCTTATGGAAGTGTCTTATTACGTCAAGGAGCTATAAAAGTTTCACTTTTTCCTGAAGTAAGTGTATTTAAGTGATATTGCATAACAAAACCTGACTTCATCTTTTTCTGTGAGAGACTGCACTAAAAATATCTGTACTTTGACTGGCAGTGATTTTTTTTTTTTTTTTTTTGTCTGTAGTGCATCACTCTGTGTTCTCTGTTGAGAAAATAAGTTCTAGGTCAGGGTTTCTTCATGGAGGAAAATTTTTGACTTGTTTCTTCTGAGGTTTCTTGCAATATTGTTTAAAAGAATTAGCACCATCTTTATTTCAACACATAAAGGAAAAAACCCACTTTAAAAAAAAAATTTTGTATAGCACTAATAAAAGAAGTATTTTTGATGATAACATCTATACTCAAGGATTTAACTCAATGTCCTGACTGCTCTTGTTCAGAAGAATGAATGTAACATGCAGTGTCATAAAACTGCCTTATATGAAATAAAAAAGTCTGTGTATGAGCTTTTTTCTTCCCCAAGCACAGATGAAGGGAACAGCTGACTGTGAGTCAAATTTCCTATTCCTAGGTGAATTCTGCAGCACCCTTAAAAGTTTCTATTGAAATTATGATTGAAAATTAAAAACAAATGTTCTGAGTTGTATTCTTGTGGAGATAATTCAAGAGGAAAATTTCAGTGATACATATGTCAACTTTCCAACACAAAGCCTCATTAATCAGCATCTCATCCAGAAAAGGAAGGGGGAAAGAAAAGAAAAGGACCTGAAGGGAACAAGAAAAGCTGAGCACACAAAAGAAGGCAGAGTCTGCACAGCACTGTAGCATCTCTCTTTCCTCCAAACTGTGATTATAGTCACGGAATTCATAGCAGGGGAAGAGGAGAATGCAGTCAGCCACCCTGTGTGCAGCCGGTCCCTTCAGATCTATTTATAGCATTGCAAGTGGAAGACAATTTTTGGCAATTCATGTTTGGTTTCCACAGGTTCCATTGAACCTTTGCCTGTGTTTCTCATCTGTTTAGCCCTGTACTTTTCTTGATTGAACACTGTAGCAGAATAAGACTAAGATTTGGTGAAAAGAGATGTTTTGATGTTTCTGGGAGGAGGTGTTTACAACAGTTTTCACTTCTTTGCCTCTCAAGGAGGGACAGGCTCTGTATAACAAAACCCTCTGAAGGTTAATAATGCAACAAAAATTAAAAAAAAAAAATCGAGGAAAACAAATTTTGCAAAATTGTTGCTATGAGTAAGGAGAAAAAAGGCGAAAATACAAACTAACTTCAAACTTCAATCAGGTTGCTTAGTGCCTTGCCCAGGTGTGTCCAGCTGTAGTTTAGAAACTGTTCAAAGAGAGACATCGTACAACCCCTCAGGGGCTGTATTCCAGCTTCCCCTTCTTGCACAATCATCTGCCTTTACACGGTGAGAATTTCCATTCTGACAGCCTGTAACCGCCTCCTTTAGGTTTTTTTGTGGTGCACATCCATGGAAAGCCTGACTCCATCCCCTCTGTATTCTCCATTTGTGTCCACTTAAGATAAAGACTCACTTCATACTGTTATCTTGTAAATATTTTTATTCATAATTAGGTGTTTGTCTTTTTTTTCTTAATTTCAAGTTATACATAATGTATGCACGTGGAGACAGAGAGAATTCAAGTTACTGCGAATATCCTCATGTGCACTTCTGCATTTTCTGCTGTGAAATAAAGGCTATCACAGTATCTTCCAAATCAAAATATAAAGTCTAGCCCCATGTTTCCTATTTATCCATCATAATGATATCCAAGGTAATTATGTAATAATGTTGAAGGTAATATTTAAGTGTAAAAGAATACACTCTGAAGGCAATTTTCAACTCAGTGGTATAAGACTATGTTATATGTTACACAGACTTGTGTGATTTACTTTCAAGACATGACTCTATCATAGCCTAAATCCAAGTAAACTGAATCTCAGCTGCCCACCCTCCTTTCTACATGGGCCCCTGTAACGAGCTGGTGAGCTTGTTAAAGGATCAAACCTAGCAAAAATCATATCTTGCAAAAAAAGGATGTTTAACTGGGAACTGGTGAGGAGAAACTGATAACTGAGGCCATCAATGGCTCTTTTCCTAACTGTGGGCTGAATTTCCAGCAACGTGCATGTTCCTAAATAAGTACCAGTGTTCGGCTCCATCTCACAAATCATCATATTTTACACAACTTGAAGTGTTGTAAAGTAATTTCAGCTGTTGCTAATAATGAGAGGAAACTTTAATGCTCAAAACCCCAAGTTAGTAGAAAAAGATTAAACACGTTTTCCAGGGTCATTACTTTCATTCACTTCTTTTATATGGGGTGGAAAGAATTAGATCAGTCATAATTACTGTACCAGGAAAGACCTTCATAAAATAGAAAGTGAAAGGGTTAATGAGGTGCCATTACATGGAATTTACAGGCTTAGCCTGATGAATGCTTCACTCATGTTGAAGGTGTTTTTGTTGTTATCCATGGAGTAAGGCTGACTTAATTCTCCAGTGATGAGGCTTTACTTCCGTGATTAATGAACAAATTGCTATTTTCACAAGGGCTCATAAGACATTCAGTTATTCCTCTGATTGTTTAGGAGACCCTTACGGCTTTTATTGGGGACCTCATTATTTTCTATATGGCTGGAGAATGAAATAAAGAGAGCCTTAAAGGACATTTATATATACATAAATCAGAGTAACTTGTCCATCTAAGGGGAACCAGGATGAAACAGAGATGAAATCAGGAGCCATTCAATCACCACCCTCCTATTCTCAAAAATATGAAAGACCTAGGTGCTATCTTTAATCTTACTTGCTTTATCAGGATTTAAAATTTCATCATTATCAATAAATCAGAGTAAAGAGAAATTTGTTTTGATATAGATGGGGGGAAAAAGCCTAACAGTGAACCTGATTTGCAGATTATGAAACTGAACAGAGCTAATTACAGTAATATTGATTTATTCCAGCTGAGCATCTGAACTCCAAAAACTTCATAAAGCCCTTGACTTTGTTCCATCCTGTGCTTAACCAGCTGAATGACATTATTTTATTATTGTTTGCTAATGTGCTGAGCTTCACATGCCAATATTCCCTTCCCTGACTACAGGCAGAGAGAACTACGTGAATGTACAAGTGATGCACAGATTTTTGTTGTAGAAGTTTGTGTAGTCAGTTCTCAGCACATGTAAGTCAATGAAAACACATTGACTCACAGCACACACACAATAACATGTCCCACAGTTTTTCTTCTTAGCTTCCAGTGGATAAAGAGACTAATTTGATAAAGCAAAGCAGAAATCTAACTAATTGTATTTTTGTGGGTTCGCTAATTTTAATTGTATTTGATTATGTGATAAAGGCATTTAAAAAAGCAATTGAATAATTGGATGAAGAAGACCTCAGCAGTGCCTTCAAGGGGACTGCTATTCTGAATGGTCAACAACAAGCTGGAAGTACTGCAGGACCCTACTAAATGCTTTATGTGACCCAGACAAAAATTTATGGAAAGCCAGAAAATAGGGACGGTCTTTAATCTCACCCTTCCATCTCTTGTCCACCAACAGCAAAGATGAACACACGTGTAGACCACAAAGTAAGAGTATTCCTGTGCCAAGGGGAACCCCATGACATAGGTGAAAGCAAGAAACTGTGTTGTTCAAAGGCATAAATCCTGATCATCTCTAGGAGAGAGCTTTCAATCTAAATCTTTGTTCAACATAATTTCTTCTCCAAAATTTGTTCAGGAAAACAAACAAACAAATAAACAAACACACAAAAAACCCCAAAAGCCAAACTAAGAGCATTATCCACTTCCACTGACATAAATCTTATCGTATAATCACCTGCATACATCTCATTGCTGAAATAAAAGACAATGTAAGATTTTTGATAAATATTGTTACACAGTCAACAGACTCACATTTTTGTTAAAGGAAGAAGCTGTCTCCTAAATTTTGTGATTCATGGCAGGTCAAGTGTGCCAGGCACAGTGTTCTCACACGTGTTTATTTGGCTCAAAATAAGTCACAAACTCTTTAGGTTTTGTTTCAAGAGGTAGCCCTTTTAGTCAAATACAATGCTCTTAGAAGGTGATAAAATGTGTGTTGATTTCAAAAAGAAAACATTCTGGAGGGTTCCAGCAGCTCTGAAAGAAATGAAAATGTATTATTTTCCCTTTTTTCTTTGTTCTCCTTGTAAAGAGAGAATGTTTTAATCACCTGTGCCTACATGTGAAAATACAGTTCACTGGAGGTGAGATTAACATGAAACGAGACAAAACTGGTGGCATCTGCTCAGCCTGCACATATAGAACAATGAAAAGATGTCATAATATAGCTTTGTTATAACTTTTCCTTCCATTTGTTCAGAAGGCTTTCATGGATATTCAATCCCATAGAACTTGTGGCAAAATTTTATTAAAGTTAGGTATAAGATAGTTTCCTTAAACCACAAGTCTGAAAGTCTACTGCTTTTAGGACCTGCACTGGACTTAATTAACAATTCAGGAAGCTTTCTTTATCAAAACAGAGAGGCAAAGCACAGTTTGGTGACTGAGGGGTTAATAACAGATTTGTGTCAGTGATACAAGTCTCACATTCAATTTTAGGCAGAATTAGGACTTTTCCTCAATTTATCATGGATTAAGCAGACTTCTCAGTAAAACTTTTGGTCATTCTAGAGCTGGGAAGGAAGGCACTCTTTTTATGCATTTGGGGTTACTTCTTGTCAAACCTGACATGTTTTCTCTAAATATTTTTACTGTTAATGAATCAGGGGGTTCTGACAGAAACACGTGTTGCTGAAACATGAGAAAACCCAGTGCAAGAGAGGAAAGGATGCAAGGACACTTAGTGAAGGCTCAATATTTAGCAGTGACTTTAAAAAAGTGAGACTAAAGGATAAATTAAAATTGAATGAAGAATCCCTTACCAAATATTAGGGCTATTATAGGAATAACTTGCATTCACTCACCATGAGTACTGCATTTCAGTTTGATCACTTTGTTCGAAAAACTAAGGGAACGAAATAAAAAGAGTCCTGAAAAGGACAACATAAAAGGTAAGAAGCATAGGTGGTGGGGAGAAGTGCTTTTGTGAAAGAGAATTAACAGAACACATTTGATTAAGTTGGATAGAAAAGTAACAGGAAAGAAGTCAGTAATATAAAAAAATATAATAGCAGAGAGATAAACCTGAAGATTCTCTATGTGTTTTCTTTCTTGCTCCATTCCAGAAATCTGAAATGGCAGGTGGTGTAGGCAGAGAGAGGTCAGAGCTGTATTTAGGCATACAAATTTGTACCATGATGTTTTTTGAGATATACACATTTGAATGTTAAAAGAAAAATCATGAAGATATGTAAAAGTCATTCATTTTGACACATAAGCCACATCTTTCCCTGAGAAGTTTCATTCAAAGAAATGAATAATCTTTCCCTTATTCCATTTTGAAAACTGAGAGGTTCTTAATATATAAAGATGAGCATTTATTTAATTTTTTTTTTAGAAAACACTGTGGTTTTTATGATCTCAATAAGTTAACTCAAAATCCTCTCTTGTCTCAGGTGGCATCCCTCAGAGTTTATGTGCATTTTTAGAGGCATCTCTGTGACCCCTGTATGTTAGACAGCACTAAAACAGTTTCCTTGAAGAAATCAAAACCAGTTGGTATTGTACATCTCTGAAACTGCTGTAATTTTATATAGCAGGTACCATGGGCAGCTCTAGGGATAAGCAACAGAATTTCTGAGGTAGCAGCAAATCTTGCTGGACTATTCTCTTTCCTTGCAAGAGTATAGGAAAATCAGGTTAGATGCTGTGACTGATGGTACTGGAGGAGGACATTCAGCAAACACAGGATAAGAATTGCTTCTGTGGTGAGTGAGATGAACCTGTACCAGGAAATGTTACTGTTTCCACCCTTCACATGCTCTTGTGACAGAAGGACCAGAAAAATCTATATCCCAGTCTTTTGTTTCATCGATACCTGCTTTTGTTTACCACTTTCTTCAGCTTCTCCATTTCTGCTGTTTTAGCTCTGTCCTGAGCCTTGAGCTGGTCCAATTCAGTGCTTCCCACTCTGCTGAGAAGTGTCAAACCAGGCTATCACATATGTCTTCCATGTCTGGCTGCTATTGGCATAGTGGGAACGTCATTTTGTTAGGAGAAAGCTGATGCAATCTCTTCAGGTGAGCACTCTTGAAATTGCCCTCTCCTTTACATCACTGCCAATTTATTTTCGCTTGGTTCTTTTTCCTTTTAATGAGGAATAAATTGACTTTAAAGTAGCAGCATTTGTTCTTTGCTAACCTGGTACAACAACCAGTAAAATAAATAGAAAGACTTCCATCAACTTCAGGAACTTTGGATTGAAACTTCTGTGTGTAAAAACTCCATCAACCAAATTAACTTGGTCTCAGGAATGTCAAAAAAGTGAGAAGTCAGTTGGTCAGTGGGTGGAGGACTAGTGCTACATCTCAGTAAGGGAATCTGGTGTGGGTGTAGGATGAGAAAGTGGATTTTGGTGTCAAGAGCAGGACTTTTTTTAGAGCACATAGACATGCAAACTGTTGAACGGTGACAGCAATCCTTTATTCCCTTTTAACGGCTCGTACATTCTCAAGGTTAATGATGAAAACCCAGAGGTCAGTAACATCAGCTATTTTCCTGCCAGTCACACTCTCGCCTCCAAAAATGAACGCAGTGTATGTCAGGTTTTGCTGCTATTAGTTTTGAACTCAGATAATTGTACCAGCTTTGGTATAGTGCCACCCTGAAAAGAGAAAATGTCAAATGCAACCTTTTCCTTGCTGTCAATGGAGTCTGTCTGCCTTCAGAAGGTGATATCACAACAGGCTTCAATTACAAGCTCTCTTTGTAGTTATGACAGTGAAAATTGTTTAAAAAAAGAAAAAGTTTCAGTTAATTTTTTTTTAAATAAACCTTCATAACTTATGAGCTGTTTCAGGAGACACAGCTCACTCCACCTCCACCATAGATGAAATTAAAAGCAACAAAGTTTAAATGGGCGTGTGTACTTAACACTGTGCATGATTAATTCTCCAGGAAGGAACCTGTTGCTGCAGGAAGTGACTGAGGAGCCATTTAGTAATATCTGAAAAAAGTTAGATAAGTACAAACAAGAATAGCACTTTTGCAGTTTTGTTCTCTTAGGCAGAGATTACAAAGCCTGATTTAAAACATAAACTGAGCACCATCTTGGTTTGAGAATTGATCTCTTGTCCTATGGGACATGATACTGAGTATTTTTTGTAGGCTGCTTTTCCAGACAAGACCAAAGTCTTGTTACTGTGGTGGGTTGATCCTGGTTGGACACCAGGTACCCACCAAAGCCTCTCTATCACTTTCCCCTGGCAGCACAGGGGGACAGGGAATGGGAACCCAGGTCAGTTCATCACGCGTTGTCTCTTCCGCTCCTTCCTCCTCAGGGCAGAGAGGACTCCCCCTCCTGACAGAGTCAGACACAGAGCTGCTGAATCAAAGCCTCAATCATGATTTATTTCACTGAACTTCCGTGCAGACACAGCCAAGGTGGGATCCATGCACAAACCTGGTGTATCTAATCCAGATAAAATATAATATCCATCGTGATGAAATACGATCACTCTACAGAATTAAAAAAACCCCATAGAATTATTAATGTTGTAAAAGACCTCCAATATCATCAATTCCAACTTTTCACCAAACACCACCATGTCCACTAAACCATATCATGAAGTGCCATGTTTACCAATTTTTTCAACACTTCCAGGGATGGTGACTCTACCACTTCTGTGGGGAGCCTCTGCTCATCTCCATCTCTCATGTCCACACATATAAATTTAGAAAAGATTTTTGGACATTTCCAATAACTCATAATCTTTCTAAGTTAGAAATTTTACTTGATTTTAGAAATTAAATATTTTTAAAGTAATTTGAAAAGCAAAAATTGTTATGCTGGCCATCTGTAGCAACGCTGAAAATTTAGCTGTATGTTTGTGTTTAAGAGGTTTTCACCTCTGAGAGCACAGAATATTTCCAGAAACTATCCACAAGTCTCTTGTGTTGCTTTACAAAAAGCATTTGTGTACTCTTTCAAACACCGAACAGCAACTGGGAATGATTCAAAGCTTCCAGCAGAGTTCATGACAAATATGAAGGAACTGAAAAGAAAAGAAATGGAAAACAACACTGGCAGTTTGTGACCAACATGGCAGAGAGAACCAGGAGATATCTGGCATGTTTAGGAATATGGAATCATTATCACTGAGAAATCAGATTGCAGTGAACTCACTGCTTGTCTGTCCTGAAGAAAAGCAAGTCACAGATCCCTGCATACGGAATCAAGTATCTGGGACATGTCTTAGTTTCTCATTTGCATGCTACAAGATAGCCTGTGACATTTCTTGCATCAGGCTTTGGTGAATAGAAAGTAAAGCAAAGATGACTTAGATGCACAAAACAAGCCGTGATAGAAACTGGGAAAATGGTGATTATATACGGTCTTTGAGAATACAGCACTTATCTGTAATATGAGTTTGTAATAGGACTAATGTGAAGCAAAGGGTTTGTCCCAGATTACAATATGTGCTGACTGATTATCTGCTCTGTGAACCTTCAGTCACAGATAATGTGTCTAACAACTCAGTGAACTGTATTCTCCATGAGTTCCCTCTCCCTCTCATTCTATGACTGTTTTCCCCTCAAACAGCTCATCATTTTTTGACTGCTGAGGTACCTTGGTGCTATCTTATAAAAAGCACAGTAGGTGAAAGACTGAACATAGTCTGAATTTTTGCTTATTCTTTGAATTTTTGCTTGCTTTTTGACAGAGGCCGTGCTAACGGTAGCAAACGTCAGCTACCGGAATTGGCACTAAATGCTGAAAGAAATTCAGTTTTCTTAATTTCATTTTTCTTACTCAGCCATAGATTCTTCAGTCTCAAAAGAATCTCAAAAGACTTTCTAGAAAATTCATTTTCCTGAGATGAAATGAACCATATTTATCTCATGTCTCACAGTTCCTTTTCTGGCCTGTTTTAAAAACCTCTTACAGAGGGAGGTGAAGACTCTGTAAGCAACTGAGACAACATAATTTGCGCTTCACTAACCTTATTACAAAAAAACTTTTCTTAATATTAAATTTCCTTTATTTTAATCTTTGTTGTAGCAGTTAAATATCCATTGCACATGTCCTGACTGCCATGGCCAAGAAGAATGGGTTTTTCACTTTAACTTTGTAGCATTTTCCCATCTTTTTACTTTTATCAAGTACGCAGCTCCTAAGCTTCTCTTAGACACTTTTAAATCAAGCTTTCCTTCTTTTCTCTGTGACTTTAGCCTTCTGATCATTGCCATAGCTTTTCTTTGAAATTTGTCTAATTGAATCCAATGATTTAATGGCTGTTGGGATCTGGGACGTGGTGCATGTTGGTTATTCCTAATCTGTGATGTTTTTTATCTTTTGGGTGATACTTATTCCTAGATGTTATTTATAAAAAAAAATCTTTTTTATTCCTGCCTGAAATTTCAGCCCTATCTTACATGCTGAAATAATAACAGCTGAAATAATAGTGCTGCATGAGTGTGTGTGATTATTATCATCCATCAATCAGGCAGTAAAAGACTTTATTTCTTTTGGAGGTTTGAGGTTTATTCCTTCAGGTGACCCCAGCAGCTACTCATGAACCCTGTCCTCAGTTAGCAATAAGTCATAGTAGCCACCCAGCTTGCACAGAATGGAAAAAATGAGATTTCTCAAGAAGGTTCTTCATAAATGATGGACTGTGCTGAAGTGACCTCATCAGAGAAGTCACCAGATGTAGGAATCAAATAGAAAACATCCAGACATAAATTAAGATTGAAATATTAAAATCTGTTTGTGAGAAAAAATAGCTGCCTATAGAAATCCATACAGTTGCCACTCTAAATTCTAAATTAACAATTTAACACTAAATTCTTTTAAAAAAAAGTTACTTTTGGCAAAAGGATGCATAAGAATTTCCCAGGCTCATTGATTCTGATTTAACATCTCCGCTGTACACATCTAGTGGCTCTGAAAATGATGCTACAGCTGCTAGAGACAGGTACTAATAAGAGTCTTAATTATTGCAGCCAGGGTGGAATGAAGCAGAAAATTCTCTGCCATTCTTTAATTTTTTTTTTCTGTTAACTAAATAATTTAACTGTAAAAACTGTTTGTGTCATTAAGGAAGTGTTATTTAGATTTATGTATCACATTTCGAATGAACCACTCTTCAGCGTACTTCAGCATACCTTGAATGACAGAAAATTATATCTCTCATCTGCCTAAGAGGGCATCAATGCAACTCAGTGCAATCAAAAATTATCAAAACAAGTTGCTCTTTTACCCACACAAGCAGAGATATCTTCCATATGGTTGGTGGTTTAACATCTTTACAATTTTTATGAATTTATTGTTAGTATCTCTCTGAGAAAAAAAAAAATAGAATGTGTTCTTTTATTCCTAGTTTAAGATGTACCACTAGATACAGACACTCTGTGCAACTTGTTTAGGAGAATGGATGAAATTTGTGGTAGGACAGGCTATTGATTTTATGTTTAAAATTGCTACTGTTGGAACTACACTGTAACACTGAAAAATGGTCTTAGCTGTTCCTTGAATTCCAGCAGTCTCCATGGCCTCAGCTGTAGTCCTGGGCATCTTTTTTCCAGAAGCTTATGTGCAGACTGAGCTGAGGGCTGACTGTGAATTCCAATGCAACGAATTATATCAGTGTTCTTTTAGGAAGAACTACATTCCTCTCTGCAAGGAAGAACCCAAGTTATCTTAGCTCTGACATGAGAGCAAGGACAGATGTCTAAAGGTCCCAGGCCCATTTAGGCTGTGATGTGAAGAGTTTCCTGTAGCTAAGTCTTCTCTAGGAAAAGCTATAGAGGTGCCCCAGAACAGAAAGGTGGGTCTTTCAGTCTTGAAGTCACTGGGGAAAAAGGCACATTCTGTACAATAATACAGAGTTTACAAAGATTAATGATTACCTTTTTCTCTCCCACATCCAAATTCATGATACTTGAGGCCAAATGAATTTTTATCCAGAAGTTAGCCATTTGAGGGAGGCCAAGGTTTCCAGAATCTGATTTTGAATGCAGGAAGCAAAATGCCCACACAGCCTAATACATAGAATTGATTGATATATCAGAAATATCTTCTTATTATTGATTGAGTTAGAAACAACTCTACTTACACCTGCCTGGTGAAATTACGAACCTATGTTACCTCCTTCTTTTCTCTACCCCCTGAATAATACTAGCTCAGTCATCATGCTGTCAAATTATGAAGAATACTTTTTTTCTTATTCAGAAGGGGGGAAAAGCATATCCAGCACTAAAATAAGATGGATTTAGTTGATATAGTCCTTACTTGGAGGTCACTTCTTTTCTCAAATCAACTTTGGTTTTATGAGGAAGTAAGGGATAATATTAGCCAATATTACTCAAAGTATATTTAATGAAACACTATTTATAGGCATGACTGTATTTGATGTTAATGATTTTGGCTTAACAATCATTCTAAACTCCACTTTTGTCTCTTAATCCTCTGATTTACAGGAACTTGAAGCTCAAACTGTATGTTCTTCAGAACAAAGAATGCCAAAGACAAGGTTAAAGCAGAGGAATTAGAGCACAGGTTCATGTTTAAAAGCTATCAGTTCTGCTAAGTTTTAATTCCTCTCTTACAACCTTCCTATATTATTTTCCTCTCTTTTCTCCTAGGCAGTTATTGCATTACTGCTTTGGTGTACTCTTGTTTGCAATGCATCTTGCTTCAAGGAAACGAGAGACCTTGCCTTTAAATATTGCTTTAAAGAATCTGTGAAGATTGTGCAGCTGCTTTTGCTGGTTGAACAGTCCTTGATGGGACTGAGAGGGAAGGGAAGCCTCGTTACAGAAGCTGGAAAGCAGATACCCAGGACTTGGCTTGCCACGCACAGCCTTTCACTGGAGTTCACACAGCTGCGGAGTCCCTAGAAGCAGGGAAGTTTGTCTGAGGCAAGAGGAAGAAAAGATAATATAAGCCTTGTGAGAGTTATTTGGCACTTCAACATAGAAGTGCTTGTACTTCCATCTGGGTTGTATGCGAAATTAGAGAAGCCAAAGCCGTATCCTTCTCCTTGGGCTGTTGACAGGAGTTTGGCTCGCAATTTAATGGATTTTTTATGTGTTTGCCAGAAGGTTAGAACCACAAAACCTGTGCTGGAAATGGCAACCTATATTGTACATAGGAGTTCATCCTGGCAGATGGAGGACAGAAAGTCAAACCAGTTCTTTCATGTCCTGAGTCTTGCAGTTATACCTCACTTCTGAGCACCTCCTAACTGTTTCCCAATATTGTTCGCGTTAGCTCTTTCCGCTGTTAACCATGGGGTTTTTTTCAATGTAATTCATGCCTGACCAAAGTGCTGCCCAAGTTTCTTGAGCAACCAGCTGCTTCTTTCACTTCAGCCTTTCATTTGACAGCATTAGAACAAAAGAACATCCAATCAATCCACTGTGTTTTTTTCAGTATTTTTTCAATATCAATGGGAGTTGTTTTTCAAGTTAAAATCATGCTCTATGCTGCTGACAGAATTAATGAGGCTGCTGTAAGACATCATCATTCCATTCTGATATAGTGAAGAGATGCACAAGTGGCATAAATGGGTGGATGTCCACTGACCTCAGGTCTGTGTGTGTGTGTGTGTATGTGTGTATGCACAGACTTGCCTGCGTATATAGAATTATAGAATCCTAGAGTGGTTTGGTTAGGAAAGAACCTTAGTTCTGACCCCTGCCATGGGCAGGGACACCTTTCAGTATCCCAGGTTGCTCCAAGCCCCTCTCCAACCTGGCCTTGGACACTTCCAGAGATGGGGCAGCCACAGTTTCTTTGGGCAACCTATGCCAGGGCCTCATCACCCTCACAGTAACAAATTTCTTCCCAAGATCCAACCTAAATCTATCCTACTTCAGCTTAAAACCGTTTCCTCTTGTCCTATCACTACACACTCTTGTCAAAAGTCCTTCTCCATCTCTCTTGTAACCCCTTTAGGTACCGGAAGTCTTCTATAAGGTCTTTCTGAAGCCTTGTCTTCTCCAATATGTGTCTTTACTGTCTTTAGTGATATGTAAAATTTAGCAAGAAAAGGACTACTCGGGAATTTTCAGTGATAACATCCATTTCTCTTCATTTTCAGTTTCTAAATCATTGCTCTCTAAGAGTAACTGTTCTGACTACATTCTTTACAGAGGTTTCCCAAATAACTGGGTAATCTGAGGCATGACAGGAGAGATTGGGGAAAAGAGAGACTAAATTTGTTGTACCAAACATCTGAATATTCTGTCTTCTACTAATTTGGAGGAAAAAAAACATCTGATCACTATTTAACTCAGAACAATTTCTATTGTGTTCCTTAATATCACATTAAAAAAGAAAAAAAAAATAAAGTGTAAAATTGAAGACCATTAATGCAGTGAACATAAAGGAACTGTAATAAAACCTTGATTTAGACATGAGACTTTAGGATGGATCATTTTGTTTGCATTTTCTCTTCTGCTCAATCCATGCCAAAAATTTTCACCTAATAGTTTCTGTTCTGAGCCACCGTGTATGTTTTCTTTCTACTATTTCCTGCAAACTCCACTCTAGAGATGACAACAATCGTGGAAGAGCCAGTAATGCTGCACATAAAGCATCTTGTTGCTCTGAATTAGTGTTCTCAGTGAGACAATGGGACTTTCAGTCTTCAGCCAGTTGAGAATCACTCCCAGAAAAACTGCTCGTCTATTACCAGATATTAAGCTTTGACTAATTCACTACCACTCTCTCAAACTCCAAGAAGGTCAGGGAAAAGGATTTTAAGTTAGACTGAGTTTATGTTATTGTTATTTTTCACTACCTCTAGAATCAGAGTTTTAGCCAACATATGGTATTCAATATTTTGGAATTTTCTTAGTGTTTGTGTAACCTTTTTATATATTTATAAACTCACAAGCAATATTATTTCTACTTTAATAAAAACCCTACAAATGCAAGAAAAATATTCCCCATGAAACAATTTATTGTTTACTTTAGAAAACAGACAATGGTTTATCTTAATTCAAGCTTTGTTTAATGCCTTTCAAAATACAAAGTTAACAAGAAACATTTCTCTGTGGGTTTTAAGACTTGGGATGAAAGTGTTTCAAAATAGATTGAAAGCAACTGTTGATTTTCTTTGGAAATCCACATTCTCTGGAAATTTAAACTGGTTGACCTTGATGGAACAAGGTAGTTCAAAACACTCTGAACCATCTCCATGCATTAGTAAGTGCCTGGTTCTCCCTTACTTTCATATCTAATTCTGCTGCTCATTATATTTGCAACAGAATTTTATCTGGGGACCCAAAGAATTAAAAACATGAGATGTGAATTTGTAATAATTTGGAGTGATTGGAGACTACAACCTTTTGCAGAGGTAAAGAGGTAAATAAAAAGGTTGCAGAAATGAATGTATAATTCTCTATAACCATTAGTTTGCATAGTTCTACATATCTTTGCAAAGGTGGATGTAAAATACAATTTTTTGATGAAGCAATAGCATAGTCCAATGTCAAAGATGAGATGGTTTAAGTAGTAATACCATCTTCACCTCCACTCTAGATTATTTGTGCTTTTCCTCTGCCCCACAAGGCACTGAGAGAGCCTCTGACAAATAATGGTAAAAAAAAAAATCTTTAGCAGAGATAAATCCACACAGATCAATTGACTCCAGTTCACACCCCCCTCAATATCTGGCTTAGTGCTAAGACCTGGCATTTAGAATTAAGGACAAAAAGGATTTTTGGAGGAAAAGAGATATTATGGCTGCCTCTGGAGAGGGAAGGGAGATGGAGTTGAGGCTGGAAACTTTCCAAACCAGCAAACTCCTAAGGCTGTCAGATTCTTAATCTTTCACTGGAAGCAGACCTGCATTTCAGAAAAAAACGCAGAAAATCCTATGATTATTCTAACAGATCTCTGGACACTACCATGAGCTCTTTACCAGAGAAAGAAAAAACGCTCTAGCAATTTCTTTTGCATCTCTCTTCAGAGTTAGCTCTTCATTTTAATAGCCAGATTCTCAAAGAGCCCTTTAAAATGCCAGTGACGCTATCTGTGATGCCACCTGTGTACAAGTGGAATTACCTGACAGACCTCCAACTGCTTCTATGCGAGCAGATTTTAAACAGACCTTTGAATATGTGAGCAATAAAAGGAAGCTCCAAGGCAAATAAAACACTTCCTAAGGCAGTCTTCTATTCTGAGGAACTCCATTTAATGGGTGTGGATGTACCAATCCACCATGGTGGGAGTGTTGGAGCTGGATGATCTTTATGGTCCCTTACAAGCCAAGTTAGTCTATGATTCTGTTATTCTACTGGTAGCATAATTTCCAAGGGACTGGCTACTCTTCTTCTCTGGTGGTCAACCTTGTGTCTAACAGCATCACCATCTTTTTTGCTGCCTTTAGTGTAAGACTGCTGCTGAGGGGCATTTGTCAGTTTACACAACAGGAACTAAGCACAGAATTTGGGGGGCATTTGAATATTTAAGCAATATGACCTTAGGAAACTGCACAACTTGATGAAAGGAGCAGAGGTCTGCTCACATTAAAAGAGTCAACAACAGTCCTTCAAGTTCCAGCTGAGAGGCATTTTTTGCTTTCTTCACGTGCTGAAGTAATATTAGATGGATTTCCCACTACCATGGAAAGATTCAGCCTCACAGTATCTCTGTAGATAGGTTGATGGTTACAAGCAAAATTATTCATTTTGGGATTCCATGCAAGAGATTGTTGACTTTGTCAGAAATTTCATTATCTTCCATTTCCAAGATTTTCGTCATAGTTTGCCATTGAAGCTAATTTTACGTAATGCCCCTGGAGATCAGAACTTGGATAAGCATCTCAGCTAATGCTCAACACAGTAGTAAGACCTATATGGATCTTACAATTGCTCTTCTATCCTTTTCCTACTCTTGTTTATAATGTCCATCTCAGGATGATTGAAATATTTTAAGATAATAGTATTTATTTTGGAGCTCTTGGTAGCACAATATTGGAAACTGGAAGCAATGGCTAAGAGCTGGCAAAAAAATGTTGCAGTGAGAGACAAACCAACCTTCTTGAGCCAAGTCCCTTTAATGATTCATGCTGCATTGGCTCACCCTGGAGAAGGATTAATAACACCCAGCCAGTTGTGGCTAGTTGGACCCATCCATTTCTAGAGCCAATTCAATCAAAAACCTCTGATTGAATAGTCATTCACATAATAGTCACGTCTGGCCTTAAAATTCATACCTTTTCCTGACAATCTCGGTCCTTTAGCTTGTATAGTATTGATTTATACAAGAGCACGGGAGGTTTCCTGTTTCAGCCTTCCAGTCTGTGCTTGATCAGGGTCGCTGCATCCTCGGGTCCGATTGCTCCGTGCGTTTTATGAGCTTTGGATAATACACAGGTCACTAACTGGAACACTGCACATTCATCTGATTTTCTAGCTGAATGCTAATAGGGCTTCAATACTTGTTCATTCAGCATTGTATTTCCAGTTATCAGAGTTAATAAAACTTCTTTCCCAGGAATCGTGCTGGCTAAGGGAATCAGAGCAATGTTTATTCCCATATTAATTCCCAAAGATTTTCCTTTCAGTCCTGTCCCTCACTGACTCAGAGGTCTGTTTTGTATGAAGAAGACAAAGAAAAGGTTATATGATTATCTACAGAAAGCCAAGAAAACATACTTGGTGACATGCCTTTTTCATTGTTACTTGGAAACCATTAAAATATTAAAATGTCTACAAAAGCAATAAAATGATCACAGGAGTATGTGGTGATATTTAATTTTCCCACAAGTTAAATATCACTGATAATTAACTGTTAGAAGTTTATTTTGAAATGACATTTCAGTGGAATATCAGACCTTTACAACATAATTAAAGGTTTTCTCATTGTAATGGTGCCCTATTCCTGGTATGAAAGCTGTTTGAAATTATCTGTCTGCTTCATAAATGATTTTTTTTAACCTTTTTTTTTTTTCCCCATTTAATTTGGCCATTTCTTGTTTTGTTTCTCTTTCAACTACTGATCATAGCCATCTCACTAGGTAATTTGGATCTCTAAGACAGGAAAACGGCTCACTTTTTTTTTTTTTTTTTAATTGTTTGATCTGGTACTTTTCTCTGATTAGGTGGATTTTTGCTGCCAGTCTGGAAAGAGTTTGCTGTTAGTAAAGTCACTCCAGAACATTTTTTTTTCAAATTAGGACTGGGGAGATTTAGACAAATAGAGTCAAATTTTAAAAAGTATTTCCCTGAAGTAGACTTTGGTCACTCCTCAGATGTCACCCAAACGTGTCATCTGTCCTCTAGAGAAAAGAGAAAACAGTCTCCTGTCTGTCGCTGTTGAAAATAGGTGTGACATAGCCAAGTGCAAATATAAAGAAATTTCAATCTAACAAGGGAGTGTTTGTGGCATAACTTCTCCATTGCAGAAGATTCTTCTCTACCAGTGCTCAGTAAAATTGTCTAATGTCTTACAGAATAAAGGTTTTTTAGTCCCTATAAGAAGATTTCTTGCTTTTTCATGATACTCTATCTGGTATAATTCTGTCTGCTTGAGGCACACATCATGACATGGTCCAGGAGCCTTAGTAGGGCATCTCACAAATCCCAGACTCTAATACCAGTCAGTCAGTGTCATGATTTAGCCATGGCAGGAGCTCAGCCCCAAAAAAGCTGCTCACTCACTCCCACCCACTTCAATGCGGGGGAGACTCAGAAGGCTTGGAGTGAGAAAAATTGTGGGTTGAGAGAAAAGCAGTTTAATAGGTAAAGCAAAAGCTGCACACACAAATGAAACAAATTAAAGAATTAATTCACTGTTTTCCATGGGCAGGCAGGAAACCCAGGAAAGTTGGGTTTCACTGTGGATAACAGTGATCTGGGGATGAACACCATCACTCTGAATGTCCCTCACTTCCTTCTTCTTCCCCCACCTGTTATTCCTGAGCACGGTGCCACACGTTATGGAATTTCCCTGTGGTCAGTTGGGGTCAGCTGTCCTGGTTGTGTCGCCTGCCAGCTCCCTGTGCACCCCCAGCCTCGTCACTGGTGTGTGGGGTGAGGAGAAGAAACAACCTGGACTGTGTGTAAACACTGCCCAGTAAAAAGGAAAACATCCCTGTGTTATCATTGCAGTTTTCAGCACAAATTCAAAATACAGCCCCGAACCAGCTACTGTGAAGAAAACTAACACTATCCCAGGCCAAAACCATACAGTAATTTTCTCCTCTAGCCCTCCTTTTAAGTTTTAGTTCAAAATTGAGGTCAACATTTTCAACAGCGACTCCCAAAATTTCATGTGTTACACAAACAGGATAGTATAAGTATTATAATCATTTTATGGACCATCTTGAGACATCTTTGTGCCTTATTATCCAATGATGTGCTCAGAGGAGGATTTTACTGCTATTCAACAGTGCCACAACGACAGACTGGCTCGAGCAACACTAAATTAGATTACACCAGAAAATGTTCCTCAAGCTACTACTTTGTTAAAGCAATCCCTGGCAATGTTTCCATGAGAGGAAACAAACATCCTCCAAGCATTTCCCAAATACAGTCTGAGATCTAGCACAGACCAGGGACTATTTCCAATAGACAACTGGAAGGCAACTGTGCTGTCTTTGAAGGAAAAGGGTTTAAGAGTGTGAATATGAATCATTGCATAGAGGGTGGTCTTGGTGTCAGACAAGACTAAAATTTAATAGAATAGCTAAAACCCCTATGTATCCAATGTTTTGACATCCCAAGAGCAGACAGTGAGTAAGGAAGAGCAATGCAAGTTTATTTCTGGTTGCTCATCACTCTGCTGTAGTATGGCAGGAAAAAAACTGGCAGTGGAGTTGTGAAAGAGTTCATCATGCACATATTGTCTCTGAGGCATCAGAGGTGATCCAAAACATTGCCAATATGACTTTATATAAAAGAGAGAGCAGTCAGCACAGTAATTGCTGGTGGGTGCTAAATTAATTTCATATGGGTCACAAAACAACCTTCAAAGAATGATTCCAACCATCAACTATTGCAAGAGCAAGGCACTGGGATAGGCAGAGACTACCCTGTGCTTTTGTGGCAAGGATACACCTCTGAAATATCTTCATTTTGCAGATATTACTCACTGGAGTCCCCTAACCTCCATGACTCTCAGATATATTTCTTATCCTTTGTGTTTTATTGGTGAAAAACTGAAATATAGAAAAAATAAAGAAAGAACAGACTATCTCAAGAGGCTTTCCATAATATTTATTTTCATCATTACTTTTGTTTCTTTTTGGTCTCCTTTTAAGAGAACTTGGCTCAGAGTTTAAGCTCTGACAAGCTGAAAAGTAATGTAAAGGGCATTAACTGCCTATAAATCTGTCCTGTGTCAGCAATGGATGCCAGACAAGCTCTTCCCAGACCTAACTGGAAGAAGAAAGAGAAAAAGAACAAAAAGTACTTGCACAATTTTTTTTCAAGAAATTAATTGTATTATTAGGAGGATCAACCCTTTTATTTCAATATCAAACAAAATACTTGGGTCAAAAGCAAGTTATGAAAGAGTTGTCTTCCAAGAATCTGGAAAGATTGGCACTAAGGGAAGTGTACTAACTCTGCTGTCTCTATTCATGTTATATTCCAAACAGGAACCAGCTGGAAACATCCCATAATAACAATCACAGGATGCACAACAATGTCAGAATCATCTACTGGAGTAGACACAGATGGTTTTGGAGAAGTTGAAGAGATTTATGCTATGAAATGCGAGAACAACAGTGCTTTATTTCTTAAATGCATTAATAAAGCTGTTTCATGGGAGCTTTCTCGTGCTGACAGAACTAACGCAGGACTGTCCAAAACACAAAAATAATCAGCCAAGTAGAGAATGAACTCAGATTTCTTAAGTATGATTAAATTTAAAGGGTTTTATTTCAGCAAAGTAACTAGGGTCTTTAAAAACTTAGATGCTCAAAGAATATCAGGATGCCAGGAATCTGGAAGACCTCTTACAAAGCAAGCAGCAGCCTTCTCTCCATTTTACAGAAAAACAATAAAAGGAAACTGAGGAGCAGAAATAGAGATAATTTGCAATTAGCAAGTGGCAGAAATAAACCCTCCATTTCCTGGATCCCAATGGATCTATAGTACAATAAACCACTGAACACCCACAGTGCTATTGAAAAGATATTGGCAGATAAGTTATGCCATAACTCATTCTCTGTCTATGAAAAATCTAATAAAGGAAATTTAATTCTAGAGGGGGAAAAAACAACAAAACTCAAAAACTTAACGAAAGTCCAGCTTATCACAAGTATCTCTCAGATCTTAATACCTTTAAATAAATGTTAAAACATTTAAAATATGTGTTATGACTTTTACTTTTATGTCCTTCATCTTCACCTGCCCTTTCCTGAGGCAGTCAACCAACAGTGTGTGGGACATTCAGTTGAGGAACATCAGCAGAAGATTAGATGTTTTAATCTTGATTAAAAATGCTGAGACATTTCATGAAACATCTGCACGCCACATTCACCAGTAAGCCAGGTTTGACTAAATGGTGGTATTGGCCTAAAAGTCTTCAGTTTCTTCTGTTCTCTTTCTGTTTGTTCTTTTTTTCTCTGTAAATGCCATATATCACCTTCCTGGAAGTGTTCAAGGCCGGGTTGGATGGGGCTTGGAGCAACCTGGTCTAGTGGAAGGAGTCCCTGCCCACGGCAGGGGGGTTGGAAATGGATGATTTTTAGGGTCTCTTCCAACCTAAACCATTCTGTGATTCTGTTATTCCAAGATTCTATGATAAATATTGCAAGGAACTGTGGATTGACAAAGATCCAAATTCACACTTAAGAAAGTCACAGACACATAAAAGAGGGTCACAAGGGGGCAGAAGTCTCTTCAGGAAATTTTTTAAGAGTTGCTACATTTTGCTGGGGTCACCTTTCCAGGCCTTTATACAGGCATCATTTAGTAGAGATAAGCAAATAAACAGATCTGCAAACTTTGAAAGTACCTCCTAGGCAATCTCAAACTAAAAATGCAATTGTCTTTAAAATGCTTAAGAGTAGACAGAAGGATGGACTCAGTAGCTGTGCACTTGGGCAAATTTATGTGCACAAATATCCTATTCCAGCTGATAAAGAAGCATCCATAATTCACTGCTAGATATCAATTGGAATTGTTCCTTTATTAAAAAAAAAAAAAAATTTATCACATAGTTATGCCAAAAATAGTTGCATCAAGATTGTCACAATAATTTCAGAAATTTAATCTGGAAGGTGTTTTTTTCTTTCTTTTTCTTTTCCTTGTCCTTTTTTTTAATCTTAAATGCTGAATTCAAACTCTATTTGATTCCAATCTACCACAAGTTCATAAACACATACCTCACTAAGAGGATATGAGTAAAGACCAGCAAGTAATTAAATATCTTTGCTGAACTGGTGCTTAGGAACTGAGGGATTCATTATTTTTGTTTAATGAATTTTCCTAACCTTTGGTTCTGTAGCTGTGCTCCCTCTTTATTCCCCAGAGGTGCTGGCAAATGGATACAATCGACAGCAGCAGTTTGTTCTCTGACCCAAGGGTATGGCCAGGAACAAGGGCTACCAAAAGGGGTCGATAGACACACAGGTGCCAGGCTGTTAAGGTTTGTGTGTGAATAACTATTGCTGAAAATCAATCTGAGAGCTGCCTGGTGTCAAAGGCAGTCGAGCCTATTTGCAGGTAATGTGGTGATTTTCTTTCAAGCGGGTCAGACACCACACATAATTTATGATGAAAAGGAAGAAAAAAAGAATAAACCTGTGATTATGCAAACCAGGAGAAGAATTTTGTAATAACTGAGAAAAAATCAGGTGTAGGCAGAGACCAGCACAAACTCTTTCAAGAAGTGAAAGAGATTTTTTAACTCAGAGAGGAAAGAAGAAGAAGAAGAAAAAAAGAGTATATATATATATTGGAAATAACTACAGGATGAAGAGAACCTGTTTGAATTTTAAATTGTCATGATAACCATGCAATGTAACTACAGGGAACTTGCCAATGTCTAATTACTATGATGTCAGTGCAGAGTTATGAGCTGTAAACCTGCATCTAATCCCTCTTTTCAGTACTTTAACCCCCTACCCACACAAACAGAAAGGGACTAAAAGACACCGCCAGTCAATCAGTGGTGATAACACCCCCATACAATCAAGCAGCAGAGTCCAGGGAAGGATTAAGCACGGGGGAATAACAGGGTTATCAAGGAGAGAAACAGCAAAACAGCCAAAGAAATTATAAGGGCATAATAATAGCAAATAGCCTGGGAACAATTCTAAGCAATGAATTCCAGCAAACAAAACCTCACACTGTATTCAATCAATGTGTTTTAAGAAAATATAATGTGTCCAGTGGGTAGACCCCTGGTGTCAGAGTGAAATGAGTTGGAGGCATAATGAGTGTGTTGTTACTTCTCTATTCTGTAAATTTGATGCAATCTGTTCCTGTTTATAATCCTAAACATACTCAAAGGCTGAATTTCAGCAAAGAGCAATAATTCTTAACTGTTTTGTACATTCAGTCAACGTATTTCTCCAAGACAGAGTTAAGAAGAAAGCTGAAATTAAAGACAGGCTTTGTCATCTGCTTTGGTATGCCTATCTTTCTCGATCTGGTGGTAGCCTTATGAAAGTTTGTTCTAGTTTTCAGGAAAAAAGAAATTCTAGAGAATACCCTCTACCTGTGAAAAATAAATATTTCTCAAAGTGGAAATACCTTTATGAATGCAAAAATTTTCAGACAAGCTCCAATTCCCAGAGCCCATTGGTAAGATGTTCATTTAAGTGACTGTTCATTAAAGATCTGCTGTGCACAACCCGACTTTGTCCAGAAGTGCTCAAAGAAACACTTTAGATAGGAAATACATCACAGACCTGTGGTAAACTGGAAAGAGACTAGTTCTGGAGCAGCCACCAAGCACAACCAAGGCAGTTGTAGACATGAATAAAGTGCAAGATCTATCTCTGACTGGCTCAAATTATGGATGTAACAGTAGAGTTAAGCCTGGTGAGTACCCTGACCTGATCAGTGTGGGACAGATCTCTCTCATGTTTTCATTTCAGTGCAGAGCAGACACACTATTGAATTCTACAGAATTTTAACAGGACAGAAAAGAATTACTTTCCATGCTGCTCTGTTTGTCACCTCAGACTTTGAGCAGTTCTCGCTCTTTAATGTATCTATCTTCATAATTTTCTGCAGGTTTTGGGAAATGCTAATTATCACTGCTTTATAGTTCACAACACCTGACAAATGAAGGGACAGGTCCAACAAAGCATGCAGTCTGTACTGACTAACTTTAAGGGATATAGATTAAAAAAACATAATCCACAATCAAAATTACACGTCTGAGTGCCTTGTTTAGTGCTGGGTAACAGCCACATACCTTAGACAGAAGACACCAAATAAGGAGCTGTGTAGAACAAATTAATAACACATCTGCGCATCTGAAGTTCGGTTGTATCTGAAGTTCAGCTCTGTGAGAACCAGAGCATCTCAGTCATAGAGGCAACTCTCAGAGGAGACTCTCCACGGACTCGGAATTCAATCTGGAATAGGTGCTTCTTATAACATAACTGGAGAAAAAAAGACACAGTTCTATCTTTTATGTACTAATGTGTGTCCTGGGTGATCTACTGTCCCCAAAAGGACAGGAGCTCATATTGCCCAACCACTCCTGCATTTGATGGAACACCAGAAGATGGAAAAAGCAGAGATCACTTCTTGTTCCTCCTAAGTCTGTAACCATCAAGGAAAGGAAACCAAGACGTGGCAGGGGATGGAGGAGCAGCACAACTCTGATCTATGGTCATGTAGAAGTGGGGAGTCCTGGTCTGAAGTGTCTGCTTCTGAGCTCTTTCCATTTTCATCCAATGGCTCGACAGATCAATTATCAAAGGCATGACAAAAATTTGGGATTTTCCATCTAGGTAAATATCTTAATCAGACCTGCTGGATTTTGCATCTTCTTTGACTCTTCACTTTTTGCATTCTTTACTAAGCAGAGGCACACAGTGCTTTCACACTCAAAAAACACACACACAAATGATTGGGAGCCAAACCTCTGTTTTTTTCTGTCTGCCTTTAAAAAATGAAGAGGCTACAATCACTGTTGGTTCTTTGTCAGCCCCCCCAGCCCTATTAGCCTATATTTGCTATTTTCCTGTCTGTTGTGACGCTGTTGAGGAGCTGATGAATTGCATGGCCCAATGTCCAAATGCCATTCAGATACAGTGACAACGAAGTCTCTCTATAGGCGAGACACCTTGAAAATAATTATGTCTAAGGTGTCTGGTTAGTTTTGAACTCTACAAAGATTGGGTGATAAATGCATCCACCTAAATCGTATCGTACATGGTAACATCATTGTTTTTAAATATCTTATAAGTGTTAATGTGACAAATCTTTTGAGAAAGAGGAAATCAAACCCCAGCTTTCAGCTTCCTTGGCACAAAAAGGGACTCTAGGTCTCTCTTGCTTTTCAGACACAAACTAATACCACCGTTTAAAAGAAACCTCTTCTTAAGAGGGCTTGACAGGAACCACTGAAAATTCAAAGCAGTGAGACATTGTTAGAGTTGTACAATGGTGAAAAGGCAATGGGCATTTTAAAAATTTTGCTAAAAATTATTTGTGCAAAGTGAGAAAACTCTGCTGAGAAGCTAATAAAGACCCATGCTTAAATGGCTACTACAAAATTTCTCATAACTCAAATTTGAACTAAATGTTTTCAATCCTTGAAAAGCAACTTCTATCTGCCTCTTGATTTTAAAACAATCCATAATTTTTTGATTGCGCTAAAAGGTAAGATCTATCTTATTTCCCTAGATCCATTTGATGTATCTTATGTCCTTTGTAAAAGGAAACTGTCACATTCAGGGGTTTAGGAAGAACCCTATGAGAAATTCAGGTGTCTTCTTGTTAAAACTAGCTTGTTATTACCATTAGAATGTGAGCAGTCTGATTGAGATTCCTTTCACTCTCCCTCCACAAAAGCTCTTTTTTTTGTTAATTAATCTATCTACTGTCTCATCATACCTGGAAGCTTTGATTCACAGTTCTTATTAATTGTCACATACTGCACTTACAGCCACAATACAGGATAGAAGAGAACTGTGAAAGCAGAAAGTGCCTGGCAGAGAACTGAACTTAGAGAGGAGTAATAGGCACTCATGGCAGGAAGAAAAGTACTACTTCCTTCGAAAAAAACCCACATTTCAGAAGCATGATGTTCAAATCCTGACTGGTCTGAATACTGTTTGCTGTAGTCAGTTTTCCCTCCAATAAAAAACTCTTTCTCTTCATATTACTTTCTGTTGGTATTTGGTTTTTT
This sequence comes from Eulacestoma nigropectus, assembly GCA_013397775.1. Classification (NCBI taxonomy): domain Eukaryota; kingdom Metazoa; phylum Chordata; class Aves; order Passeriformes; genus Eulacestoma; species Eulacestoma nigropectus. Next base: position 1,591,310 of record VZTE01005687.1, on the reverse strand, counting down.
TTTTCCTGGGTGCAGATCACAGACAGTTGCCCAGGGTCATAAACCATGATTACACTGAGGGATTACATTGAGCTCATGTTTAATTAATTATGATATATTTCTTGCACAGATTTATGGGTCAGGATCCACGAGTTAGCCATGCACGTCCAGAGTGAAGCTGTATTGGTCAGAGTCAGAGTAAAACCACAAGAGGTAGTCCTTAGCTCTATTTTCTGTCCTCCTGTGATTCCTTCCTCATAGTCATCATCAAAAGTCAGAAAAAACTCAGTATCCTATGTCCTCCATGGTAGTTCTTTACAGAGTAGAACAGTACAAAAGGAGACTTCCATTCCCCCAACAAAACCACCTCACCTTTTTCCCAAAGTCCTTCTCTAAAATTTCCCAACACATATCTGAAAGAACTTTTTATTTACTTACTCCTTGATGTTGGCAGCCCTCTTCCAAGCTCTTCTCTCCCAGTCAGTGATGGGAGAATTATCTAACTAAATGCGGAGAACTGGCATTAGACATCCAACCCTGAGTGAGGCACACTGGACTCCCTGCAGGATCAGTGGAAGTCAATACCTGTCTTTAGAAAATGGTCCATTTGGTCTACTTTGAGATGCAGTTAACCATATCCAGGAAATAAGTGCCTCTACCCAGGAACAGGATTAGAAAATTGAGATTATTCTGCCTGGAGAAGAGAAGGCTCTGGGGTGACCTTATTGAAGCCTTTCAACGCTTGAAGGGAGCCTAGAAGAAATCTGGAGAGGGATTTTTTACAAGGGTGTGTGGTGATAGGACAAGGAGAATGGCTTTAAACTGAGAGAGAGTAGGTTTAGATTGGATATTAGGGAGAAATTCTTTACTGTGAGGGTGGTGAGGCCCTGGCATAGGTTGCCCAGAGAAGTTGCAGGTGCCCCATCCCTGGAAGTCTTCAAGGCTGGACAAGTCTCTGAACAACCTAGTCTAGTGGAAGGTTCCATTCTAGTGAAAAACATCCTGTGACCTTTTCCTCATTGCACTGATAATTGTATTAAAATGGAGAGCCCCCCGTTTACAGCAGGCAACTTTCAATACACCCATCAGCCACACTACAAAGAATATGATTATTCCTTTATGCACCCCGTGTTTAAACAGCTGCACATTGATTCACAAACAAATCTGAATTTACTTGATTTACAAGTAAATTGTAAATCACAACATATAATGAACTGTTCCACTAAGGAAAAGTAATATTGAATGCTCTCCCAGTTGATAAATACACCCACTAAGCAGACTCATCAGTATAAAATGCGGTGGTGGTGTTTCCTCAAGGAGAGATGGCCTTGCCTTTTAGGTTATTTTCTCTGAGTTTCCAGTGTGGCCATGATAATCTTGTTGCCTTCTTCAAAGTTTTCTTCTTCAGGTCAGGTGCACATCTTGTTTTGATCTGGACTTACTGATCATTGGAACTACGGACATAATGACTCAGAAATCTTCTGCAAAGACTTGGCAAGGTTTACGAAGTGACTCAGAAGCAAAGCAGGAACAAGCTCTCAGTCAGCTCTAGCTCATGGTCTTTCTTGGAGGCTCTCTGCCTGGCTTTAAGTACTTACGTGACCATCATCACTCAATCTTTCTTAACAAGAGCATTTTTCATTACTATTATTTTAGAAGTGCTTTGTAATAACTCAGAAGTACCGTGAAAAAAATCTGAAATGTCTCTTTTTATTTTTTTCCCCTTCACCCAAAATACGTGTTTCCTTCCACTATGTACAATCTGTTTCTGTGGCAGTGGCTTGAGTTTCCTTGGAAACGACTGCAGGTCAGACCTTGATTGGTTGTGTTGTCAGCTTGATTGCAGTGTTTCAGGCAGTGGGACCTCTAAGTGCAGCTCCGAGGCAAGTAAATAGGGGGCTATCCAAGGGCTTTGCATTAGTGGTCTGAAAGAAACCACACAGATGGCATTTGGGGGAGTGTGTGACACAAGGGCACTGGTTTGAAGAGAACAGGAGACAGCAAGGAGTGAAAAAAGAGCCAAATGAGAGGTGTTGGCAGGATGACTGGGAGAGAGAAGTTTGGCTGCAGTGCAAACTGCCGTAGTCTTGTCTCTCACAGAAGGGGCAGCTGACAGTAGGGTGATGTGGTGGTCTGGACCATGAGTCCTTCAGTTACTGGGACTGGAATGCTTTGTTTCCTGTTTGATTCTACCAATTCAGGTGCAAATTTTCTCAGGCACACGGATATCTGAATACAGTACTAGGAGGGAAAAAAGAAAAAAGGATGTTTTCCACTGTAGTGTCTAGGAGCTAGTAAATTAAGACAATTATAGAAGAGAGTAGCAGGTTTGTATCCTGCAAACTTTGGGGAGGAAAGGAGAGGATTGCCTAAAAAGGACATCCCTGAAGCTGCTTAGTTTGTGAATCCAAGTACAGTAAAGCCACGTAAAAAGAATATACACATTGAGAACAAAATAGGAAAGGTGAGAACAGCACTTCAGAAGGGATCCCTGAGCTTTGGCTCATTCCCTTTTCCACCAGTGCAAGTACATGTGTACTGAAAAGCTTCCTGGGCTGGTATGTGAACACAGTCATATACAGAGTTTGGTGGTCGAGTCTCCTGTTAAATTTCTAAAACATAATTTCAGAATTACAGAGTATCCAGAATGAACACAGACTTTTGAAGCTTTGCTTTGCTTTGCTTTGCTTTGCTTTGCTTTGCCTTGCTTTGCTTTGCTTTGCTTTGCCTTACCTTGCCTTGCCTTGCTTTCCCTTCTATTCCCTCAGCTTCACATAAAGTAAGGTTTAATTTTAAACTTCAACAGCACAACTGTGGTGTGCACTTCTGAACCACTCTGCCTGATAAACTTCCACATGGCAATTATGTTCTGTTCTGTCTCCTTAATGTACTTGATTAATTCTTTGGCAAGCAGACATGCCCAATGCCCAATAACCTACTGTGAATCTACAGATAAAAAAAGAGACAGAGAGAGAGAGAGAGGGAGAAAGGGTGTTGCTTGTTTTCCACATGTGCAGTTTAATTTATTTTTTCTCCCTGATTCTCAAGCAGATCACTTTCCATTAATTAAGTAAAAAGTACTTAGTGGAATCGATCTGAATCCAGGTCTAAGAGCACTCGCTAGTTCTGACGTTAGTTTTAGGAAGCTGGTGGCAAAAAGCATCTATCAAGACAAATTTGTGCAGGCACCACCCATAGTTAGAGTCACAGTCAAATGTCTGCAGTTTAGCAACTCGACTGTGTGTCATTGAGCACCAGGGACTGTATGCATCTTTCAGCCTATGGAAAAAATGCAAGTTAATGTTACCTTATATAACCTGCTCTGAAACAGACGAAAAAAAATCTCAATTTTCAACATTTTTACGGGCCTGTGCAGAGATTACCTCAGTTCACCCGATACACAGTTAAATTATACTAACAAGCACAGACCATAGTGACGGATGCATTTCAGCCCACAATGAAAGAACAATCCCACTTTGACGTTTCAGGAGTTAAACAAGAAAGGGGCAGCAAGACAGGGAGAGGAAGGAACCCGTCTGCTGTCACGCAGAAAAGAAGCAACAAGTTAAAGGAGGATAAAAACCTCTTGATTTCTTTTCTAGTACTGTCCCCAGTTAACAGTGCTGCTCTTCTTTTAGTAGTGTATCACTCTTTTTCAAGTAGATGTACAGCTCTCATTAGACATAATCCCCCATGCTCCCTCATCTTCCCTTTCCTAGCTTTCGACAGATAACTAGTTACTGTCCTTTTATTGCATTGTTCCATTCTGTGTATTCAAAGAACTATCTGCATTACAATAATCTGTGTATGTCAAATGGGATTAGGAAGGAAATTGAAAGAATTAGCCAGTGTTATGCAGTAAATAATCAAGAAAATTTTAAACAGGAAAATGCCTCTATAATTATTCAGGTAACACCAATTCATGTTTTCTATTGAAACTTTTATAATCCTCACTGTAGAAAAGATTAAATGACACAGAAATTATTCATTTTCCTTAATAATATCTTTCTCTGGAAGAGAAATACATATGCCATGCACTGCATTTGCTAGCATCCTTTATATGGTACATAGAGGGAGCTGTTGGCATAGGTTTATTAGACCAATCACTGTGAAAATTCTCCATTATTACCAAACCATTTATAAGATTTCATTATTACTTTAACAGAAAAAATCATACTGTCATCATCAATATATGAATAAAAAGAATCTCACGAATTTTAGGCACATAAAGAAGATATGAACTGTAATACAATATTCTGCTTTTTGCTGGACATTGCATCCATTAGTATACTAACTCCAATAAACAAAAAGTTTTTTGCTATCTATAAATAGAAAATTAGGGAATATTAGCTTTACCATTTCTAAAATACATGAAAACATATAAATGAGACAACTGTACATATTCCAATGTGTATGTATGAGACTCTTTTATTTCTAAAACTGCAGAGCAGTCTGAAGTCTAGGAGCTGGGATCTTTGTCCTCAGTGGAGTGTAGGGAGACTGCTATTCCTGCCTCATACTCTCCTAACCTTTGCAGATTCTTTTCAGGCTTCTGCTGAAACAAGGGCCAGGCAAATATTTAAAGGGGAGACTCTTACTCTATGAATAGTTTAGATTCTGTTAATTACTCCTGTAAAAGCAGCAGGACTCTTTTAGTCTACAATTCTTTTTGTCCACACATAAGCATCTAAAGTTCTCACTAGTTTGCCCTCAGGATTAGTATAAACATTTAAAATTTGCAAAAACAGATTAATAAATGCACATTATATAAATGGGACTGTGTCAGTGTCTTTAAACTAGAAAGATTGGTTAGCGAAAGAGTATTTTTTAATAATGAGATATAAAATGGAATCCACTCTCTTTTTCAAAACTTACAAAATCTTTTGTTAACTTTTTTGTCCATCACATTTCACTGCCAAAATTTTACAGGTTTCCAAATTCCTTGTGGCACTTGCAATGCTGAAATCCTGGAATCCTGACTATTCCCTCTGCAGTCCTACTTCAGAAACCCCCAAACAGGAAGTTCTTGATACAATAGAAGAGATGTTATTTTCCAAGAGATGTTTGGCAAACTGGTGAAACTCACAGCTTCAAAATGCAAGGCAATCTTGTCATTTCTAGCCAGATCAGGGCTGAGTGTCTTAAGGTTTATGTCAGAGCTGGACATCACAAAGAAATAATACTTCTACATTTTGTTGGATAGTCTTAGAGTTTAGGAGCATCTTAAACACTTAATGTATTTCACATGTCATACATTGAAAAGGCTGAACAATAACAACGGGATCGCTTAATTTCACAGTGAGCACACAGATGTTACATTGGATGTACATGGTCACTTACTCATTTTTCATTTGGCTTGTAAATGCATTCCACTTAGCGCTGAACAAAAAGGAAATTATTTACAATGCCTATCTGTGCCCATTCTCCTCTTCATTTCAATCAGTGAGAGGTTTGACTGCCAGTGGTATAGGCAAGAAGGAGCCCTTCATTTCAGCTCACATGTAAATGCAATTTTGTTTGCTGTTCAGTGCAGTGCTGAGCAGGTACAGTAAACATCTACCTTAATGGCTGGGATAACAAGGACTACTGAACGATTTGTGTCTACCTCAAATTTTAAATCTATCTGATACTTTAAATTAAAAATTGCATTTCTTACCTGTGGCCTCAGTTCAGCATGTTACTTAAGCAGAATTTAACTTCAATGCATGCACACTCCCAGGGATTTAAATAAAGCTATCTGTATATTTAAAGATAGATTCACACTTTTTGAACAGTAATCAAAGCTGTTGCCAAGATTTCTGCTTTAACAAGCACACAATGTCTGAAGAATCCATTTATTTATTCAGCAACTTGTTTTTAGACCAAGTGCTTTTAAACCATCCGAATGGGTGTTGCATTTGTTTTGTGTTTTCGTTGCTAATACAATATTTGAAACCATGGTTCCTCTAGAGCAATTTATGAAGGAGGAGAGGGGGCTATTTAGTTTGGTATAGAAGTATCAAAAAATAAAAGATGGAAATTTTTATAATTGAGCCATTTCATGTTTGGAAGAAAACTAAAAGCTAATCTTAACTAAAGTGCTTTCGTTTCAGTTCATGACACTAACAGCTGCTGTAATCGTAGTGTTGAGGCAAAGACGTTCTGTATTGTGAAAAATATATACAAAATTGTTTCTAAGTATCTCAGAAGATCTTACCTTCTGCCAGAAGATTTATACAGTCACAGTGCATTTATTTTTCACCAAGCTGTCTTCTCCATGGCAACGAATCACAAAAATGTATATGTACTTATTGTGGAAAAAGTCAACATACACAGGCAGCCCATACAATCCCTTAGTTGTCCATAAAGTGAATCATAGACTCAAAAAATGGTTTGGATTGGAAGGGACTTTAAAGATCAGCCAGTTCTCACACATCTGTCATGGGCAGAGACACCTTCCACTGGCTCAGGCTGCTCCAAGCCCCCACTAGCCTTGCCTTGGACAGTCCCAGGGATGGGGCAGCCACAACTTCACTGACCAAGAGATAAACCTGAGACAGAGAACCTGAACAGTTTCAAAGCATTTATAAACAATCTGCTCCCTCCTGGGCTGGGATAGGAGCAGGTGATGATTAATGGCAGACATCACAGGAGAATGAGACTGGATGGAATTATGTTATCTGTGGCTGGGGGATATATCACGGTAACTGGAAGACCAATGGATAAGGATTCAGGATACTGGTAGCTGGTAGCTGGCATTGGAGACTGCTTTTTTGCCAACTTTTCCATAGTCTTTGTTAAAAAAAGGGACATATGGTGCTGATGGTGCTTTATTTAATCTTTGGACACAAGTAGAAAACTTGCAAGTTATGGCTATCACTCATCCTGACTATTTTCTCTCCAATTTACTCAAAGTACTTTGTTTCCTCTTCATTTCGCAGAATCCCACTTTTCCATCATTACTGTTTTATTTAATCATAAATATAGAATGCAAAATCTATAGATCTAGGGATTGTCTTTATACTCTGGGCACTGGTTGAAAATTCTGACTTTGTGTTCTTTAACTTCTATTGAGGAAAAATTTTGGTATGGGAGAGCTCAGTTTCTCAGCTCTACTTCTTGTTCTCAGTGAACAGGAAAATACTGGTATTAAATATATATTTCAGCAAAAAGCATAAAAAAATCCAAACTGGTTTATGAATTTTTCAGATGACTTCTAAATTAACCTTGATAATACATACATTTGCTGAACAGAAGTATTACACAGGAAATAATGTACTACTCATGCAGCCTTCTTTTTTCTGGTTTTTTCAACCCAGTACTGCCTCAACACTAACCCCACTTGATGTAGACCAGGGACTTGAACTCAAAACTCCTCCACTACCTATGAAATCACCAGAATATTGAGACAGTTCAGGTAAATCTTGCTAATTTTGTCGTGTTGGATCTCTTCCACTTCAAATGAATGATACAATCACCTTTCTAGTAGTTAGCTAAAGCAGTTACACCAAAAGAAGATCAGAAAATTGATGGTTCAGATAGAACATGATTTTTTTTTTTCCTTTTTCCTAGAACCTCTCTCAAACATCCGCGATTGGTAAGAAAATAAGAGTGGAAATGCAGACTGCTATTGAAAAAGTTAATTCTTTTCACATGCTATTTAGAGAGGAAGCTCGAGGAGACTGCTTTGCAGAAGGGAAAGCAAAATCAAGACTTTCTTAAGGCACACTGGAAATTCTTAGAATTTATTGACTAGGATGCTTAAGTGTGGAGTCTATAAATATATGTCCAGTTCTGCACAATTAACAGCACCAGCTCTTCAAGAAATATAAATCACTATGTTTGTGGTTTCCATGCTGGTGAAGTCTCCTTTCTTTAATCTCTCACATATAATCAGGTATGAATTAATAGAAAACAACTCATTTTTGGATTATCTTTTGAGACATATGCTTCAGAGAGAGCACAGATGGTCCAATAAAGGGTACTTTTGTACTACTCCCATAGTGTAAGGGAACTCAATTGCTTAGATAGAATTTAATGAAGACTCACAATAATCAGACACTGTCCTAAAACCAGGACAAATGAATGAGAGTAAAACAAACCAGTCATCTGCTATAGATGGTGCCCCAGCAATTTTAAATTTCAGTAAAGTTTGAATCCTGACTTTAAGTAAATAGGACATCATTCAATTGGAATTCATCACACTGAAAAGGAGTCTGGAATAAGGTCCACACATTGAATCCAATACCTGTGCTCTTGTAGTGATTCTTTTTGGTAATGATAATATCTATAACACACTTATCATTCATTTTTTGTCACTCTTTCTCTGTGCCATACCTAAAGTAACCTTAAAAATTCAAATGATTTCTAGTCAGTTTTTTTCAACTTATAACATCTAATCTGAGGGTTGTGTAACCTTTGACTGCGCTGTCACAACATCTTCTGTCCTAGGGAAGTTAGTTTTTCCTCATTTTGCACCTAGAAGAATAAGAAAAAGATAACACGGCACTCAAATCTCACCAGCGTCAATGGTAAGAATGAGTCCAAACACATGTAAATATTAGGATCTTGATATTGCTTTTTCAGTGGGTAATTCAAACCAATAAGGACCTTAATCTGATCACTGGGGATTCAAATTTTAAACAGTCAGGAGATTTATATGAAACTGTTAGTTAGAAAATTTAGTTGGTTTTGCAGTTGTAAAGACCAAAAAGGTTTTTTTCGGCAAAAGAGAGGCATGTTATACACAGACATGTTCTCTACAATGGCTGTGTAGACTCCCTCAGGATGTTGTACAGGGAAACTGGCCTTCTGCTTGTCTTGAACGTTATTGTGGGATGATGTGAGTTGCCAAAGTCCATTGGCCAGAACAGGACTGAATCTTGAACTAAACACTGACTATTGCACAAATAAATTTAGATGAGGTGAAAGCAGCCCCTAATAGAAACAGGGGTTTCCAAATGAATCTTCATCAGGTGTCAAATTCACTTGATGTCAAATTCATGAGAAACGTCAAGATACAGAAGAATCCCAGACTGATAGAATGTGTTTGGTTTGATGGGACTTTAAGACCATCCAGTTCCAACTCCCCTGTTATGGGCAGGGACATCTTCCACTAGACCATGTTGCTCAGAGCCACACCCAACCTGGCCTTGGACACTTCCAGGGGATGGGGCATCCAGAGATTCTCTGGGCAGCCTGTGCCAGGGCCTTACCACCCTCACAGTCAAGAATTTCTTCCTAATATCTAATCTAAACCTACCTGCATCCAGTTTGAAGCCATTTTCCCTTGTCCTGTCACTAATGACTTTGCCAGAAGTCCCTTTGCAAGTCTCTTCTAGTACCAATGGCTGCTCCAGCTCTAAGGTTTCCCAAGAGCTTTCTTTTCTCCAGGCTGAACAACCCCAAGTTTCCTGAACTCTTCACTGAGCTTACAGATGCAAAGTCTTTAAAAATCACAGCAGTTTGGTTGCTCCTTCTCTTAGACAATCCAAGATGGTTGCTCCATCTTTTAGACAATGTCAACATAAGAGGGAGGCTATAATAAATCTTAACGGTAAAGTCCAAGACTCAGAGAACCTCTTAGGTGGGCCCTGCCAACATTTATGTTAGAGCTTGGACACTTGAGCTTGGATGATTGTGTAACTTCTGAGTATAACGTTCTTTAACACGACTTGTTCCATTTTGTCCCTCTCAACAGTGCTCTGATAATTTGTTTGGAAGTGCAACTCCCAAGGTACAGGAATACTGCATGCTATAATCCTATAGACTTCTTTCTGACCTTCTGATACCTGAGTTCTGTTTTCTTCATCTTCTCCCTCTATAATCCCAAAAGCTGAGATTTTTCGGGAAGGAGATCCAAGTGATACTTGAACCAATTCCTAGAAACACTCTTCACACACAGTGCAACACGGTCCTTATAAAGATGTTACTAACTTCTTATAGCTTTAGTATTAACACAACATTCTCAAGATATATCTTATGTAGCAATATGTCCCTGAATATCATCCTTAGTGTGTCACAAAATCCTCATCACTCTTGTTTTGCAATTTCCAAGTTAAATTCTACTTTAGAGTAAATTCTTCTGTTGTCACAGTGACTTCTATATCTGTGAAGTTATAACAGCTCTTTAAAACCTAGAAATTTCTAAATGTTAGCTCATATAGCAATAAATTTGCAGGGAAATTCATGAATATATCTATTAATTATTTTTTTCTTTGATTGATATAAATGTTGGTAGGGTAAGTTAACATCCCAGTCTTTGACTTGTGTTAATTTCCTGTCATATGAAGAGAGCAGAACTTACAATTCTGCTCTTGTTTTCATTTTTTTAAGCACAAGTCCCAGGTGTTTCATTTTTAAAAGATGTTACAGCAATAAAAATGTTATTAAAGTGTCTTTGTTCATGCTATTATAGTTGAGGTTGTGTCAGCATTTTCATTACAAGCTCATCTTTTTCAGAGAAAATGCTCTGGTCCATTGGGCAAATAACACATGTTTTTCTATGACACACACAGAGAAAAGCTAGAAATATTAAAGGATAAAATTGTTTAGGATCCTATCTTAATTTCATACAAGGGATGTTGTGTTGTAATTTTTCCCCATGAATGAATAAATCAAGTGTTGCCTGCCAGTGATCACAAATTTCCTTGTACCACAAACTATGTTATCATCTTTTTTTATGTAGATTTTTAAAAAATTAAAATCCAGAGAAAATGTACTTCTCATTACTATCATGCATACTTATAATTAGGATAATGCTTTGAAATTTCATCTAACCCTTAGAACGGTTGTGGAAACGAAGTTGCAGTGAGCCCCTGAAAGACAGGTCAAAACCAAAGTTTTGGGAGGTCATTTTTGGTTTTGAGTTCTCACCACAGCTGGAATAAGGTCTTAGGTGTCTCAGAATTTACGTAGAATCATGTAACTACTCCAAATTATAGGCAACTTTTGGTAGTCTTGTCTGAAGTGACATGACAAGGCTGTAAAAAGGAATCAGAAACCAGGTGAGCCTTTCTCGTAGGAAACTGCTGGATAGGACACGCCTCAGTCTATTAATTTATTAGCTGAATCTGCTTTCTCAAGAGGCAGATCACAAGCCTTTTACATTCAGTATATATGTTTTTTAGTCAGTTGTTACAATTTCTAGACACCAGCCCCACTTCTAACAGCACATCTGTTAAACTGCATCCTGAGCTCTTCCCCTGTTCTGGGGCTGTGATCCTGTAGTTTAATGAGTTTTTTTGGTTATTGCCATGACACTCTCATATTTTCACACTCCTCCTGCCTCATCTGACCCTGTAGAAGGTCACGTTTCAGAACAGCAGCTTGGAAAATAAGTGGTTTGAATTTCACGGCCAAACACTTCACTCAGTATTTGTTTCAAAAACAAACACTGTCTTTAATACGTGGGATGGGTGATCTCTAAGTTTAATCTCACTTAATAGAAGAGGCCAAAATCTTCATAGTCTCAGGCTTATTTTTGTTGCTGTTCTTGTTTATTATAATCTCCGAATCCTTTAAGATCAAGTATCTTATTGCATCCAGGTTTGTTGTAGAAACACTGAGAAATTACTTCTGGATATTGAGATTCAGGTGTGCCAGAAGCTGTGCAAACATACAGGAGGAGATTTTTCTTATCTACCTTAGATAAGAAAAGAGCTGAGAAATATTTTCAATGGAGGAAATAATCAGAGAAGACAAGTGAAGAGGAATGTTTCCACCATCTTTTGCACACAAGGAAGAATGATTTTAGGTAATACACCTTAAGCCAAACTGCAAGTGATAGAGCCAAAAAAATGCCCATGTTCTTCCCTTAGCCAAATCTCACCTTAACACAAAATTTCTTATATTTAAAGATTAAGAATTCACAAAGAAGAGATTTTTTTTGGCTTGTTTAAACTTTTATGTCTACCATCATATTGTGATTTCCTAATTTTTGCATTATTTACCCTTGTCCAAGACATGTTTTGCAGGGTCATCATTCATGTGGTGTACTGATTAAAAAGCCTTTCCTTTGTTCATTTCAATATTTAATACCAAGTTCTGTGATTAGGTGCAGCTGTTTTTTCTTATCTCCTCATAACTTTTGTGAATGGATAACTCCTCGATTTCAGGACATAGATTGCTGTTTTCTTGCTCCAAATTAAGTCCTGTCCTAAGCACAAGGTCTCATTGCTAAAAAAGGGCCAAAGGGGTCAATCTTCTTTTTCCAGAGATTCACAGATGTTGTGAGCAAAGTTCTCCTATCTCTGGATGATTTAATTTGCAGGTGCTTAAAAACAACAAATCCAAAGCAAAATGTTCATAACTTAACTATGAGTTGTTTTGAATATTTTTCCTTAAATCCAGTTTTCTGGAATGAAGTATTTTTGGCATTGACAGTACTCATAAAGAAAAAGCTAATGATTTTCTTCTGAGCATAATATGAGGATAATTAAGATAATATTTTTAGCAATCTGAAGTGTGCAACTGCCTTCATATAATGTAAATTTTTTTTTTTTGCACTCTTCATATATTGAATTTAACTGTGGAACAAAAGAATAGAAAGAAATATGATGGTTTACATAATTACACAGCTACTTCAACTTTATGTTCTTGAGTCTTTTTCAATCTTTCACTTGGAAATTTTCTCCATAGCTGAGCTTTTTAGGATCTTTCCTTTTCTTTTCTCATAGCTGCATTAAGTGTCTGTGTCTAAGAAGGAATCATTTGCTTTTGGTTCATAAAGGTGTATGGAAACAGTGAGGCACAGAAAAATATGCATAGCTGTGCATTTGCTGTGTGTGTTCGCTGTATAACATGCATGCATATGGATTTTTGTGTGTGAATACATAGCACATTTGCACATACAAAGAGTATTTATTCAACTGTTAGACTTTGAAAGTATAATCATATTAAAAAGTCACTTATTTTGAAGTTACGCTGGAGAGTGGTTATTAATAATTTTGATAAATTGAGGAAAACTTTGACAGCATAAAGGAAGAGAAGGATTTTTTCTGTTGAGTTTCTGAATACTGGTAGAGAATAAACCATTTGGGGGGGGCTGTGTGTCCCTCCTGATATTATTTAGAAAGAATTGCAAGGGACAATGCTCAGTTTAAGACATATTGGTGAAAGAGAGGAAAAATGACAGAACTCCAAGTGTAAATGCTGCTTTTGTCTCTCAAATCCTCTAGATTTTCCTCTAGACCCCAGTGCCCCTCACGTACCTTAATCCACTGTGGTTGCTCAGTGCCATTTGTGAGGAGCTGATACAGGACGAATCTGACTTGGCAGCTGTGCAAGGGCTAACATGCATCACTCAGCTACCAGCATTCACCTACAGAGAGGAAGGATGTTTCTGCACTCAGGTTATACTTACTGTTTCAGGGAAGGGAGTTTTTGGTCTCAGCCTTTGCATACTTGCTCAGAGGCGTGAAATGGACAGGAAACTTTGAGAAATTGCTGGACAAAATGTTTGAGCACCAACTATTCTGCTTCTGTATCAGACAACCTGATGCAGTGTATACAAATCAGGGCTAATATTTCCAACCACATCTTCTAAAAGAATAAGGTTTTGGAGGTTTTATTTTATTTTGTGTAAAATGTCTGCACATTTTTTCCTTGTAAACTCTCTAAAACCTGAGTATCATCAAGGTTTTAAAGTCTTCAGTTGTTCTCTGTTTCTTTTTCAAGAACTAACCAACACTCTCAATTGAAAAGTTGAAGAGAAATTGTTTCTCACTTGTGAATTCTCTTTAAGGAACTGTTCTAACAGTGACCAAACTCCTGCTGTGAAGCCCTTCTCAGAGCAGTCAGACTCATACCCTTAATAATGCTCTGGAGAGACCCCACCTGGGGTCCTGGGGGTCCTCAGCACAGGAAGGACAGAGACCTGCTAGACCAAATCCAGAGGAGGCCACCAAGATGATCAGAGGGATAGAGCAGCTCTGCTATGAGAAAAGGCTGAGAGAATTGAGATTGGTCAGCCTGGAAATGAGAAACTTTAGGGTGACCTAATTGTAGTCTTACAGTGCCTGAAGGGAGCTGACAGGAAAGATGGAGATGGACTTTACAAGAGTATAAAGTGACAAGACAAGGGCAAATGGCTTCAAACCAAAGAGAGTAGGTTTAGGTGGGATATTAGGAGGAAATTCTTCCCTGTGAGAGTGGTGAGGCCCTGGCATAGGCTGCCCAGAGAAGCTGTGGTTGCCCCGTCCATGCAAATGTCCAAGGCCAGGTTGGACGGGGCAACCTGGGATAGAGGAAGCTGTCCCTGCCCATGACAGGAGTTGGAACTGGATGGTCTTTAAGATTCCTTCCAACCCAAACCATTCTGATTCTGTGATTCTCAATGCACACACAGCAGCGTTCCCACGGATTTCATGGTACACTGGAAGCATATGAATCACATGCGCTCAGAAGAATCTTTGCCTTTAAAGTAAATAGCTTAAAGTTAAATATTTTTAAATAAAAATTTTGCATTTCTGAGCAAAGAGAAAGATTGGTAATCCACACTATTAGCCATCAACAAGCAGCCTGTCTTGGAAGGAAGCATGTTTTGTATCTGCCAGATACTGGCTTACATGAAGCTTGCTGCAACTCCAGAGAATTTTAGATCTTGTAGATAAACTGGATTTAGAAACAGCTGAGAAATAGAGGAGTAATTTTAGTGTAATTTTTCCAGTTTTTGTAGCATTCTGTTGCAAAGAATGATAAAGCTGAACTTAGAGTGATTTATTGAGAATTTAGATCACGTTCAGTATTTCCCCTTACAAAAGTCAATTTATCCATAGGTCTCTCTGGGTACCTTTCAGAGAAGAAAAGGAGTCGTTTTCCACATTTCACAAACAGGTAATCTTTGAAAGCATCCAAACAGGTGATTTATCCCACATTTACACATAATGTCATCAATTTTGTCCCTGCCCATGGCAGGGGGGTGCAAAGAGATGATCTTTATGGTCCCTTTCAACCCAAACCATTCTATGATTCTATGAACTAAGGCTGAGAATAGAAACTTTGGCCTCTTAATTTGTACAGGCTCCAGATAGACAATTGTATAGGCTGTATAAACAGCCAAGACTACTTAAATTTAAAATTATTAACCCTCCTGCTTGCAATTCCTCTACTAACAAAGCATATACACTGTGTTCAACTGGAAAACTGCAGAGCATGACAGTCAATGTGTTGCTATAATACTTGTTGTTATGAATTAATTAGCTGATTTACATTTATATAGCACACTTCATGCAGAAGCAACACATGGTATTATACACTTAAACTACATTACAATTAAACAGAAATTGTGCTAGAGAAGGCAAGATGAAGCGTCCAAAATAAACCACCCAAAAAGCTCAAAAAAATTAAGTTTCTTGTAGCTCTGATGGGAAGCAGCTTATTTTAAAAAAAAAAACAGATCTTTAAGAAATGGCAAGTACAAATCTCAGTTACAAGGACAGTGACTGATCAGCTGTTCAGGGAGGTAAGTGGAGATGAAAACAAGATGTGAAGAGCATACAAGTACGGTAAAAACAATTATGCATTTGACAAGAAGACTGTGCAGCATCTTCCATCTCCATGTGATCAGCCAATGAATGCAAGTGGCCATTCTAGATGCTGAATTTTGTGCAAACCAGGGACTCACACAATGCGTGGTCAAGGAAGGCTGCAAACATAAAGTGGCAGTAATCCAATTGTGGTGCTACAAAATGTGAGTCAGGAGCAGTGCATCCCACTGAGATGCATATGGTCTTAACCCACTAAATTCCTGAGATGACTAAAATGAAGTCTGAACAGCACGGCTCACTTCAGCTGATTAGGAAATTAAAATTCCACTCCCAGCCAAATGCTGAGTGAAGAATCACTGTTGCAAGAGTTATTGGATGTAAGCAAAAGAGAAGAAAAAAAATTAATTTTCTCTGACTTACAGAGTTAGGAAAAAAAAATTTAAAAGATCCAAAGTTTGACTTCCGACAAAATGTATTCAAAATCAAAAGGTACATCATCAGAGGAAAAAAATTATTTTTAGTGTCTTCACTGTGAAAATATTAGGATGCTGTGTCTTTAACTCTCTTACAAAGAGTGAAATCTATGAGACACCTGTTTCTGTCTCTGGAACTGAAAGACTGTTCCAAGTGGGAGTTTCAGGTGTTAACACTGGCAGAGCCTTTTCTCCAGAAATGTGCTTCTCCGGTTTCTTCCAATATCTTATTTATTCTTATGAATAATTTTTGACTGTTTGAAGGTTGTCTTTTCAACCAAACTCAGTTTCCTCATTTACCATTTACTCTTAACATTTCATTAAGTTCTTGTTCCAGTGAGTGCTAATTTTACACACTTAGAAATAAAAGGTATTAAAGGATATGTTCCTAAACAACGTTACTTTTTCAAAGTACAAAGTGAACTTCAAATTAACCATATTTGGAGTGAAAACTGAGAACACGTTTTTCAGAAAAGAAGTATTCTTCAAGAGTTCTTTTTCTTTTCAACCAAGCAGACATACTTACAAAAGACTGTGGAAATGTACAGAAAAAAAATTAAAAACAAACAAAACCAAGCAGAGTTCTAAAAAATATATTTAAGCAGTCAACTTGATTAGAAACATGGCAGGTTTTTGGTAGCCTGGTATTGGAAACTGCATGAAACAAGAGTTCTTATTTTCTGGGGTTTTTTTCTTTTATCTTTTCATAATAAAACCCCTGTTATCAGTGAGCAAGAGACTGAAAGCCAAAGATCGGCCTCAGAAGGTGAAGATAATTTACGGTGCTGAAGTTTGAATATTAAAGGAAGCTTTCCACTTGGATCTCGTGGATCACATGTATTCCATGCATCACATCACATCACATACCTCATGTCCTTCAGATTGCATGAGTTGCCTGTGGGGTTTTGCAAATGTGGCTTTCATCCTCTGGCATTATAAATTTTGGGGTTGTCATTACCTGAGATACCCTCTCTTTCCTCAACTCCTACTCAGCTGTGATCCTGTGAGAGAGAAAACGATAATAGGTCATTCCCAGCGTGTCCAAACTCATTCTATACCTCTGTGCCACAACCCAGGAAAGCTGCACAAATGCTGCAGTGGGGATTTCTTTCCTGGGGCACTGGCATAAGAAATACATTGTGGGAACGTGGGAGAGCTTAAGGTATTTGACCAAAATGAAATTATAGCCGTATCAGTGGTCAGCAATAAATTTGAGCAGCCTAGTGTAAATGTTGACAGCTATAAATTACACATGAATGGATAAGTCATGCCAGGGGATTGGATAGAACAAAAATTGAAATAAATATATCAGAGAGAAGAAGGGAAAAAAAAAAAAGAAAAAAGGGTTGGGGGGTTAGAAGGGGGGAAGTAGCAATCTACACACTCAGGAAAAACATGTCAGTGTCCCTCCAGCCATGCTGGCAGTTTAGGCATGGAAAAATTACTGAAGGCAGATCATCATTATCAGAGCAAGAAAAAGATGTCTCTAATAACTGTGTTATCTGCCATCAAATCTCCAGAGACAAAAATAGACTCATTTACTCCAAGGTTTCAAGGGTTACAGAGTGAGGCAGGAACCACAGAAAAAGAGATTGATACCAGGGATTAAAGACCACAGCTGTACAGAGACGAGGTGGAAACAAATTGGCACTGTTTCTAAAGCCCTGATGAAAGAAAATGGTGCCTTGCTAGGGAAGGTGACAACTGAAAGATAAAAGTAGAAAGGAAATGTTTTAATATTAGAGCTGAGCAAAATGTTGGTAATGAAACAGAGCTGCAGTTTTGCTTAGTTTTGCACTTCCTCACAAAGTGAGAGCTTGGATCACTTTCTCAGGGTGAGCAATCCCAAGTCAATTTATTATATCTTCTGGTGGAAATGATACAGAGGAAATTGTGGTTCCCCTCGCTGAGATACAAACCCAGCCATATGGTTATCCAGCCTGGTGCACCGGACTGTTTCACTCCGTTATTGAGTTACCTCAGGCCTGACCACGGCGAGGCAGAGGTTGGTTCTCTCCCGGGCAGGGATGGAGCTGCCAAGCTGCGCAAACCTCAGGCTGAGCCACAAGGCAACCAACCAAAGAGCTGCTGTAATGGCCATCAAATCCCCCAGCAGAGCAGGTATTAAATTACAAGCCATTAAGGATTAGCCTACGAGCCATTGCAGGAAGCACTAAAGACGGAGATTTCTGAAGGCTCCTATCTCTCATGGGCAAGATAGATGGACCCAATGTACACTATTACCAGGGTATTAAGCTTGCTCACTAAATGGAAACCTTCTTGTCTTAGCACTTGACCCCGAGAATTGCTAAGCAGGCAACTCCCCCTCAGAGTGATGGGAGCTGAGAACAGGCGAAAAAAAAATAATTGAGGCTCTTCCTTAAATCTGTCTGCTTAGTTGAGATTTTGAATACAGAAAACTAAATTTAGCTTCTTGAGTTCCAAATTTCAAATAGAGATGGACAAAATGTAAAAGAAACATTTCAGAAACTTTCTCCCATTTGTTTTCATTAATTTTATTCCCAAAATGTCAAAAATTTCCTGAAGTATTAGCTACTGCTGATTTTGACGGCTTGCTGATAGTGATGCAGTGATGCTGATGCACTAAAACAATTAGAAATTTAAAAAAAAAAAAATATATAAAATCTAGTTTGCATTAGATGAGCACAGCTTAGATGTCTTGATACCATATCTTTGTCTCTGCAAAACTGTTTTTGTTCTTGGAGCCCCACCATGGTTGTCCATGTGGCAGGGATACATTGCTGTGCTGGAGAGGGAATTTGGAAGAATTTAACATATTTCTGATTATTTCATCCTGAAAAGATATTTTTCTGTAACTACCCAAGCAGCTTCAGTGAACTCATTTTTTTATATGTGTAGATAAAGACTTTATGTGTATGGATCTATAGCCTGTAGTAAAGAAGAAGTGTCTATACAGTGATTTTGAATTAAAATCATGGTCTTACAGTACATTAGCTGTGACATTTTCTTCAGTGAATAATAATGGCAGGATTGGTAGTAGATTAGGCCAAAGAGACAAAAGAAATGTCCCCAGGTTGTAAGGAGCAATTTATCCCTATATTGGGTTGGGCAATCCCAGAGCAGAAGAGGACAATTTGTTATTTTAAGTGAGGTGTTGAAAAGCTCTGGAGCAGAGAAGCGTGTTCTGTCTGCTGCCAATAAAGGCTAAAATGGCTAAAATTTCTTATGAATTCTTATGAAAATTCTTATGAACTTTAGTTCTTTTCAAGGTTTTGAAAAACACTCAGAACAAATATTTTATGGTGATTAATCAACATCCATTGGACTGCACAGAAATTACTTAAAATAAAACAGCATTTGTCATTCCTTGCAACCAGACATTATTGACCCAAAGAGGTTAACTGAGGACAAAAATATTACTGCTCACTACTTCTCTAGACCAACGTGAAATTAAAAAATAATAAAATAAATATTAGAAACATTATATATATATATATACACACACACTGTTTTCACTGTTTGGCCTTCTGCTGTTACTTTCTTGTCATACTGCCTGAAAATCAAGGAAGATGCAAATATTGGCCTCCCAACCATGAGAAATGCAAAACAATTAGAGGGGAATTTGAAACTCTTGTTTTATCATTTATTTCTAGTTGATGGGCTCGAGGAAGTTGAGTCAAGCCAAGTGATGTTTCAGCCACTTTTGCTGTTAAGATGAGGAGGGGTAACTCTCATTTCCAGTGACATTTTATCGGCTTTCTCTGCCTTCAGAAACACAAACTCTGATTAATACATTTCAAGTGTCTTTCCCTTAAAGCTTTCTCCTGCATAAATGAGCTGGTGGTGGATTTCTGCTGAACAGTTTCGAAGGATCTCTGCACCTGACTTCTCAGCATCCGGGCTCATCCAGACAGTTGTTCTACGAATAGTTTGAAATGATGAGTGCAACTCATAGATCACTAGTTCCCTGGAAGTCAGATGTAGTGTGAATGCTTTCAAGAAAAACACTGTTAAAAGAAGAGTTCTGAATAATTATCCACATTATATAGCTTCCTAGAGATTATTCACCATTAAACAGATTTAGGTCTTGTTAACCGTAGGAAAGGAACTGATGAAATTCTTTACGTGTACGTAGGGACACACTTGGTCCTTGTAAAGTGCCTCGTGTGTTTGTTAGTACTACTTCTAGCATACAGTAATTAAGATTTATATTGCTTGAGGATATTTGATGTTAACACTGGAAATTATGTTTTCCTGTAATCAGAATGTAAATGGGGGGAAAAAAAAAGATACACTTGAGACTCCTTGTATTCATGAGTGTGGAAGTGTCATTTATGTTTGGTTTAGCGCTGCAGTTCGAAAGTGTTGATCCGAGAGCAGCCAAGGACATATCCAGATGCTGGACCCACAAAGATTTAGGGAGCTCTCTATTTTAAAATAAGATTTATTAACCATAGAAACCTCTCTGTTATACACTGAATATAATCCTTGTTTCTACATCCTAGTACTTAGTGTGTAATAACAATGTCTCTATGGGGGGAATACACAGGTTGCTAAAAAATTAAAAATATTTTAGGAAAAGTCTGCTTTGTCAAATTTTATTTGTGACATTATTGTTTTAGAGTAACAGTCTCTCTGCCATGAAAAATATGCACTAATCATAGAGAAATGATTAGAAAAAATAATAAAATCTTTTTTTTTGAGGCACTGCATTTGTGAACCCCTAGGCAGACAGGGAGAGGAGGTATTTCGATTGAAATGCTTAGAATACATCCTTCATCACCCCTTCTCTTTCCAGACATCCTAGTCAGAAGAGCACAAATTAAGTATTAAGTATTACTAATGATTGCAAGACAGAATTTTTATTGGTAAATAAATATTCTTGTTCTTAGCAAAGAAAACTCTCTCTTTTTACTTTTTAACTATTTTCTAATTTTTTTAACAGAATGTCAACCTGCTTCAGATCTTCTCATGACTTGCTCAGGGTCAGAGAGGAAGTGACCAGAAGAACTGAAAACTGAACATCAATACTAGGAAGCACATTGTGGTGGTGTTTGGTTTTTTTTTTTTTCCCACTTTATCAAGATGGTGTAGTTTCATATCTATCATTTTAAACTAGCTAGAATGAAAGTTGAGTTTAATAAAGTTTTTTTGAGTGCTCAAGTGACGTTAGTGTTTCAGAAATAAAACCTCCAAAATTATAACCTCCAGTGCCACAAATATACACCTGACACCCTGACATGTATTTTTTAAATGTACATTAGCTTGGAAGTGGTATAGTTGAAATAATTTCCTTTTATAGACTGCTTTCCAATGCAAGAATAAACAATTCAATTGAATTTATCCATCTGTTGGGTTGCCTCACCCCAACAAGCTTTGAGCACACTGGTTGCTTTCAACCAAAATTTGACAGGGACACCATTATTTAAAAGAGAATTAAATTTGTGTGAATCTCAGCAATCAAGCAGAAGACAAACGTTCAAATTAGTAAGAAAAAGCAGAAGGGGCTCAGCTGGTAATTATTCTGTTTGGCCACAGTAATGACCACATGAAGAACTCACAACCAGCCTTAGCCTTCCTCTCACGTTGGCTTTGGCCTGCTGCTCATGGAGATATCCAAGAGATACAGGACAGAGCTGGAGATGTTGGTGTTGGAGTCAAAGAGGAAATAAAGAAAAGGTACAGGACAGTTCATCAGAAAGAAGGTTTCAGTAGCTCCACTGCCCAGAGAACTACTTGTTTTTGATAGTAAGAAGCAATTTCCTGCACTTCAGAGTGTCACTTGGCTGGAGGTGTAAATCAGTGCATCTTACAGGAATAACAAGGTGTGCTAATTATATCATCCTTGATCCTCTCTGGCATTAAAATCCCTCCGAGAAAGAACTCATCCTATGAGGAGATTCTTTGATTTAGAGCCTGGGAAATAATAATTATCATAATGTAACAATACAACTTGAAAAATAGTAAAAGTTACTATTTACTAGTAAGAAAATGCTTAAAAAAAAATTACAATAATGCAAGAACCCTTGAAGAATAAGCCAAAAGCTAAGAGGAAAATAGGATTTGCCTAAAACCATAATAATCCCTTCTAAATATGAATTCTGGAATAACATAAAATATGCACAGAATAACTGTGATTCTCATCATCTTGAAATTTTTAATGCATTACTCAGTATTTTGGATGGAAAGTAAAATAGCCATTCCTTGTAAAATTACAAGAAAAGGGATATCCTGTCTTAAGAAAATGCCATAAACTCCAAGGAGAAGACCTTTCACTTCCTCCCATTAGGATTGCTCCATTTTACCCTGAACAGTGAATTAGTTTATTTAAATCATCTGGAACCCAGATGTGCAGTGACTTGAGGATGTCATGTTCTGGGCTGTTATAATTATTAAGTTACTAAGCATGAACAGGTTTTTGCTTTGCCAGCGTCTTCTCCACAAAGTTTTATGAATCTAACCTTTCATTTCCCATTTCTTTTGTCTGTTCCTCAAAATCAAAACGTTTCACCTGAAGCTGAATAGAAAGTTTCATATGCCACTGACTTTCCTTTTAACAATTCACTTAGGAAAAGCAACAAAACAAATTTCAGTCTCTATAAAACCTTCCTTCTTTTTTTTTTTTCCCCTGGTTTGACTAAGTGAGGAATAATCTATTATTTATATTCCTATCCACTACACACAGAGCTCTCTCTCTGGGGGGAAGATGAGATAAAGAGCAAACCACCTGCGACAGATGTTGCTCATAGTCTCTCATGCACTATGAGAAGGTGCTCAGATTCTGCAGTGGTAAAAGCGGCATGTGGAAAATAGAGAGAGAGGAAACTATAATGGTGTTCTGAGGAGGGGAAATAATTTATGTAAAACATTCTGCCTCTAAAAAATCATCATATATGCTGTTGCATCAATGTAGGTAAAGCACTGAGACACAGCTTTACGTTTTACACCTTCCTTCTTGACTGTGCCTCCTGCACAAACCAGCTACAGGACCCTCCTGCTCCAAACACTGCGTTTGTATTCAAATCACAGGGAGCAGAAGCAATGAGAGCCTTAAACTAAGGAATTATTGGAAGACAATAAGGAAAAGTGTATTTCCTTAATGCAGAACACAATGCAATTGATTGAAGAGAAGGAAATGTAGCAATGTAAATTACTATGATAGTACCTTGTACCTACATCCATGTTCAAATTGCCTTTGAAAGGCTGGGATTTTCTAGTTGTGAAATCTACAAGTAACCAAGATGATTCTGTGCTCTCTTCTAAATTGAATGTCTGCTCTTCCTTCAGTACACACTTTCTGCATATTTTCTTTTAGAAGCCATTTTGAGCAAGAGCCTTGAAAGTATTTAGAAATCTACTTGACAACTGGAACACTGATGTCTGAGGAGGATTTGAATATTAGAACCCTTTTGATCAGCTGAGTTCTTGATGGTATTCTCATAAATAATGTTCAATAAACCAAGATTCTGTGTTATGATCATGGTCTATATGGGA
The DNA here is from genome assembly GCA_013397775.1 of Eulacestoma nigropectus. NCBI lineage: Eukaryota > Metazoa > Chordata > Aves > Passeriformes > Eulacestoma > Eulacestoma nigropectus. The sequence continues at coordinate 1,567,915 of VZTE01005687.1, read as the reverse complement.
AAATTGGCTGTAGTCCTGGCTTGACTGGAGCAGCTCAACAAATGCACATCAAATGTTTCAGAAGTGTGAGAGAAGATAAAGCTCAAGGAGTGGTTTGCAGGCAGGAAATGAAAACCCCTTCTGAGTGGGCTTTTTTTTTGTCAGCTCTGGGATGAAAACACATATTACAGGAATTTGGGATTCAAACGTGTCTCACTAACCATGTCAGCATCAGAAGCTGCTTCCTGCTTAATTCCTCCCTCAGATGGAGATTTGATTACTCATCTGTACTCATTTGTCCTCTCAAAAGTGTGCTAGGGAAATGGAAACAAAGTTCTTGGAATCCCTGGAAAGTCCTTGCTGATAAAACTTGAGCTACTTATCCTTTTACATGGAACGCAAAAGATATTTAGGTTTTTAAGTTTTATGTTTATGTGAACACCTGCATGTCAGTTGCTGCACTGCCATTCTCCTTCCTTCCTTTGGGTTTTGAAAGATAAGCAGATACATGTACCCAGTCTTCAATGGAGCCAATATTGAGTGGAGATTTTATGTGCTACTGTGAGAAAAATAATACACTAATAAAAATATTTTTTGCTAGTCACTATTTGAGAAAATATTTTTTAAGTCTTGAAAAAAAATACAACTGAATGCAAAGGAATATGCTGTAAAATCAAGCTTTTCCCTCCTGTTTAAAAAAAAGATGAAAATTTTAGATTGGTGAGGACCCCCCTACTTTTCCATAACTGCCTGCCTCTTATTTTTATGAACTACAAAGTAAGAGGCACAGCAAGTACTGCAAAGACTTCAGCTGGTCAGAATCTTTACTTTTATGCTAAAATCCATTTATTCTTGGGAAAAAATGTAACGAAAAAGAAAGTGTGTATAAGTATGTAGAACCCTAGTAATTTAGCCTTCAGTAGGTCATGTTGCTGCACAGGCTTAAGAGCTAGTTCACATTGTTATTGAATAAAAGCAAAAAGTATAGTTACCATAGCAACAGCCACAACACATGATGCTGATTTTTCCCTTTGAGATTTTAAAGTCCCTCACATTTTTAAGGAAACATGCATCAAAATATCTCATCTGCACTTGAAGGCCTTGGTGGTTTTTATTAAAATGCATCAGATTTGATATATTCAGCAGCAGTTCTTTCTGCTGAGCAATTTTGAAGAAGACCAAGTTGCAAGAGCACTAATAGTTTGAACATAGGTACTATACAGTTCTTTTTGTCACTTGCTGCTGGAAAGACATACTTTTTATGTCTTCCTAGGTTTGCAAGCAGAAGGGAAATGAGAAGTTATATAAAGGAGGTCATATTTCCAAAATCAAATAAATATTTTGTTGTGCTCCTTCCTGCTGGAATGGTGAGTCTAAAACAAGCAACACCAGTTGTGTGGGTAAAGTCCTGGACTGTCCTGGATGAAGAAGAATTTCCGTGTCTATCCTGTCACTTGCCAAGTTTCCCATCAACCATCTCAGAATGGAAGAGTGGAGAGTGCATGGCATGGGTTATCATCTTAGTTTAGAAGGAGGTAGGATCTTGCAGAATTAAACTTGCAGCAGTTAGTGTTTTACACGTATGTTTCAATGGTTTATGTGGCATAAACCATAATTATAAACCAGCTGTTGCACAGGACAAGAGTGGGAAAACTTCTGTCTGTTGTCTTTTAAAAAACCTTCCAGCTAATCCTGACTTTTGTAAGAAATTTTAGGGAGATAACCCAAAATGACTTTGTCTTGGCATACAGGAATTCCAGCTGGCAAAGAAGGATATTATGAAGCATATTTCTATTGGTGGCACAGCCTTCTGGAAGAAATTTAAATGCAATTTTTAGAGCAGTTAAGCCTTCAGAGATCCCTTACTGCTTCCTCACAGAGCAGGTTTAGTATTCTCTGAAATTTTATTTAATTTCCATTGGCTACATAAGCACTTTCCTTCAGTTACTACTTGATGAGTATTTCCTTTTCACTTTTCATGTTAAACCAGTGGTGCTGGATATTTTTATGGACTCCTGAGAAAACATCACTGTTGATACACACATCTCTGTAGGGAATATCAACCTAGAAAATGTGCTAGTTTTTCTCAGTTAACTTTTGCGAGGGTCTCAAAATCATCCCACAGTCTGCAGCTTGAAAACAGATGCCCTGAACTATTAAAAAGCATTGCTATAGTCTGTGTAATAATTATTGCATTTTACCTCTGCAGCAGATACAGATGAAGTCATGTGTAGGCATCCTATAGTTGATATATCAATGGAAAATGCTATTATTTAATTTTAATAATAATCCAGTGTAGAAGACAGTCATATAGAGACAGAGCAGTAAATGTCTGACAAAGCAGTTGAGTCAGGTAGAGATCATTGACAGTGAGTAATTGTTTCATTTAACACAAAATGTCAAAAGAATAATTTACAGATGATATTAGGAAGGGTAAATGAGAAGACAATGGTTCAAAGTGAAAATAAGCTTAGGGTGCAGTGATCCAAAAACTGCGTTTGAAGGCGATGTAATGCAAATACAAAGCTGGCAGTGCTGCATCCCTTTGAAATAAAGAGAAATCTGCAGTCTAATTGTAAAATATGGCTCCATTTACTGAACAAAGAATGTTATCAGCAAGACGAGGAAAGCTGAGAAGAAAGCACTGGCTTATACTGCAGGTAGTCACCTCTCTACAAATGGGCAGAACAAAGAGTATGGATTTGTACAGTCCCATTTAAATACTTAGGGATTATCTTGTACAAGGGCCATATCATTTTTCATATCTCTACCTACAGTGCTGAAAATAATGATTTGGTTGTTCAGCCTATAAAGCCAACACATAAATTCCCTTTTCCCTCTGAATGGAGGTGCCTTCTTAATTACATCCATCTGTACATCTCTGGTCTGTGTAACAGGTTTATTTTTGAGTCACTCATTTAACAGGTGCTTGAAAGCAATACAAAGATACTGTGAAAATGGTGATGGGATTTAGTACCAAAAGCATTCAGTCAGACCAAATCAGGGTGCAACAGGGAAAGGGAGATAAATTTTGTATCAAAGGACTGTTGGCGGAAAACAGAAGTTTTTTTTTTTTTCTTCTCACTGGTATATAGGACTAGAACACAGGGCTCAGTTACCTGCCAGTCCTGGCAAGTATATAATCTCATCTGTAAACGCAATAACCTCATTTTTAAGAATAATTAAAGTGTTGTCCTCCTCTTTTCACATTGGACAAACTTCATGAATCTGATTAGCATTTTACTTTCAATTTCCAGTCTATATTCTTGACCAGCACTGGAATGTGACACTATTATTCTGTACCCTTTCTCCTCTGTAGTGTTTTGAGGAGTGACATTTGGTTCAGTCTTTAATTTTCCTCACTATGCTTGAGACTTTTAGTCTCCGTGTTAGAGTATAGTTATTTTTCTTGATCAACCTTCTTTCCTTGCTATGTGAGTGCTAAAGCCCGATTTCAACATTTTAGCACATATTTATGTTTCTAATTAAAAAAAAACCCACCCTTCAGGAAGAGAGTAAGATTAGACTTCCTCTAGCATGAGTACAGTCAGTTATGATCAACTCAGGAGCTGCAGTTGTTTACAGGGTGAGATCAACACAAACTCTCACATTTTTGGTTAGGCTGAGAGAGTTTTCTTTTAAGCAGCCATACAGAGCACACCTGTTGGCCAAAATCTCGCCGTTTACTATTCTTCCACGGCCCATGTACAATAAAGTGTTAGGTCCCTTTTGTTTTTGTTTCCTTGATTTTGCAGCTACTAAACCAGCCAGCACAGTTGCTATCCCTTCTGCTTCTGTCCCAGTATACATACTATGTTTTTATTAAATCCATAATTCATATTTCCAAGTTTCTTTTCTCACATCAGGAGTTGTAAGCAAGAATAGTAATGACACACATCAGGAGTTATAAGCAAGGATGATAATGATATAAGGATGTTGCAACAAACAAAATGTTGTGCAAGTGCAATGCTGCTCCCCATGAGCCTCCATTTAACTCCCCTGCCTGTGTGTTGAAGAATCATAGACTGAAAATGCTTCCAGCTAGACAAATGTTTTGGGGATTTGGTTCTTTAGAATGAAAGGCTCAGTCTGTGTGTTTTCAAGTTCTCACTGGCCATTGTACGCTGCACAAAGACACCAAGGAAGCTGTTAGGAAGGGAAAGATTCATTGCAGCTTATTTTCTTCAGCTACTGTCATAGCAGGTTTAAAAGATAAAATGCACTTAATTTAATTGAAATGGTGCAAAAAAAAAAGTTTGAATATTTAACCTCAAAATCTTTGTTGTAGAAGTGGATGATCACACATGCTTATTTACTCTTTTTCTGCTACTGAAAAATCACTGCCACAAAAAAAAAGAGAGAAAACATGGAGATATGTGCATTACTATGTAGGTCAACTATTAATTGGTTTCAAAGGGCTTTATTCTTTAAAAGAAATGATCCTTTTATACTTACAGAAGACATTTGTTCCATTTGCAGCATAAATTGGGACACATGCAGTTTCTTTTGTTGTTCTCCAAACCATGATGATTAAGCAAGCCCATTAACTCAAGGAGCAGTACAGTAAGACCTTTTGCAAACTACTTCAGAAGAAAAGCAGAAAAATCTCTATAAACACATGTGAGCAATAAAACACCAATAAGGCAAACGTATTGTTTGCAGTATACCCTTAATCAGCGGCTATTCTTTTTACGTCTCAGCATGAAATCTCCACATCTCTGAAGTTATTTTCATAAGAAATAATCAGGATAACTGTATAAAACCTAAAAGCCACTACAAATTAGATTTTGCCTATATAAAATATCCATTAGATGTTCACAAATGAACCACTTGCATTTCAAAATACTTTGGCTTTCTGTCAAAACTTGAAATTGTCCGGGCAGGGAGGGATCAGGTTAGGAAAGCTAAAGCCTATATAAAATTAAATCTGGCCAAGGATGTCAAAGCAAAAACAAAAAAAGTTTCTTTAGACATGGTGGTGATAAAAGGAAGACTAGACTAAATGCGGATTCTCTTCAGAAGGAAATACAGGATCTTCCCTGGGCCATGGAGAAACTTGAGGGACTCACCAGCTTTTTTTGCCCTGGTCTTGCCAACCAGACCACTCAAGTCACAGAAGGCAGAAGCAGGAACTGGGAGAACAGAGGTGTCTGCTGTAGAAGACCAGATTTGACAACACCTAAGGAAACTGAAGAGGCACAAGTCCATGGGATCTGATGACATATCCATGCAAACCTGAGGGAATGGGCAGATGAAGTGGTTCAGTCACTGTCCATCCCTTTCAAGAAGTCATGGCAGTCCAGTGAAGTTCTCACTGACTGGAAACAAAACTGCCTTTCTTAAAAAAATGAAAAAAGGAAGACCTGGAGACCTACAATTCAGTCACTCTAAACTTGGTGCCCTGCAAGATCATGCAGCAGATCACCCCAGAAATTGTGCTAAGTCACATGAAACCCAAGGAGGTGACTGGTGACTGCCAACATGTCCACAGCAAGGTCTTCTATGACGGGATTACAATGTTGGTGGATAAAGGAAGAACATCTGATGTCATCTACCTGGACTTGTGCAAAGGATTTGACATATCCTGTACGACATTCTCGTCTCTAAACCGGAGAGATATGGATTTGATGGATTGACCATCACCCAAACTCAGTAGATAAGGAATTGGCTGGACAGTTGCACTCAAGGAGCTGGTTGCAAGGAGATGTTTTTAAGGTCCCTTCCAGCACAAACCATTCAGTGATTCTATTACCACGCAGGCATGGATGAAAAGTGCTTTGTTTTCTTGAAAAAGAGCATAGTTTTTTAATACTTCTAGTTTACCTAAAACACACAATTTTGCCTTAAGCAAGGCTGTTCTCTATTTAGAAGAATCTTCTAGAGTGAGATTAGATGGCTAAGGGAATTAATAATTGCTTATAGCAGAAGGTGTCTTCTGTGGATGCCTGGTTTGAATCCAGATTAGCCAAGACTGGACAGCGTTATTCTCCTATCAAAATAAACGACAGTCATAGCTCTAAATGATGCTGCTTGCATCTGTGATATTACTATTATATTATTATAGTACTTGTATCATTATTGTAATGTGCTGTAGTTCTCATGCTGCTGTGAAAGAAAATTGTTCCTTTAGCCTGCTGTCCATTGCAAGTTTCACAATTTAGTCCTTTATTTCACATTGTATTTTCTCTTTCAGAAAGCATCAGAAGTGTGAGAGGGACTAGATGACTCCAAGGGTTGATCGTATCATAGATTGTGTAGCTGTTCTTAAATGGGTCAAATTCATAATGAATGGATAATAATTACTACTATCTGCTGGCCTTATTTTCTGGAGGCTATCTGACTACTAGCAATGCCTCTTAAACATGAAGGAAATGCATGAAGAGGCAGGAAGATATTGGGCTGAACAAGCCTTTTCTATCTAATTCATAAGACAGATCACAAATTATGTTATTTTACTGCTCTCACCACTGTTGTTTTGCTCCACTAGTGTCCAATATTGCCTGCTAGTTTCTCCAGGAGAAATCTGGAAATGGTTGAGAACTGACTTCCAAGTTAATAAATTAACATTTGTAGTTCTGTATCTGGAACAGAAAACCAGACAGGCTCTGCTCAGGCTGTTTTTTTGCTACTCCAACACAACAGGAACCAATGTTGCAGTATTACAACAGCACTATAGATGAGATTAAGAATCTGGTTACATTTATTCTCCCTTCAAGTTGAAGAAATACTTGTTCATGTTGTTAGAAGCAATCATATATGTCAAAGGCACTTGGTACTGATAGTTATAAAGAAAAGACAGATAAACCGAGTCTTGGCCAGTGCAACATATCAGAGAGTAGAGTATAATTTGGTCTTGTAGAACATCATGAAAACTCAGCCTCTTGGAAAAGTACTTTCGGGATTAAAATTTTTGAAAACTTTGAAAACAGAATGATCTGACCACAAAATATTTTAAAAGTGGGGAAATAACTCAGACATTTATGAAAATATTTGTTCCCTTTCTTTCATAAGCTTCACTTAAACAAGATGGGCAGTCCATAGGAGATAACTGAGCTAAAGACAACAATGACCAGGCTGACCCAGAAATACGCAAGAAAAGTTCCTCAGTTAGCACTCAAGTATTACTCTGTTTCTACATATGGATTATAGATGTTGTTGGGGAAAAAAAATTATTAACACAGAGGTGTTGTACACTATTAAATCATCAATATAGTCAAAGATACCTAACTTAGAAATATATTATAATTTCTAGTTATTGTTTCTACCAGAATATTTTCTACTCTCTCTGCAACTTTGTACTTACTTCCCCTGCTAACTAGGATCTGATAGTGTATTTTTAAAGTAAACACTTGTTTTCAACACCATGACTTTTTACCAGAGTGATTTAAAACATTTTAGTTGCCTCATTTTCCAGCATCACTCAAAAGACTTACCTTCATTTGCAAACATTACTGTGTGAAATATTGCTAGAGTGAAGTCAGCAAAATGACTCTGGACTGCAGGGTGCTGAAACTCCCACACCCTCTTCCTTGACTGCTATGGAGCCAGGATTTCTCTCCTGTTGTGTTTATGCTGAGTGGAATGGAGTTAGAGCCTATAAATGATTTGCCCCTGTGTAAATGTTTCTGAAACAAAACTCCAAGAATTTCCTGTTAAAGGGGGGGTAACTATGGTTTAAGAGAGGAGTGATAGATTATTTGTAAATAAAAAGAAGTACGGCTTATTTTAATGTAAGCACACTGTTTCCTTTGTTGTTGTCGCTGTTTAATTTATCATGTATTATTATTATGCTGGATCAACTTATCCAATCTGCACCTATCTAGGTGTGTCTTTGTAATGACACAAAGTTCTGAAGGGACACTAAATGTGCAGTCTAGATAGATGTCCATTGAAAGCTACTCCAACAAACCTAAATGTCAAACATACGGATAAGAATTGGTGATTTGGGCACAGTTCCCTCGAGAAGGACTTCAGTCCATTCATGACCAGAACACTGACAATTTTTCTTCAAGTCAAACTTTTCTCCAAGTTTAAGTATTAGGAAGGACAAACTCTCATTACAGTGTCACACAATTTGAGGACCAAAAAGGGACTGGAAAAGTATCCTTCAGCTAATTGCCATAATTTTAATTATTGTCTGCAATTAAGTAAGCGAAATTCAAGAAAAAATGATTCAGGTAGTACGCTTGTGGTAGGTAGCTTGCAGGATTTATTCTCACAGAATCACAGAATGGATTACGGTGAAAGGCAGCACTGTGGGTCCTCTGGTCCAACCTCCCTGCTCAGGTAGGGTTGTCCTAAAGCATATGGCACAGGATTGTGTACAGGAGGTTCTTGACTATCTCCAGTGAGAGACACTCCACATCCTGTCTGAACAATCTGTTCTAATGCTCAGTCACACAGAGAGTAAAGTTTTTCCTCGCATTCAAGTGGAACTTCTTGGGCACCAGTTTCTGCCCATTGCTTCCTGTCCTAATCCTTGGCACCGCTGAGCAGAACCTGGCCTCTGACACCTCCTTGCAGACACTGTCGGACACTGATGAGGTCCCCTCTCAGTCATCTCTTGCTGAAAAGACTCAGGTCCCTCAGGCTTTCCCCTTTTCATCGTCTTTGCTGCCTTACATTGAACCCTCTCCAGGAGCTCCCTGTCTCTCTTGTCCTGAAGAGCCCAGGACTGGACACAGCACTCCAGATATGTGGCCTCACCAGGGCTGAGTAGAGGGGCAGGATCACTTCCCTGGACCTGCTGGCAATGTTTTTTCTAATGCACCCCAGAATCCTATCAGCCTTCTTGGCCACAAGGACACACTGGTCACTGGTCATCTGTATTTAAACTGAAATTTCTGCAGGAAAGGCTGGTCAGGGTCTGTCTTGTACCATGTATGTGAATGCATGGGAAATTTGAACATCCACAAGCTGAGCCACAAAGAACTACAATTAGGCAGTCAGCAAAAATAATACCTTTCTAGGAAATGCTTAACCATGACATTTTAATACATTTTTTAGTAGCAATCTCTCTGTGGAGAAAGTTCTTAGTTTACCACTAGTGTTCTCTATATTTAGTGCTGGGTACCAAAGTGAAGGTACTTGCTAAGTAACATCCTACTGCAAACCTTTGTAATTCTGAGTCTTTTTGTACTCAGAAGCCAGTACTGCTACAAATGACAAGTCACAGAAGCTCAAATGGCTCTTTCACTACTTACATAGTGTATATACATATGCAAGAATGAGCCACCATCCAAAAGCCTTTTAGGTCCCAGACATAAAAATCTGCGGGGTGGTTTCTAGAATATAACTGCAGGCAGTATGGAAATCGTACCATGAGAATATCGAGGGGACCATACATAAAATAAAGAGTGATGTGTTAGAAGCCCTCAGGTTGGAATTCAGCACAAGAGCTCTATAGGTTTCAGAAAGAAAATACCTTAAATCGTGCTAAAAGATATTAACTAAATGTTGCCTTTGCATTGGAAAGAGACATTATGTGTTAAAGATCATCTTTTAATTTAAGTGATGATCAAAGATCTGTTATTGCTTTTTATCCCAAATAGGTTGGTTTTTCTCAGCCTGGTCTGGTTTATGAAGAAAACAGAAAAAGAGTTTAAACCAAGAAAGTTTGTTCTCAAAGAAAACACCTCTGAAGTGAAAGATTCTTTGCTTCTTTTCACTTTTTTCAGTGAGAATTTTATTCCATATTTTGATTCAAAGCGAAGATAGTTCCAGAGGAGTAATACTGATGGAGGTCTTGGATAGGGTGTGGAGGTGGATTGCTTCTACCAGCTACCTCCTTTGTAACCATCTTCCTCTGTCTCTCTCCTTCACACTTTGACTACATGATCTGCTTGAAAACTAAGCTTTGAGAACATGGTGGCTTTCCTACTATAGCTAGAACTTATCTAGCATAATTGAAACCTTTAAAGCCTTTTAGCGTTTTTGCAACCCTGATTATAAAGATATTTTTCCTTATCTGTACTCTGATTCATCTGTGGTGATTTTTATGGCACTCCACACAAATGACAATGTTAGCATCCTTGCAACACTGATAAAGCCAAAAATGCTAATGCTGTTCAAGCATCCCAGCACCTTCAAAACACTACCAAATGAATGTCCCTAGTAGCAACCAAGGTGTCAGAGAAGAACTGGAAAATTTCTCACTTATGTGGTATTTTGAAGTAATATTTTTTTAAACTAAGATATAGGAAAACAATACCTTGAAATAATCTATTTCTGTAAACTCTTTTCTCTTTTGTCCTGATCATGTGAGTTTTAATTCTGTATATTATTTGTTAGACTCTTGTAGACCTTAAGAGAGATGCCAATCATCAGTTACCTGCAGTATGTCTGACTCCAGGAAGAGGAGCAATGTGGGACAGTCCTTTCCTCCTCAATCTTGTATTAGGTAGATTGTGAATTATTAATATGTAAACAACGTCTAAGTACAATCATTTAGATTTACCAGAAAAACTTAAATACAATATATAATTTCTGTGTTTTAAATATGATGCTGAAAGTGAGGTGAAACCCTCAGATGTTTACCTCATTGTCAGTTCAGAGTCTCTCTTGATTTGTAGTTCTCAATGATCTGTTCAGTAAGACAATGTTATGCAGCCCAGAGTTGTAACTGAATCTGTTTATACATGTCCTACAGGGAAAACTCCCGGAACATGATCAGTCTATTCAGGGACATTAAGTGTGGTTTATAAAATTTATAAGCTGTGTTTAATACAAACTATCATGGCACTTATCATTTTTTTTTTTTTTCTAAGAACATCTTGAAGGTTCAAAGAGTTTTACAAGCACTGATAATTAATTCTGGGATTTTCAAAGAGGTTTGAAATTGAACCCCTCATCCACGGTTGAATTGGCTGGTAACTCTTGAAGATTGCTTTAAAAGATCCTCCTATCCTTGACTATTTTAAGCACAGCTCTGTTCCTCAGAATAGAAAATACTTCCTTACCCTATCCATTTTTCTTTGCAAGCCTTAGTATGAAAGATCCCAGCTGATCACTGTCTTTGTGTTTTAAATAAGATTTTCAAAGGATGAACTTGACCCCAGTCATTAAGGACAAGAAAGAACAAGTAATGCTTTGTTTAGAGATTCTTCTTAAAATCAGATACTACAGGGTCCACTGATACATGTTGAAGTGCCAAGATGAAAATGAGAACTTTTTTTAATAGTAAGGCTGATTAACACAATAATTTAATGTCAGTTGCTAGAGATTCTCCATGGTCAACAATAATGGACATATTTTTCCACAAGTTATGCTACATTTCAATCTAGAAAAGGTTTTTAAAACCGCATATATCTGTGCTATAGGCAGTCAGAATTGAACACATCAGCCCTCTGAAATTTTTTTACTGCTGAATTTCTTTGTTTGTGTTGAGCATAATTTCTTTATATTTTTTTACTGCCTCTGTATCTTTAATTTTGTCCTTTTTTTTTCCCCTTTAGCAAATATACAGTCAGCAACGTATTTGAAGAAGTTGTAGGTGATATATCCTATTTTTTGTAACTGACTGATTTTGGGCCCAGAGGAAAGAAATAAATCAAAATAGTGTTTGAGTGCTATGAAGGAATGGAAATTTTTGGGGGAAGAAAAACAAAGAAACATAGTGTCAGTGTTCAGTTCTTGTCTTCTTGCTTGTCAGAAGAACCATCAGGGTTTTGTTAGTTTTAAGAACAGAAGTACCCAAGGCATTTAACTTGCCTTTAATTGAAAAATGGCATTGATAATCTTGAGAACTGGAAAGTGATATTTTAAACAAAAACTTTAAGCAAGCAGTGTGAGTAAAAGGGAATGTTGTAAGCCTAAAGGACAACTCTTTTTTTTGGGAAGTTTCTACATCCCATTTTCTCCTACAAATTACATTCATGACTGAATGTATGAATTTGATGGTGAGCCATGGAAACAAAGAGTTGTATGTAAACAGTAAGTGGAAACACTGTCCTACATATAATGGTCTTTGCTGGAACAGTACAAGGCTATTTCTAATCTGTTAAAGATCTTCTGTTTCTTCTTCACAGCGTTTGTCGTTACAGAGATAGACAAAAATAATACAAAATATCCTTTTTATGGATATTTATTTTATGGATGTTATGGTACAGAAAGCTTTTCACATCATATGAGAAAATATAATTTCACCTTGGAGTTCCATAAACAACCCTGACTGACCTACTCGCAGGATTGGCAATCCACACACTCAGCACCTAAAGGGGCTCTTATATTGCAGCTCTGGTCACTTGGGGAGAATTAAGCAGCCCTGTGGGTGCTGTTCTGTTTGCAACAAAACTCTGTAGGAGACAAGAATGTTTTTGCAGAATTTCCTAAGGTTTTCTCCTACTTCAGGTGAGCTAATCTGAAAGTGAGCTCCACAGCAAGTGTCTTACACTTCATTTCCTCATTTTTCACCTTTACTGACCCAGAGGTCTAAGACAAATTCTTTGGTTTGCTTCTATCCCCTGTCCAAACTTCCAGGACTCGTTCACCTGTGACTGAAGAGGGCAGCAATTCCTGTGGATGAAATGATCATTACCCAGCTTCTGAACCACTTGTTTCCCAGACCACTTGCTCACACCGACACCCCCAGCATCAATGGCTCAACTGCTGTATCATTTCTATCTGCATAACAGAAAGAAATTGACTTTCATTGCTCCCCTCTTCTCTCTGGTTGTTTCATTGTTTCTTTTTGGTTATTTATCAGCAGTTTTCCCTTGCTGACTCTTCCAAACATGGTACCTTCAGGTTTTGATACATTGCATCCATCTTAATTTGTGATTATGGTGTATAATAACTAACTAAATAAATGCAAAAATAACAGACTAACATGATAACATGGTGATAGTGACCTGCTATGCTTATTTTTTCAGCCCTGATTTTCCCTGAAAGATGCTGGCTAGCATAATCCATACACAATCCTATATTAAACTGTCTTAATAGACCTCACAGCAGAAATTACTCAAAATATGGTAGGTCCAAGTCTGCTCTCACAGAACATCTATGTTCCAAAAATCAGAAACTATTTCACACAGAATATATGACTTTTACTGGAAAATAATAAACCCTCCTTACATTACTGACCTATTATACACACATTTTACAATCTGAAGGAGCAATCTGTGCTGAAGAGAAACGTAAATAAGTTCTTATTTTGGCAGTTTTATTACAAATTGTGTTGCACAAAGCAGATGAGCAACTTTATTCATTGATAAATGGCTTAGATCGGACTGGTGCAATGGTTCATTAACCTTATGATAAGTTTGGGCTATCTCAGAAGTGTTCTTGCTGTGAATTTAGATTTGATGATGGCTCACACATCAAGGAAATAAATTGCCTTGTCTTTTATAGGAAAGAAGGGGGGAGTAAAGAAGTTAATTGATGTCTTTTGAATCCTATAACTAATAAAGCGGGATTTTTTCTAGACACTGCTTTCTGATTCTTATTAGATGCATTAGACAGACAGAATGCCAAAAGCACAGATTATTTGAGTTCTGTTGTTACCAATTAAGGGAGTCAAAGAACCCTGATTACAATTATCAGATTTTAATGAGCAATTGTCTGTCAAGATTTTTTCACAACTCTAAGGGCTCATACACAATTTGTATGCAAGGTGCAGGTACCCTTGCATAGTGAGTTTTCCTTTAGATAATCAGTACCTGATTTTCAACTATCAGTTTTCACTGGTCATTTTTGAATAATTATTTTTTGATCTCTTCAAAGAGCTGTTACTTCTCTTGCTTAATCTAATAAATTATGGACTAAGAAAAGATTAAAATCACAACAAGACAGGAAAAGCAAAAATTATTTTAAAAAAATCTCCTGATATAAATCTATATTGATTCAATGTGTCAAATCAAATTGGTCTCATCTATATCAGCCAGATTTTCATTTCCCCGATACATTTTCACCAGTCTTCTTCATTTAAAGGTAAATTTGTAGAGGTGCTGGGTTTAAAACCTTACAGTTCATGTTACCACAGAGGTCTTGGCTATTATATTTATTTTTATTTATGCTAAAAAAATACAGTGGGAAATGAGGTAATGCTAGTTTTAATGTTTCTAGATTAACCTACAAATAAATGCACACTTCAACCTCCAGACAATTAAATATTGATTTCCTCCAGAATTGTGATGCTGTGCTACCTACTTCAGCAGATACTGTTTTTTTTTTTTTTTTCTGAAGCAACTCTCCTTGAAATACTGAAAATTTTGGATGTCAATCAAGAAATTAGTTATGACTTGTACTCAACAGTCTGTAGTTTAAGACCCATGCTTTATTTGATGAAGACGCTGCAAGATATACAGAGGATGAGGTTTGAAGCCTTTGTTTCAGTGAATGCCACATATGAGGAAGAATGACTACAGAAGGGATAGTATTTTCCCTGCTTATTCTGTATGATTGATGTAAATACCCTGAATTTCTGTTTGGTGGCATCTACTTCTGTCTGTTATCTCTGTAAGATATTCAGGCTTCTACGACCATCAACTAAATAAGGGAGCTAATCACTGTTCAGCATGAGTGCTCTAAATCTTTTTTCAAGAACATAACTCATTTAGACTCTGAAGAAAAAGAGAACTGTGCTCAGTGTGTATGTAAAATTCTGTATTTTTCTATCTGTCTCTCTTCCTCCCCTCCCCCCCACCCTGCCCCCGGCTATTTTTTAATTTTTTGGCCCATTTCAGTCAAATTTTACAGATGGGATAGGGGTCACCAGGTAATGAAGGTCTGACATGGGGAAATCAGTGACTGACAGAGGAGCACCTACTGGTGAGGAGAAGACAGCAAAATAACTTCTCATTAGACACTGGAAAATTCATGTAGAGAAGGGCAAAGCAAATCGTGGAAGCCCCAACCACACAATCAACTTTAAACAAAGTTTATGAGATATTAGAACATCCACCCACAAGCTGTAGTTGTAACACAGATTTCAGAAATTCAGCCAAAAATTTTGTGTGTTCTGCTGGTTTGGGCTTTTGTTTCCTAACATTGAGGCATGATTTCTTCTATTCCTTGAAAAATGAAACATTACAATTCAGTCCATTAAGGTCTCGGCAAATGCTCTAATTTTTGCTTGTATTATAAAGAATAAGGTTTGGTTAAAAAAGCAAATAGTTCCCTTTTTTTCTTTCTTTAAAGGAACTCTTCATTGTCTTCCTAGACATTTTGTTAAGTATTAATATTTATGGTTTAATATTTAGCAAGGCTGAAAGGCTTACCTCTTTTTTTACCAATAACTGCTATTTTATTCCTGTTTTAAAGTATTCTTTAGAAACATACGATGGCTCATTCATGCCACCTTCCTTGGTGATAAACTAGATAAAGCTTCCCATGAATCCTGCTTTTATGGTCTATTCTTGTCTTCTTTTTCTAAGTTATATAGTGCAGAAAGAAGATTTTACTCTGTCACTGTCATTTTTACTGAGGAGGGTGCTGTGCCATTAAATATCTCTATTAAAATAGATACGGCTGCTTCAGAAATAAGGTCCTACTTGATTTGAGTTAATGGAAACACTGGTTCCAAAATGTCACCTTGCTTCGAAGACTGGAGTTGAACACAAAGAAACTGCAGATAATAAATAGGCACAGATGTCAAATTCTGTCACCACTCAGTTAGAGATGTACCAGAATATAACAGGGAGCTTCATTGCAAATGCCGACAGTGCTGGTAGGCCTTGAGGGAGTGGTTCTGCTGAGTCCTTACACATGGCACATCCCATTTTATTCCACTTTCTCTTTGCTTTCCATTGACAGCTCTGATTTGGACAGTTGAGAACCCACCCATGCTTGGACACACCAGATCACCATTCCCTAGAAAATTCATTTAGGTTGTGCTTAAACTTTTACTTGCAGGATTGCAATTGAAAGTTGAAAATAACCCAGGCTGGTCAAAGAGTAGTTTCAAACTACCTGTAATTGAATACATATACATATACCTATACCTATACCTATACATATACACATAAGTTTTGTAGCAATAATGTGAAAAAGAGAATTTTCTTGAAGCTTTGTCAATCCATTGCAAGTAAACACTCAAATCTTATTTTCAGTTTTGTGCTAGAACTGAGACACAACAATTTGGTTCTGCAGCTCTTTGTGGCTTCCTTAGGCTTTGAGTGTGAACACAGAGTATTTGCATTGAACACATATTGGTTGTGGGGTCTTGGTCCTGCCGTTCTTGGTTAACAGAGCTGATGCTAAAACAAAAAAGGAGTTTGCTTCAGTCTTTGGCCAGCAGTTATTATCAGTCCTTAGAAAGAGGAAACAGTATCTTTTAATAATAGCAATTTCTGGTTGATGACACCTTTAGAGTGTCACGGTTCTTTATGTTGGATTCTTGTTTGTAGACACACCTTATTTCTATGTCACTGCCTCGGATGGGACTTGTCTGCCCTATTCTAGCTGTGTAAGGGTGATGTGACTGTCCCAACTACATTGAATGCCTATTTTAGGATTAGATGGACTGTACTGTGAAGGTGTTCCCCTTTTCCAGTAGCTACATGAAATCTAAAAGATGCGTCTTCAATTTAGATAGTGAAAATAGGGTGATTAGTCCTTCTTTCCCTGTAGTTACCTACCTATGCATTAGCACATATAAAGTCATAAGCTAATATATACTTTGAAGAGTTTTACCTCTTTTCAAGTTTTGGCATTTGGAGGGATGAAAAATAAGAAAAATATTAATTTCTTGTTCACTATTTTACAAAATATTGGCATATTAATGCTGGGTATTCCAAAAGCTGTGTTCTTCAAATCAAAAGGCTTATATTGATTCTTTAAAGTGGGAAAATTCCATCTCTAAATTTCTGAAATCTCACTGAATTTTATAACAGAAGCAAAATATCGTGTTTTCCTATCACTAGCTATTGTTAATTGTTGCCACATCTCCCCCATGGCAGATTGACTGCACACATTCAAATGCTCCAAACTCCAATGGTGCAGTACCATGACAGGACAGGATTTCTTGAGTGCTCTGCATCAGATTCATTCAAAATGTGCTTCTGCTGTTATCATTATTTTGGAAGTTAGTGAAGCTGCATATCCAGCTTAGGTCCCAAATACCTCAGATATCAGTGGCGCAGATCTCGCAGTCTGACAATACTTATCATGATGCCATTTTGAAGGAGGGCAATCTTATCTTATCCCCACTTCACAGATGTAAAATGGGGGCTCTGAGGTTTTATCCAAAACAACTGCCTTAGCAAAACTACCTGACTACATATTTCCTGAAGGAACATATTCCCAAAAGGCCCGAAAGGTTTGGAATATAGTCCAAAAATTGTCCAGATGACGTCCCTCCTCAGACAAAGGTGACTATTATGAATTTCCCCCTCTGAGAGCTTGCTTCCCTGTTTCTCAAACAATTTAGTTATCTGAATGTCTCTAATCTAAGGTGCACATGAGGCATTTTGATGAACTGGACCTAAATAATTTGATTGTTCAAACAAGCTATGCATAAAAATAAGTTTTCATATTAGGCTCACTGTCCATATAGTTGGCTATATTTCTTTTCAAACTGAGAATTAGAAGAATTATGGTCTTCCTGTCTCTTAAAAGAGTTCTATTCAGGGGGTTTTGTCATACTAATAAAACAGATTTTTAAGAATGAAAGGTCAACTGTTTGAATTGTCAATCAATTGAATTTGTCATTCTTTAAATCTGTCAAAAGCTAGTATTCTACTTTGAAAAAATATTATAAAAGTCCAAGGTAATAATATTATTTAAAAAAATTAAATTCCTTGCGTTCTAAAGAAGGAGTTGAAACTTCCTGACTAGTTTGGTTTTTCAAAGCCTCAGTTTGATTAGGATAATGAGGAAACATTCATGAATGGGATTATGTCCAATGGCTTTCTGCCAAGATTCATATGAGACTGATAATATTTTTTTGCTGACACAAAAGTGATTGCATTATTAAATTTAAAAAAGTCTCATTATGCCAAACAAACTGTGTGATGTAGTTAAGTGGTTGCAACAGGACAGGACATGTTCTAATAGAGTCAAAAGGAAAATACTTGACATGGGAAATAGGAGTGAAGGTCAGACCTGAAGAAGAGAATCACACAGCAAAACTCTGCTGGAATGGATTTGTTCACTTTGGTACTGGCAGCCCAGCTTTGATTACAGAAATAGCAACTTTTTGCTGACTGAATCCACAGGCAGCAGACACTGGGACCTGCTTGCACCTGCCTGTGCAGGCAGCCCTGACCTTCCAGCACCAACCTACAGCCCCATGCAGTGCTAAAGAAGCGAAATTGAGGGAGTCAAGCACATCCTTTCAGAGGTACAGAAAGGGCAAAAACCTCAGTCACCAACTCCAGCAATGTATTCCTGAGGGCATGAGAGCTAAAACAGATACTCAACATCAAAAAGGAGTTCAGACTCTGGTCCCTTTTTTATCTGTAAGAGACACACAAGAAAGATAATTTACCTTCTATTCTTCTTTGATGAGCACATTAATAACTTCCAGATTATTCAAAGTAGGGTGGGTGTCACACAACCAGTAAGTAGAGATTTCACCTGGTTTTGAGTCAGATATATGTAGGCCTTCACCTCCGACATATTACAGCTTAAGCCTTTCCAGCAAGCTTTCTTTGCTAATATTTAAGACACGTACATGATAAATAGGTTCATGAATACAGAGAAATCTGTGGAAGCTCTGAAGCTGCTGTCGGTAGAGGTGGATTGAGTAATAACTCTGTCCTAGGAAACAAAAGGAGGAAAGTGAACGGTGATTTATTAACTCAAATGAACATATACTGTTTAACAAGTATAGCAAATGGAAGTGAATAATACATGAAAACTGCTGGGCTTTAAATTTAGTGCATAGAAAACTGCAGATTAAATCCATAGTAGTGGAACAGTAAGTGGAGAAGCTGAAGAGTGACAGCTTGTAATGGTTGGTAAGGGTAGAAATGAACCTGATTACGGATGTCAAGATGTCACAGAGCCTTAGGCACAAGGAAAACTAGATTGACACTTGAAAACTGGGTAAAACTTTTCCGTGTGGTTCAGGGGCCTATGTGTTACACTCATAGCATGTGGTGCTTAACTTATGGCTTTGTTCCACACTGAAAATGAGTCATAAGTACTGCTTCAAGCTATTTTGATTCTGATGACAACTCCAAAAATATAAAGCAACCAGGAGCTCCTTACTGCAAGATGTTTCCTGTCCAAAAAACGTGTCAACCTATCTAACCTCCAGGTTTTCTGGCCCTACAGACTTTTGTGGATTTTCTCTGGCCCCAACACTGAAGTCTCCCTTTTGAGGTCAGCTTCAAAAATATCAGCATTCCCAGAACTCAAGCTTTGCAAGGGACGTTGACAACAGCGAAATAAATGAGAGGTGGTCTATGAAACTCTCTGGAAGCCTCTGAGCTTTTGAGATCAAACATCACTGGTGAGTTTAATTTACAATTTTGATTTTTTTTTAATCTACTGTATCCATCCTCACAAACTCTTCCACAAACAAGAAGCATCCTGACTGGAAATGTTTGACTCTTGAAATCTCAGAGAAGCATGTGTATCACACTGGGAATCTCTGCAGGGTTTCCTCTGCTATTCAAGTCTGGGCTCCTCATTGAATATGGCTTTAATCAGCCATTAGACGCAATTCATTCACAGATTCATCGTATCTGAAATGAGTGGGAACAGGCTCCCCAGGGAAGGGGTCACAAAACCGAGACTGACAGAGTGCAAGAAGCTTTTGGACAATGCTCTCAGGTACATGGAGTGATTCTTGAGTTGTCCAGGAGTTGGACTTGATGATCTTGATGGTTCCCTTCCAATTCAGTGTATTCTGATTCTATGATTCTACTGGATCATTTGGTCTGATATCTTTATACCATTTATCATCACGTTTCACCAGTTTACTTCCATACTGAGGATAGTAAAATGAATTTGTGTAAATTATAGCATCTGCAAAGAAAGTTACGATATCTGAACACAGAGCTCCAAGATGCAATCATGTATTTGACTAGTTAATTGTTGCTGCTGTGTTTTGAGTTTCCTATTTTAACACTACCCAGCCTTTCCTTTCCTGATCACACAGAAACATTCTCATGAAGTCACTTGCCATTCCTGTAGCTCATGAGATAAAGAATCTCCTTTTCCAGAACTTCCTCCAGGATTCTACAGTGGCTCTAGCAGTTTTAATTTTTCAGTGTCAGCATGCAGAACACAGCATTGTATTCTCAAATGTGATGATGATTCCCCACTGAATAAACTTCACAAGACTTATTAGATTACCACATTTTATCTGTTGTTGTGTATATTATTTATAACTTCACATCTATAGTCATAAATGCATGAATTCATACCATTTTGGCAAAGTGTTTTTCACAGTTACGTTTTAATCTGAAGTAACCACAATTCTATTAAATGTGACATTGCTGTACTTTTGGTTAGGGATTGATAGATTAGACACTTAAGAAATTACCATTTTTCAAAACACCTGGAAATTTTATATCATTCTAGTAATTATTTAAAACTTTTGCTGCTAGATCACAGGTTACAATAGACAAAACTTGTGTATGATTCTGTACATTTAAAAATGTTCAGATTGAAGTGGGTGTTATTTCATATCTTCCTTAGACCTTACTGGACTGACAACTCCTCAGAAAGGAAAATAGTTATATGTAAGAAGTATTACTGATTTCTTTACAGTGTTATTAACAGTTTTCCTAAATCCATCTAGTAATTGACCCAAACCTCTTCTGTATTTTAATCCTGCTTGGTACGTGCATTTGTTATTTATTTCAAGGAAAAAAAAAAGGCAAACCCACCAACAAAAAAATTTGCTATATTTTCCATGCTCAAAATATTAAAATAATAAAATGATTTTTTTCTTTAAAATTTAGATATGCTATGTATTCATAAAATGCCAGGTATTACTTCCAGAAGGATTAATCTGAATTAATTACAATTTTCTAAAATTTAGCTATTTAATAAAAAGGTGGTCATTCAAGGATTCCTTATTAGTTAATGAAGGGTAATAGACAGCTCTGTTGAATGTAATGAATTAAAGCTATGAGAAGAACTTTATATTTCTTAAATCATTCACCAAAAATAACCTGGCATTTTCAGATTTGGACTCAAAAAATGTGCTATGTTCCCAAACGGTCTCCTCAAGTCAAACTCCATTGTAGTTTTTGCATAGAAATGTATTCCTTCCCCAGCACTTTACAGGAATTTAAAACGTGATTCTGAAAGCTTCACTGAGGACTGGTTTCCCTCAGTGGAACTCAGGGGTTGAAAGTGGGAACACAGGAGGCTTCTGTTTTGGAATTGATTTTTTCACCAAAAAAGACTTTTCCCCCCAGTTTTTCTGATGGCAGCAAAAGGGTTGAAGATATAAATTGCTTGTAAGCAGTTCCCAAGATTTATCTGGTCTAAGAAAAAAATCAACATATGCTGAAACCACAAGCTTCAACGATTTTTATGTAAGTTTAAACAAGTTCAAGAAAAGCTTCAAAAGGTGGTGGTCTGGATTTCTGCCTCCTTGAGCCAAACGACCCTTCTGGCCACTTACACACATTCGCCTTTTTCATAGAAAAACATTTTAAAAGTCCTTTACAAATCTCTGTCTACAGCGGCACTGGATTGGTAGAAAGGTTTCTAATCCTATAATTTTGTGCACGCAGAGTGCCTCATGCAGAGGAGCTTTTACTGCTTTATAAGTGCTTCCATTTTAACTCTCTTGCTTCTCCAGTTTAAGGTTATACTGCACTTGAAAAACACCATCTTAATTGTACTTCAACAGCAACTTCATATCTTTTTTGTTCCTCTGTCAAGTGTTTGAAATGAGAGCATAACTACTCCCTGAGGTTGCTGCTATTAGCCTGGTGCAGAACTGCTTGTCTTCATTGCAGGTGTAGAGTTTTGAAGGAGACACAGCCTTCATCAGCCTTTTTTTCACACTGAATCTGCTGAGGGCAAGGACTGATGTGGGAAGTCAGTGCTGCCACAGGACTCGGGCAAGGTAACTACTTGAAAACCAGCTGTTCTTACACCACTAATCCCGTTGACTACCAAGCAGAAGTAGTGACTACTCCAGTTTGAGGAGTTCCAAGCAGTTCCAGGGCATAGAGCTGTCTGTATGCAGATGTGCCCTGTAATGTGGGCCTTCTCTCCATGATTAACTGCCCCTCTTCTCACAGTCTGAGGATTATTATTTCCAGAGGGTTGTTGCTCACGCTGTTTCTATGCACTGTCATGGGACAGGAAAAAGCCAAGTTCAACATACAAGACCAAGATGCCAAACTTGGAACATAAAACAGCAGAAATGTCATATCTTCTGCTGTCCAATTAACCTAATAAACCAACAGTTTAGGAGTAAATGCAAGTATATACCTATACATTGTGCCCAAGGGATGAAGACTGCTGCTGGTTTTAAACAAGACCAAACCTTATAATTCATAATCAAATGTTCCTTTCAAGTGATTATGAGCTCCTGAAACTTAGTCTATTGCATACACACTAAGTTCATGGCCCCTGAAAGAAAATATCCTCCTTACCTAGATCAGATTCCTCTCTGGGGATCACCTTTGTCATTATATTTATCATTAAATATGTTTGTATTTTTTTCACTGTAGCTCTCCAAGGCCTCCAAAGAGGTCATTGTATTTGACCTTCTGTGAGCCCAGAAGAGCTTGTGATCTAAATAGGCAAATTATATATCCATTTATAGAGACTATCTTGACCTTTTTCAGACTGCCAACTTCTCAGACACCTTTATAGCATGATTTTCCTGCTGGGCTGATTACCTCTAATTGTGTTGTTCCTGTTATCTGGACAGGTTCAATTTTTTTTGCCATAAAATGGCCAGACAGACATGAAGCGAGTAATCTTGTTCTCAAACTATTGTCCCTTCCTTGCTAGAGTGATTGTTCTGTAAGTACTTTGGAAAGGCAGTTTAGTCAGCACTGTCTGGATACCTCAAAAGAAATCTAAACCATTTAATAGCAAAAGAAATTGTTTGGACCTTCCAATGTCATTAGAACTTTCCAAGTGTGTCATGGAGTTTACAAAACAAATCTATCTCTATTTGGTTGTAGGAAATATGAAGAGCTTCTTGACAGACAGCATTGTTTCTCATGTTTTGTTCTTTCAGACTAGGTAAGAAAAGAATTAGAAATATCTCACCCAGGCTGCACCAGGACTGCCTCTATCTAACAGATGTGTTCTTGGTAAGACTGCAAGTGACAGTGGAGGTGGTTGGTCACCTGTGTTATTCAAGATCTTCAAGTTAATCCGGATGACAGGAAACAGAATAACCAGGGATAAATGGTGAATGAAAATGAAATTCAGTCTTGATAAATGCAAAGAAATGCACTAGAGAGACAAAACAGTGAAATTTACACATACACTGGTAAATTGACTTGCACTCACAGAATTCGAATTCTGATCATATAATTAATACTTGGCTGAAAACATCTGATCAGTGTTTAGGAAAGCTTAAAAAGAAAAGCCATTTTGGGAAATTATTAGAAAAAAAATAGAAGACAATGTAGAAAATTTTGTTATTCTTTATTAAACTATTGTGTGTCTATACCTTGAGGAGCACAATTCTCCTTTTCAGATACAACATACCACAAGTAAAATGGGACCAGAAAAAATTGACAAAGGGTGAATCAAAGATGTGGTATTGTTTCTATGTGAGGAACAGCTAAATGGACTAAGAACCTTTAATGCTGAAAAATAAACAGAAAGACTGAATGTTGAAAAAAATAAAGACTGAAAGTGGTATTATAGAAATCTGCCATTTATCAGGGAATGGACTGTCAAATGTAAATAGGGATTGACTGTTAAGTGTCTCTTCCAGTGAAGCAGTGATCGTAGTGACACTGTGAAGCAGTCACACAAAGCAGAAACAGATCTTTCTTTATAGAGTGTGTGAGAGGTTTTTGAGAACATCTGTGAACCCCATGCTTCTGGGCACTGGAGATGTTAAAAAAATATGCGCAGGTTTAAACACTAACCTATAAATCCATAGAATAAAAATCAACAGAATGTGTTGACTACAAAAATCCCCTATTTTCCCCAGAAGATCTGAAGTTTCCATGCATGTGTCACTGCATCTTGCCTTCTATGCATATTCCTCACTAAACGTGTGCTCTGTGATGTTGTCAGAGACAGGATTCAGGGAGTTACATGGTCCTTCTGCCTCTGTGTGGCTGTTCTTATGTTCTCACCATTATATTTTAATAATTGTTTCACCAGCATAGTCAGACTTTGAAACTGCTGCCCCTGTGAGGTAAAATATATATATATATATATATA